>JANUWF010002278.1:0-157500 GCA_026120185.1 Voacanga thouarsii
GCTAGGTATGCCTTGGGGCCGGCTCCAGGTTGAAGCTAGAAGCTAGAATTTAGCGTTTCTCCCTTTTTTGCACCTTCTGTTAGTGTAAGCATGGGCTGTTGTTGGGATTCTACTTGGATGTTTATCAAATTGAGTTTACGGTTACCTTCTTCACTCCAAATCCCTTCCATCATCAAGTATGGTTGTAGGAGCAATTGGATATCGTCTTGGAGTCTCTTGGTCCTTACCTTTGTCATTTCCCCATCTTGAGTTTGAACTGTTTAGTTGGCTTGATTTCTATCATTTTCCCCTTCTTGAAGTTGATTCTTCCATGAATTATCACCTATATTAAAAGAAGTTAAGTCACTAACATTAAAAATAGCACTGACTTTATACTCACTGGGCAAGTCAATCTTGTAGGCATTATCTCCAACTGAGCCAATGACATGAAACGGTCCATTGCCTCTTAGGTCAAACTTGCTCCTCCTTTGAGTAGAAAATCTCTCCTTACAAAGGTATACCTAAACCCAATCACCGAGTTCAAATGAAATCGGTTTCCTCCCTTAGGTGCGCTTAAAGATAATATCTTCATTTTGCTTTGCGATTGCTGCCTTTAATTTTTCATGGAGCATTAATTCTGCTTTCTTGGCCCTGTCAAGATTTATGCGTTCTTCTATAAGCAAAGGAATCAAGTCTAAAGGCATTAGATGATTAAAACTATACACAACTTCAAAAGGAGAATAAGAAGTAGTGGAATGAATAGCCCAGTTGCAAGCAAAGTCAATATGGGGTAAACACTCTTTCTAATTCTTCAAGTTTTTCTTGATAATGGACCTCAAAAGTTGGGTGAGTGTCTGATTGACCACCTCTATTTACCTATTCATTTGGGAGTGTCAAGCTGTGAAAAATAATATATTAGTACCAAGTTTATTCCACAAGACCCTCCAAAAATAGCTAAGAAATTTAATGTCCTTATCAGACACAACAATCCTTGAGATTTCATGCATCCTTATCACCTCTTTAAAGAGTAAATCTGCAATATATGAAGTATCATTAGTTTTGGAGCAAGCCACAAAATGAGCTATTTTTAAAAATCTATCAATAACCACAAATATAGAGTTCTTGCCCCCTTTAGATCTAAGCAACCTTAAGATAAAATTCATGGAAATATCAACCCAATAGGTATTTAAAACGGGTAAAGGAGTGTATAGTCCATGTGAAAGTGACATAGATTTAGCTCACCTACATGTTATGCATTGGGAATAATGTTTTTTTTTTTTTTTGCATCCCTTCTCATTTTAAGTCAGAAGAAGTGTTCTTTAAGTGTGTTTAAGGTTTTTGCAACACCAAAATATCCCATTAGTCCCCTACTATGGGCCTTCTTGACTAGCAATTCCCTAATGGACCCTTCTAGCATACAAAGTCTTGATTCTCTAAACAAAAATATGTCATGCTTATAGTATTTAGCAAATGCACATTTTTCACAAGCATGAATGATTTCCCCAAACTCATCATTTTCATACAATCCTTTCACAAACTCAAAACCTAGAATTTTAGCATTCAAAGAGTTTAAAAGTGCATACTTTCGAGATAGTGCATCCGCAACCACATTGTCCTTACCCTTTTTATATTGAATGACATAAGAAAATGTCCCAATGAACTCCACCCATCTTGCATGCCTTTTGTTCAAGTTTTGTTGGCTTTTGCGGTGCTTAAGGGTTTCATGATCGGCGTGCATCACAAACTCTATTAGCAATAGGTAATGTTGCTAATATTCTAATATCCTTACCAAGGAAAAAAGTTCTTTGTCATAGGTGGAGTAATTGATAGCTGTCCCGAATAATTTCTCACTAAAATAAACAGTGCGTTTTTTATCTTGGGTTAGAACTGCACCTATCCCCACCCCACTTGCATCACACTCTATCTCAAATGCTTTCTTAAAGTTTGGTAGGATGAGAATTGGGGCTTGGCTCAATTGATCCTTAAGGGTTTAAAAGACTTGTTGTTGAGGTTCATCCCACTTGAATCCCACATTTTTCTTCGCCACTTTCGTTAGTAGGGCTGCTAGGGTACTAAAGTTTTTTATGAATCTCCTGTAGAAGCTACTTAGTCCATGGAAGCTACGAACTTGGGTAATAGTGGTAAGAGTAGGCCAATCTTGGATGGCTTTCACTTTTCTCTCATCAACCTCAATCCCCTTTGCACTTACAATATATCCAAGAAATGTAATCATTTCCAAACAAAAAGAGCATTTTTCTAAGTTAGCATACAATCTTTCCCTTCTAAGAGCAACAAGCACACATTGAAGATGATTTAAACGATCCACATATGACTTGTTATAAATTAAAATGTTATCAAAATACACAACAACAAATTTTCTAATGAATTCTCTTAAAACATGATGCATTAAACGTATGAAAGTACTAGGAGCATTAGACAACCCAAATATCATAACAAGCCACAAATAAAATCCTTGTTTAGTTTTGAAAGTTGTTTTCTATTCATTCCCCTCCCTGATCCTAATTTGGTGATAATCGGATTTCAAATCAATTTTGGAGAAAAATGCTTGCACCAAATAATTCATCAAGCAAGTCATTTAACCTAGGAATGGGATAGCGATACTTAACCGTGATGTTGTTGATGGCACGACAATCAACACACATATGTCAAGTCCTATCCTTCTTGGAAACTAAGAGAACCGAAATCGCGCAAGGGCTTAGACTCTCTCTCATATGTTGATTCTCAAGAAAACTCCTTCACTTGCTTTTGTACTTCTTTGTTTGTTGACCAAGACTCTTTCTCACCAAAACTTGTTTGTTGACCCTCAATTCTCCACTATCATTCAACCATTATAGCTTGTAGGGCTTAAGGTGTTTAATCTATTTCATACCCAACTCATCAACCAAGTTTGCATTAATCACATTGTGCAACATCCACTGTCCACAATGACACTACAAGAGGTCTTATTGATTAAACACTTTGTATAGAATATGTTCTCCTTTTGTTAATAGTCTTGGTCTTCAATGGCTTGGGAGTTCAATGATCTCCTCATGACTTTAACGAAGGAATACTCTTGGCCAACCACTTCCCCTTCATCACTTTTCTCTTCTATATTTTCTTCTTGATCTCCTTGGCATCGTTCTTCCTCATCTTCTTCATCGGTTATGACTTCTCCATAGGAGTTAGTGTACATAGCCAAGATAGCCATGAGAAGTATGCCCATAGCCAAGATACTTAAAGCACTTGTGTTAGTGTTGTGTCCTAGAGGCAATCACTTGTACCATGTATATTACATATTAAATTAATAAGAGGCATTCTTTATCTTTCAGTTTGATTGTTATATCTAACTATGTGTACAAACCGTTAGATAAAGTCCATAGTACAACACAGTGTTAAGGAAATCATGATAGAGATCATGATGTGAGATTCCTACTATACTATGCAGTGTTTGTACTTAAATAATCCCCAGTCATAGTATTAATAAGATGGGACATTATTAATACGCCAAGACTGGCACATATTATATCTCTTGATTGGATCAAGCGGTGGTTCTCATATCCGTGGGTATTGGGATACTCAAGATTAACGTGTGGGTACTTGTTTTGAAACAAGTTCATTGGATGACCTAGCTACGAGATAATCACTTGGATAACTATTTAGTGCCAGTGATAGAATCTCATTATAGCAAGTGTGCAAGTATCCTTAGACTTGAGATCTCCAAGGTACTTTGTTTATCGAGCGTTGTACTTTAATTCTAATCTTTGGAGTCTTATCTAGAACCGCCTATAGGATGGATATTGGGTACAACGTAAAGTAAACGACAGTAGTTGAGAGGGTCAATAAAGGATTCACCATTCCTAATAGTAGGAGAGTATATCTCAAGGCCACTTGTAGAAATCATTACTCATGAAGTCCTTGGCCAAGGCGACTATGTGATGGAAATGGTTCCAATTGATACACATATCGAGTAATGGATATCTTAAACAAGTACTAAAATATTCGGGCCAGAATTAATAATATTCTTGAGGGAGTTGGCACTAATTCCATGCTCTAGACCGAATGAGATATTGTATGTTGAAAAGAAGTTTATTGCACTGATAATTTGCTATTGAAAGGTTCATGCCAAGCCACTTGACTTTCTGGACTTTTGGGTGGTCAAGAGTCATTGCTAGATGTCGCTCTTGATATGCTAAATATGAATTTATTAATTAGAGAATTAATAAATTTAATCCTTTATTTTATTAAGGATTATTAATTCTAATATTGTTAGAATTAATTCATATTATGCTACCAATAAGACCAAGAAACCTAATGGGTCACACACAATAAAGGTTTGAATGCTCAAATATATTATTTGATAATATTGTGGGGTTAATTAAGAAAATGGAATATATTTATAGGTGAATTATAAGTTTGTTATAATTCATGGGACCTAATTGAAATTAAGTAAACTTCAAGGACCAATTTGTTGACAATTGGGCATTGAAGGACTAAGTTGCAATTTATGGTAATTATAAATCTATAAATATAAGGAAATGGTTTTCTTAGGGTTAGAGACAGACTATTCACGAAATAACAGAGAAACCGTTTCTCTGCCTCTCTCTTGATCAAACCCTAGCCGTCTCTCTTCTTGATCAAAACCCTAGCCTCCCGAATTCTACTAGCATAGAATTGTGAGATTGTGAGCATTCAACCTTGTGTGGATTATCATTAGAGGGAGTTCTTTCTTGGACTTCAGTTGAGCTGCAGTGAACGGTTTTGGATAATCTGGATCACGCATGCGTTCTTGTTTCTGAAATTTTTGAATTCCGGCTTCACGAGGTAATAAACACAATCTTTTCCTTTTTCCCGTTTCTATTGCAAACCCGTGATCCATGGCTTAGATTTCTTGTTATTTTTCGCTGTGCTTAATCTGATTATGCATGATAGAAATCCTACAACTTGATATCTCTATTTTGTTGTGGTCTTTCCATGGCTTTTCCCTTATCCTTGTTCTACCCTTTCCTAGATTTCCATCATTCCCTTAGCTTGTTGTACCCTCTTTGGAAAGGTTTAGGAGCATCCTCCTTCTTGATTGGCATCTTGCTAGTGGTGTTCGGACTTTAAAATGTAGGCTTAGCAAAAGTCTTCCTCTTTAGTTGCTTTTCAATTTCGGTGGCAATATGGACCATATCCTCAAGTCGGTCATAGAAGTGCAACTCTACCAAATTGGCTATTTTCCTATTCAATCCATCTAAGAATCTAGCCCTTGTTACCCTAGAATCTTCTTGGCTGTGAACTCTCATCAATATTATTTCCATTTTCTTATGGTATTCCTCCACTGCTGTATTACCTTGTTTAATGGATTGAATCCTTTGGTAGAAGTTTTAGTAGTAGTGGTGTGGGACAAACCTAGCCCCTATAATATCTTTTAACAAGTTCCAATTACTCACGTCTTCTACTCCCATTTGCCTCCTTTCATTACCAAGTTGTTCCTACCAAACCAATGCATACTCCGCATAACCCAAGATAGCTAACCTCAACTTGAATCTTTCACTATAAGTATGGCATTAAAAGTATATCTCTATTTTTCTCTCCCATTCAAAATAAGCAACGGGATCACTCTTCCCATAGAATGTTGGTGGCTTCAACTTGATATAGTTCAACTCCCTATCTTCATCATTTCCTTCTCTCCTACCTCATCTATTGCCCCATCCTCTATTGGGTTCCCTATATACATCACCATGTTCTCCCTAATATCATTAATCAACTCTATTAAATTCTCTTTCCAACCCTTTTAGATTGTTTTCCCCATTCCTTCTTTAACCTTTACCTCGTCCTCTTCTCATACCATACCTACCCCCTCTCGTGGGAGCTTATTGGAATCCTCTAATGGAGTGCTCGTCACACTCGTCAACTTGTTGAGCATTCAATGGAAGAGTATGTGCATCATCATCATCTCTCATTCTAGGATTAGGAGTTTCAAATCTCTCTTGACCTCTTCTTTGGGCGATGGAAGAAGAGGTTCCAAGTTAATTCCTCAACCTCGTTAGCTCCCTTGTCATGTGTTGAAACTCACTTTGCATAGTTCTTATCATAACTTGCAAATTATTTCGCAATCCCCTAACATCAAGTGGTTCTTCTTGTGGTCTACTAGAACTACTTGGATTAGGTCTAGGAAGTTCTTGTTCATAGGCCATGGCAATAAAATTACTCAAAGAGTTATACCTGCAAAATAGATTAATAAAAAAAAAAAGAAATAGTTTCTCTCTTCACACCCTTGTGTGTTTACTCTCAATAGTTTTCACTCTACACTCGTGTTTACCCTCTTTGGCTCTTTTCATGTTAATCTCTCCCTCTTACCTTTTTCTTCAACACTCTACCTTCTTATTCAATCCAATCCTTCCTAATAGCCAAGGATTTAGTCCAACCAAGTGAATCAATAAAATTCAATAGATTTTTCAATTAGAGGGTCTTAGGAGAATTTCAACAAACACTTGTTGGCACCCAAAGAACACAAGTCTTCCAAGCAAGCATTTCAAAGAACAAGGACTCAAATAGTGCAAGAAAAATCACTAAAACATAAAAAAATAATTTTAAACAAGAAACAAATAAGAATTAGCAAAAAACAAGAAATAAGAAAAACTAGTAGATAGGAATAGGAAAAACAAGACTACCACAAATATGTAATGACAGAGATGAGTTCAGTGAGCATGTATTTCAACAATACAGTGATATATCAAGTCCTAACATCCCAAAAATGAAAATTAAAAGTCAAAACCCAAAACTAAAGCCACAAATATCCTCATAGAATATTTAACAAAACACCTTGGTTGTAATCCCGTCATTTAAGAACAACTAACATTTTCACCCATATTCAAGCCCATTTTCACTACAAGCACAAGACAAATTTGTTCCCAATGATTATAATAACATCGAGGAGCAATTTTCTCAATGAAAAATTAAGATATAACAAAGATTTCATGACCTTTTTGAAGCATATTTTTTAGTTACAGGATTCCCCCTTCTTTTTTTTTTTTTTTCCCTCTTCAACTTGTAAGGCTTCTTTTCTTGATATCAAGCTTTGATAAAAATTAAAGCTTTCCTTACTCTAATACTAAACTCTTTGATATGATCTTGTGTGAGTAAATTTGTGGAAAAAGGCAAACGGATAGGTAAAACCCTTAGCTAAATAAATGTAACCTAAATAGTGAAAATTTGTTGCAAAGAAGAAAGAAAACTATCTAACTATTCCTTAGCAAACCTTTAAGGAACAAAGCATCTAAGACCCACAAGAAATATAGTAAGACCCACTATAGATTCATCCAAATACCCTTGACACAACAAAGGAAATTAAGAATAAGAGAAGTAGAACTATAGGCACCCAAGCAATTGAAATTCAAGATAAAACATTGGAAGAACAAAGCGACTAAAACCCAATCAAGAGAAACCACATTGGATTATCCATAGATTGTAAAGACTCATACATAGGGAGGACTAAACTCTAAGCAAGTTCTTGAAGAAGAGGAACATGGAGGTTAAACCTCTAAAAGCTCTCTTTGTACAATTTGAAATAAAGTGTGATCAATTGAATTGTCAGGTCACAAAAAGAATGTATGTATACTATCCAAACCCTAACTAAGTAACTACTAAGGCCCCAAGACAAAAAGTGCTAAAAAGGACTTTACAAAGTGTTTAAAATAAAATAAATATGGAGAAAACAGTAAAAATCGACAAAACAGGAGATCCTTCTCGACTAGATCCGATGCCAGGAGCTATGCTATGCCTGGCGCCAAGTCAGCACTGGAATTTTAGTGTTTTGGTTGGCAAAATGCACCTGGCACCAGGTATGACTTAGGGCTAGCACCAAGTTGAAGCTAGAAGCTAGAATTCAGTGTTTTCTCCCTCTTTCGCTCATTCTGTTGGTGCAAGCATGGGTTGTTGTTGGGATTCCACTTAGATGTTGATCAAATTGAGTTTACGACTGCCTTCTTCACTCCAAATCCCTTCCATCATTATGTATGGTTGTAGGAGCAATTAGATATCGCCTTGGAATCTCTTAGTCCTTACCCTTGTTATTGGCCCTTGCATTATCGCTCCCTCTTCTTAAGTTTGAACTATTTGGTTAGCTTGATTCCTATTAGTTAACCTCAGTGTAAATCTTGTATTATGAGAAAGATGACCAAAAGTGTTTTACCCAAAAGGCAGATAGAGACAAGGAGATATTAAGCCTTGGTCATACTAATATGTGTAGTCCATTATCTACACCAGCGAGAATACTTCATTACTTTCACAGATAATTGTACAAGGTATGGTTATGTTCACCTGATAAAACGCAAGTCACACCTATTTGACAAGTTCAAAAAGTTTAAGGCTGAAGTGGTGCGTTGAACAGTTAAACTGATCAAAACCTTAAGATTAGATCATGGTAGAGAGTATCTCCTCGATGAATTTAAGGGTTACATGGTACATCATGGGATAGTATCCCAACTCTCTGCACCGGGAATACCCCAACCAAATAAAGTAGTTGAGAGAAAGAATAGGATATTAATGAAAATAGTCTGAAACATGATATCTCATGCTACTCTTCTAGTATCTTTTTAGGGATGTGTCTTAGAAATAGCAGCAAACATTCTGAACTTAGTGCTTTCTAAATTAGTACCTAAAACGCTCTATGAGATGTGGACTGGGCGTCAGCTAATTCTGAACCATCTCAGGATATGGGGTTGTCCAGCTTATGTATTGATCAAGGGAGATAAACTAGAACCAATGTCAAAATTATGGTACTTTGTTGGGTATCCAAAATGAACAAAGAGTGGTTACTTTTATTGTCCTAAGGAGCAGAAAGTATTGATAAGTACTAATGCTAGATACTTAGAGGATAATCAAATTACATCTACAAAAGGTTTAACTAGGTTAGAACTCGAAGACAAGTTATTTTTTTAATTAACTTCTTCTTACCCGATTATAGAATAAGAATAGGCACAGCCTTAGGAATTTGTACAAAAAGAGACTAGTTGTAGTGGAAGGATATCTAGGGCTCCAAAAAGATGGACTAGAGAGACTTTTTACCTAGTCACTGACCATAAAGAACAAGGTCTTACTAGATACGAGGAGGCTATTGCTGATACCAATGTAGACCTATGGCATAAAGTAATGAAAGTCGAGATTTAGTCTATATACTTCAATCAAGTTTGGGATTTTGTAGCTTTATTTGGATAAAACCTACTAGGTGCAAGTGGGTATACAAAAGAAAAACAGGTACAAATAGGAAGGTAGAAACCTTCAAAGTTAGGCTTGTGGCAAAATGGTATACTCAGAAAGAGGATATTGATTATGAGGAAACTTTTTCCCCTGCAGCCATGCTTAAGTTCATCCGTATTTTCCTTACCATCGCATATTACTATAACTACGAGATATGACAAATAGATGTCAAGACAGTCTTTCTTAATGGCCCTCTTAGTGAAAACATCTATATATCCTAACCAGTGGACTTTATTATTAAAGGTTAAGAACATATAGTCTGTAAGCATAAGAAGTTCATTTATAGATTTAAGCAGGCATTAAGAGTATAGAACATTCATTGTGATGAGACTGTAAAGTCTTATAGTTTCATTCAAAATAAGGATGACCTATGTGTATACAGAAAATTGGAAGGCATTAATATGGTTTTTTTTTTTTTTTTGTGCTGTATGCTAATGACATTCTACTCATTAGGAATACTGTAGGGACATTATCATCTATTAAGATTTGGCTATCTAGTAAATTTAATATAAAAGACTTGGGTGAAGCCAGTTACATTCTCGGGATTAAGCTTCATAGAAATATGAAGTAAACAATGTTAGGTTTATCCCAAGCCACATACATTGATAAGATGTTAGCAAAGTTTAGTATGGACTCATGCAAGGGAGAACTAATCCCTTGGAGACTTAAGTTGTCTCTTTTTTCAAATGACTATCCTAAGCCTCAATAAGAAAAAGACAATATGAGTAGGATTCTCTATACTTCAGCTGTGGAAAGTCTCATGTATGCCATACTGTGTACTAGGCTAGATATCTGCTTTGTTGTAAACTTAGTCAGCAGATATCAGTCAAACTCCAGGGAGGTTCATTGATAAGTTGTAAAGCATATTCTCACGTACCTCAATTGAACGAGAGATTATATGCTAGTTTGCAGGGCTGATGACTTTGTTCCTATAGGATACACAAACTTAGACTTTCAAGCAGATAAGAATAAGAGAAAATCCACTAGTGAATATGTCTTCACCTTGTCTAGAGGAGTTATTTCATGGAGGCGTATTAAATAATCTTACATTGTTGACTCAACCATGGAAGCTGAGTATGTGGAAGTTTCAGAGGCATCTAAGGAAGCAGTCTAGCTTCAAAAGTTCCTTATAAAACTTGGAGTCATACCACAGAACACAGGCATAGTCTCGCAATTTAAAGAATCGAGGAACAAAAAAACAAAGAAGTATATAGAGAGGAAGTACCACCTGATCTGGGAATTTATTCACAGACAGGAAGTTATGGTAGAACAAATTACCTCAGAGAACAATTTTACTGATCCATTTACCAAGCCTTTGGCTGAGAGGGTCTTTAGAAGACACTTAGCCGTCCGAAGGGTGGGCGCCTATAGACTTTCATAGTCTTAGAGTGTATGTGGGAGATTGTTAGAATGTATACCTACTAAGACTGTATTTCTGATGTAATTTTGATTGAATTAATAAAACTTTTATTCTCATAAATTGTTTGTGTTTATGCATTTTAATTTATGCACAATTTAGTTAGAAAAGACCCATTGTATTTAAGTAAGTGATACATTTGAATGGAGGTTTTTCACAGTAAAGTATGGATCATAGGTTACTTAACACATAAACAATTATTCTTAACCACATAATAGGAATGGGAATTTCATCATAATAAGATTATTATGTTATGAATTCCAGGTGAGGAATAGCTTACTTTAGCCAATAAGTAGTCCATTCACTTTACAACATGAGCATATTTTGAATATGTAGAACTGGACCTATAGTAGTGGTTTCTAAAAGTACTATTGAAACTCAAACTACTACTGCAACAAGCATGAACTTATACACTATGGCTTGAGTATGTCTTGGTGGTCTGACGAAGCTGGAAGTGTATGCTTTAATATACTATACTTGAGATTCTATTGTAGGACCAATATACTTGTATGTTAGGAATATGTGACTAGTTAGTTAAGACAGACACTTCTATGCTACATCGCCCCTTATTACTGTTCGAATGATCTAATAATCTAAGGCATTGGAGAATATAACTTAGATGTTTGCTTTAAGATAGCTCCCTCGGAAAATGAAAATATTCTAGGAAGTCGTTGATTATTGGACTAGAAGTTTAAGGATGGTAGATATCAGTTAGAAAGGTGTTAGAACACTCTTCTTCTCTGAATGTACGGCGTTACGTAGAGAGGTATATTTGTCATAACACTTGTAGGTCAAAGACTTTTCTAACGCAGCATTATCCTTGGAGTCAATATTTTCTTATGGTGATATTAAAAAATATTTAAAATGTAAAATACTACTATTTCTATTGTAAGGGTATTTTGGTCATTTTAATAGCCAAGACGGTGTGTCTTTTGGTCCCCAAAAAATCCCATATGTTTTGATGGATTTGGATTAAGGAATTGGTCTTGATAATGATGAGTTTTATTTTAGTCTAGTAGCCTGGTTCATTTATTGAGCTAGAATAAAATAAAAGGCACAAATAGAGAATTATATGTTGGCCTTGTGTAGTTTGGTAATTAATTATTTAGGACTTGAACCCAGATTGAATAATTAAGGTTGGCCTAGTCTAAATTAGGTAACCAGCTTGAGAAATTATTTTGGTCCATTTTAGGTTAATTAATTCATTACTTGTTAGGTCTTGATTAATCTTGGTCCAGTTAATTAATTTTAGCTAGCCCAATGAGTCGGACCTTCGGTCCATGTGTTTAATCCTAGCCTGATTAGGATTAGACTGGTATGGGTCTTCAGGTGATTAGCTTAGGTTTTTGAATTTCCAGAAAAGATATCAGCAAATATCTTTGGATAGCTTAAGAGTTTTTTTGGGCTATTAGAATACATATACCTAAGGGAAATCCTAACCGAGATATATACGTGATTAAAAAGAAAAACATACTCTTGCTGCCCTATCTCTCTATGTCTCTCTTGGTTTTGCTCTCTAATAGAACAAAGAGGAGACGATCTCTTTCTGATGATTGCTCTGTAGCAATTGGTCAGAGAAGAAAAAGACTTGACTCCTTATTCCTTTGGTTTTCACCGGCTACTCAGGCGGTGGTCATAGTCTAGATGATCAGAGGTTTAGCGTGAATGAGACGAAGCAGGAGAATTGCAAAACTCGAACTTGAACTTTCAGTGCAACCAGTAGTTCCAGAAGAGAACATCCCTAGACTGTCTAAACAATCAAAGCTTCCTCCTAAACATAGAGGTAACAAATTTTTTAAAAAGCTTCCATTGCATATTCTGTTATCTCTATACGTTTGTTTATCATGTCATACATTTAGTATGGATAGAATATAAATACTCAATCTAAATTAATTATGTAAAGTATTTACCAGCCTTAATTTATTAGGTTGCCCATATGCTATGAGTTTGGGGATCTTAAGAAATTAGTTAAGTTAAAAGGATCTTGGAATAATTAGTCTTTTTTAACCTAAATATCAATGATGTTTTCCGATTAATAAATGTCATCTATGTTTTAGGAGTTGAAGGTGAAGATGATAGGAATCCGCCGAAGCTCCAAAACTCATCTAAAGAAGAGGGATAGAAAGCTAAATCACATTCCATAACTTCTTGGCAAACATCAAGATAAAAAGGTTTTCAAGGAGGATTTCTAGCCTACAAAGCTTATAATAGAGTTATGAATTTTGTGAGGAAATAGGTGGCAAAAGAAAGTCTAAAAGGAGGTCAAAATGACCAATAATTCGCATGGAAAGTTAAGGGAACCCAAAAGAAGGCTTTGTAAGTCAAAGAGTAAGCATTGGAGTACAACAAAACAAGAGAAGTGTCACTGAAGAAGAGTAGTGCTGCTTGGCATGAAGTAAGCTGTGCTACCTGGTGTTGCCAAGAGGAAAAAGTGCCACATGGTTGAGCCTAAGCAGCATCATGTGGTTGCTGCCAAAAACAGCTTGGAAAAGCTACAATCAGGCATTGGTTGCTATTGTGAAGCTGAAGATATATTTTACTGCTATATTTTCTTATTTGATTGAACTATAATTTTTTTCCTCTTTAATGCCCATTATTTGTGTAAGTGTTGGGGCTACAAAAGACATGTTAGGATTGCATATTAATTAGCTAGGGCAAGTTAGCCAATAAATATCTCATTATAATACTTTTGTAATCAACTTGTTATTAATTTAAGATCAAAGCATCTATGTGAGGGTGAACTTCTTGGGTTTCTTCCTAGAAAAATCAATACCTTTTTTTAGGATTCTAGACCTTACCTTTGAAACATGTCTCTAAACACTAAAAGGATAAGTCAATTGAAGTTCTAGCTTGGATCTTGGTTTCATAGTTATTTCAAAGTTCTAGTTAGTCTTTTAGTTGGTTGCCTAATTCACCCTACCTCAAATGTTCTTGATCTCTTGCTAGGTTAGGAGTAATTAGGTGTTGAATTAGAGGACTTAATTGAATAGATTTAGAGTTCTAGGTAACCTAGATCTCCTAAGGTTCTAGACCTTAAATTCAAGTATTACTTCTTTATCAATTTTCCATCATAGATCCCTATTTTGTGATCCAATTGTGATCTTATTTATTCTTGATAATTGACCCATGAATTTGGTTGTGAAAAGATCCCCAAAGATTCATATCAAATTTGGTATTGTAGCTTGGAGGAGTTTTGGTTCTAATCAAAACTTGTTATCATGAAACAACCATGCAAAATTGATGCATAAATTGAACAGTCTCGGAGTTGAAAAATAAACTCCAAAAAGGATAATAAAAACTTGAAATCTCTTGGAAAATACATGTGGGAATTGATCTCTTATGACTATATGTTCATGGGGGATGATATTCATATGTGAATTGTGCTTAGTTGTGGCTCAAAAGTCTTGAAAAATCTGAGATGTTTGGGTTACGAAATTTTGAGAACACCATGTGCTTGATGAATGTTATCAATTGAATTGTGGTTATTATGGTAATCAAAATTCTTGTGATCGTTTGTTCTTTTTGAAGCCTACCTTGAAATCAAGTTTCATTGTTGAATTACATGTTCAATTGATCTATCTTAGTTGACAAGTTGCACTACAAGAAAATGATACATTGGTGACAAAATTCTTTTCCTAACTAAAGTTTTGTCGCTAGAAGTACCCTTTATCGAGGAAAATTTTTCTTCAGCGACAAAAACTTTTTGTCGCTATTGATTAAGACCTTCGGAGACAAAATTTTTATTTTCTAGCTAAAAGTGATGGCTTTAGCCAGGAAATAAGTGTATTAGTAAAGAAAATTTAAGTTTCCTTGCTAATGATGCATCATCACTGACAAAAATTCATTTCCTAGCTAAATTTTTCTCACTAATAATGCATCATTAGTGACGAAAATTCATTTTATAGATAAAAATATTAACTTTTATCACTATTAACTATACTTTTAGTGACAAAGTTCATATTTCCTAGCTAATACCTATCTTTAAATTTTTAAATATTTACAACACCGTCTCAAAAATTTTGTCAATTGGTCTTTAAATTTTGTATAATTTTAAAATGACCTCAAAAATTTGTAAATTGATCCCAAATTTTAAAATATTTATAATATTACTCTAAAAAATTTATAAATTGGTCCCTAAATTTTTAAATATATAAAATATGACCAAAATTTTACAAATTGCTCCTTAAATTTTATAAAATTATAAAATGATAACCAAAAATTTATAAAATTGGTCATTAAATTTTAGAATATTTAAAAGATAATCCCAAAAACTTTACAAATTATTCCTTAAATTTTTAAATATTTATAAATGCATTATATTTTCTGCCGATTTATAGAAATTAAGCTAGATTATATATAAAAACATGTCCGATTACATTCAAATTTGGTTATGATACATTTTTTTAGCAAATTTAATAAATCAATGGTTGGATCATTAATTTGATATGTCTATCCTTATAATTGCGTTAGGTTTGGGTATTTTTATAATGATTATGCAAGATTATGAGGTAAAATATGTCCGATTACCTTCAAATTTGGTTGTATTTTATTTTTTAGTAATTTTAACAAATCTAATGGTCAAATCATTAATTTAATATGTCTATCTTTGTAAATGGGCAAGGTTTCGAGCATTTTTATAGAGATTATGCTAGATTAAGTGGCAAAACATATCCAATTACCTTTAAATTTGGTCCTAATACCTTTTTTAGTGCTATAATCAAATCTAATGGTTAGATTGTTAATTTGATATGCATATCTTTCTAAATGTGTTAAGTTTTCTGTATTTTATAGAAATTATGCAAGATTAAGTGGCAAAACATATACGGTTACATTTAAATTTGGTCCTAATACTTTCTTTAGTGATTTTATTAAATCAAACAGTTAGATCGTTAATTTGAATTGTATGTCTTTGTAAATGTGTTAGGTTTTTTTGTATTTTTCTAGAGATTATGCTAGATCTATACCAAAACATATTCGATTACCTTAAAATTTCGTCATAAAACTTTTTTTAACGATTTTATCAAATCTAATGGTTGGATTGTCAATTTAATATGTCTATCTTTGTAAATGAGTTAGATTTCGAGCATTTTTATAGAGATTATACTATATTAAGTGGCAAAACATATCCGATTACCTTTAAATTTGGTCCTAATATTTTTTTCTAGTGATTTTATTAAATTTAACGATTGGATCATTAATTTAATATGTTAGAGATTATGCAAGATTCTATGCCAAGACATCTTCGATTACCTTAGAATTTGATCATAAAACTTTTTTGACGATTTTATCAAATCTAAAGGTTAGATCGTTAATTTGATATGCCTATCTTCATAAATAGGTTAGGTTTCAAGTATTTTTATAGGGATTATGCTAGATTAAGTTGCAAAACATATTCAGCTACCTTTAAATTTTGCTCTAATGTGTTTTTCAGTGATTCTATCAAATCAAACGGTTAGATTGTGAATTTAATATGCCTATCTTTGTAAAAATGTTGGATTTTTTGTATTTTTACAAAGATTACGCTAGATTCTATGCCAAATCATATTCAAGTACCTTAAATTTTAGTCATATATATTTTTTTAGCGATTTTATTAAATCTAAAGATTAGATCGTTAATTTGATATGCCTATTTTTGTGAAAGGGTTAGGTTTCGAGCATTTTTATAGAGATTATACTAGATTAAGTAGCAAAACATATCCAATTACCTTTAAATTTTGTGCTAATATTTTTTTTAGTGATTTTATCAAATCTAACAGATGAATCGTCAATTTGATATGTCTATCTTTCTAATTGTGTTAGGTTTCTATATTTTTATAGAGATTATGCTAGATTTTCTGCCAAAACGAATTCGATTACCTTAAAATTTGGTCATAAAACTTTTTTCAGCAATTTTATCAAATCTAATGGTTGGATCGTTAATTTGATATGTCTATCTTTTAAAATGGGTTAGATTTTGAGCATTTTGTCACACACACACACACACACACACACACACACACACAAAAGTTTTTTTTTAGTTGATCTATACGTATATTATCATTTAATAAAAATAATGATATAATTAACATCATATATATATTTAAAATTGTGTGAATGTACAAAATAATTTATTATACTGAATAATATTGTTTCATAGAAATTTTAATATAATTATTATATTTTTATAGTATTAATGTTTTAAAAATTACAAAAATAAATAAAAATTTTTTTAGTGATTTTATCAAATCTAACGGTTGGATCGTTAATTGGATATACCTATCTTTCTAAATGTGTTAGGTTTTAAACATTTTTACAAAGATTAGGCTAGATTCTATGGTAAAACATATCTGATTACCTTTAAATTTTGTCATAATATTTTTTTTAGTGATTTTTATCGAATTTTACGGTTGGATCGTTAATTTGATATGCCTATCTTTCTAAATGTGTTAGGTTTCGAGCATTTTTATTGAGATTATACTAGATTTTGTAGTAAAACATATCCAATTATCTTTAAATGTAGTCACATACTTTTTTTTTTATATAGAAATTTTATCAAATCTAACGATTGGATTATTAATTTGATATACTTATATTTCTAAATGTGTTAGGTTTTCAATATTTTTATAGAGATTAAACTAGATTCTATAGCAAAGCATATCTGATTTCTCTAAATTTTATCATAATACTTTTTTGTAGTGATTCTATCAAATCTAATGGTTGCATTGTTAATTTCATATTCACATATTTCTAAATGTGTTAGGTTTGCAGCATTTTTATAGAGATTATGCTAAATTATGTGAAAAAACATATATGACTACCATTAAATTTTGTTATAATACTTTTTTTTAGTGATTTTATAAAATCTAATGGTTGATCATTAATTTGATATGCTTATCTTTCTAAATGTGATAGGTTTCAAGAATTTTTATTGAAATTATGCTAGATTCTGTAGTAAAACATGTTCGATTATCTTTAAATCTGGTCATAATATTTTTTTTAGTAATTTTATCAAATTTAATGGTTGAATCATTAATTTGATATGCTTATATTTCTAAATGTGTTAGTTTTGTAGCATTTTACAAAGATTAAGATAGATTCTGTGGCAAAACATATCTGATTACCTCTAAATTTTGTCATAATACTTTTTTTAGTGATTTTATCAAATCTAACGGTTGGATCGTTAATTTGATATTCAAATATTTCTAAATGTGTTAGGTTTTTAGGATTTTTACGAAGATTAAGCTAGATTCTGTGGCAAAACATATCTGATTACCTTTAAATTTTGTCATAATACTTCTTTTTAGTGATTTTATAAAATCTAATGGTTAGATAATTAATTTGATAAGTCTATCTTTCTAAATGTGTTAGGTTTCGAGTATTTTTGTTGAGATTATGCTTGATTTTGTCGTAAAAACATGTCTGATTATCTTTAAATTTAGTCACAATACCTTTCTTAGTAATTTTATCAAATAACGGTTCGATCGTTAATTTGATATGCCTATATTTCTAAATGTGCTAGGCTTTCGGAATTTTTACAAAGATTATGCTAGATTTTACCGCAAAACATATCCAATTATAGTTAAATTTGTGTGTGTGTGTGTGTGTGTGTGTGTGTGTGTTAATATGTAAATATAAATAGGAATATTTTAATATCTATATCTATTAATATATATAGACACGCACATAAATATAAATAAATATGTATATTTGTATGAATATATATATATATATATGTATGTATATATATATATATGTGTGTGTGTGTGTGTGTGTGTGTGTATATATAAATATGAATATACATACATATATATATATATAAATATATATCTATCTATGAATATATATATATCTACATATACATATACATGTATATATATTCATATATACATATATGTGTGTATATATGAATATATTTGGGTCCCTAGATTTTTTAATATTTATAAAATAACCCCAAAAATTTTGCAAATTAGTCCATAAAGTTTTGACTATTTATAGTATGACAAAAAAAAAAAAAAGTTTTTAGATTGGTCACTAAATTTTTAAACATTTACAATATGTCTCGAAAAGTTTTTTGCAATTATTCTATATGTGGGTATATAAAAGTATATATATATATATATACATATATATATATATATACATATATATATATATTTAAATATGTAATAAATAAATAAATTACCATTTGTATTTGTCCAATTGGACATAGATGTCCAAATTATCGCATACTATTGAATAATATGTATTGATAGTAAATTTATATAATTATTTATGTTTTATTCTGTGTGTGTGTGTGTGTGTGTGTTTTAATTTATTTATATATGTGTGTGTATATATATGTATATTTATGTGGGATGTATATATATGTGTGTGTGTGTGTGTGAGAGAGAGAGAGAGAGAGTCTTTTTTTTTTTTTTCTAATTGATCTATATGGATAAAATTATTTAATAAAAGCAATGACATAATTTTTTAAAAATGATGAAATAATTAATAGCATATAGACTTTTAAAATTATATAAATATACAAAATAACTTATTATATTGAATAATTTATTTTACTAGTACACTTAATACAATTATTATATTTTGTTATAATACTAATATTTAAAAAAAAATCAAATATAACTTTACAAATAGTTTAAGTTAAAAAAAAAAAAAGGATATGATGAAACATGAAGTTTGGCCCGATAGTTGAGTGCGCGCATTGCTCTCCTGCTAGACTAGGGTTTGAATCTCTCCTTAGGAATCTCAAAAAATTGGAATGGTGCAATCAGGTGTGGTGGGTGTTGGGTATCTCAGGCTCATATCCTATACGGCGCAGCGAAAAATAAAACGAGATACCATCCCAGGACCCATCTATGTGTGGAAAACAAGACATAATGAGGGTAAATGTAACAGTTTTTACCTTTGTGTGTGTTGGGGATATGCCCTAGAGTCAATTTGTACTTATACAATTGTCATTATGTTTTATATAATAATATGAGGCTTTCCTTTCCATGAATAGTGAGTTTTGTTTTGTTGGTCATCAAGTACGTGACTTGATAGTAAAACCCTACAATGAATACAATGACTATTCTAAAACTGTCCCTGATCGATTATTATTGGAATAATAATAAATTAAGATTAGTATATTTGTGACTTAATGGCTATGTTTTACTGGCCATGGATATTTGTGATATCGAGTCAAGACATAAATAAATGTTAGAGAACATTGTATTGGACATGACCCACTGTGAGAGTACTTCATGGAATATGTCATAAGTACTTTCTAGCCATAATAATATTGAAAGTCCTTCGACCTAAATTTATCATAGTTTCTTACTTGATAAATTCTATATTTTGACATTGTCTAAAGTTGTCTTTAATCAGATAATAAATTAGACTGCTGTTGGATATAGAATAAATCAAGGAGAGGAATATGATTGATTGTGAAGGAATTTGTCGCTCTCAATTCTGGGAGAGATATCCATGGGCCCCTTGATAAGTTAGACTGTTAAAAATGCATGGTCGTGCTCAAATATATCAATCTAAGATATTGATATCATTTGTTTGAACAGTCTACTATGAAATCAATAAATAATTGATTAAGCTTAATAAGGATGACATGCTCCGTGCCTTATGCTTAATCTGGATATCGTGTGACAAAAAGACTAAATATAAAATTATGGTTTGGTTCAAAGAGATCACCGATCTTCATTTAACCTGGATAGTTATAATGTTTTGCTAGAAACCGCTTATAACTTGTGGGCCATTTAAATATGATTTAGGCACACTGCCAGTGTTAAATGAACCTATAGGGTCACACAATAAGCGAACTTGTTAGGTTATTTTTCCGGTGACCGAGTTCGATGAATCTGGATGATATCCAGATTATAAGAATCGACTCGGTAAAATAATTAGTTAAATTACCGAGATAATGGCGGAATCTCATCATATCAGTTTTAATTTAATTTGAATTTAAATTAGAATATGATAAGATATTATTAGGGTTGGACTCTAAGAGGTTCAAGGGTTTTTAAGAAAACCCTAGCCGTCTTTTCAATAGTCCAATTTTTCGGTTGAGAACATTCGTGCCATTCTCTACCGTGAAAAAAAAACCTCTCAAACCCTAGGCGCTAGCACTCCCGGTATCGAGTGAGTTCGCGGTGTGTATCCGATAGAGGACGTTCGCATATTGCAGCGTCCGGTGATTGTTCGAGTTGAACGTACAACAGACGCAACCGGAATCGAAGGATTTCGATTACAGACAACCGGAGGTAATTCTTAAAGCTTAGATCTTCTTAATCGTTTACTTGGGTCCTCGGGAGGGATTCGTAGATGTTTTCCGCGTTTAGGAGTCCACGAATCCTAACAGTGTGATCATCCAAAGAACAAAAAATTCTTCTTCAAGTTGAGGCGCGATCCAGCAATTCTCGTGATCAACCTCTACGTGAGTTGAACGTCTACCCACTATAATCACAGTGTGTGATTATCTCTAATAGTAATCCACACAAAGGAATACTCAAGCACCAAAATTTCTGTGTTAGCAGAAAAAGATGGCGGCTAGGTTTTTCTTTCAGGAAGAAAACGAGAGAGAGAGAACAAGAGGCTGATTTCGTGTATCTTGCTCTAGGATTTTTTGTGTCAATTTTAGCTTAGGTTTTTGGTGTGTATAGTCTCCAATATGCACGAAATTCCCTTACCAAAAAATAGGGGATTCTAATCCCATTAGAATTCCCTAATTGTAATTGGGAACAATAAGTTCTCATAATTACAATTTGGACCATAAATTATAACTAATTATAATTTGTCCACAACAACTTCTCTTTCTCGCAATTAACCCCACTATGTTATCAAATAACATCTTGAGTATATAATCCTCTATTGTGTGTGACCTATTAGGTGTCCCAATCAATTGGTAGCGAACATGAATTAATCCAAACGTCTTTGAGATTAATAATCCATAATTAATTAGAATTAATCCTATCAATTCTAATTAGAATTGGTTTATTAAATCATCAATTAATAAACCCATATTCCCAAATCATAAGCGGTATCTAGCAACACATCATGACCACCCAAGAGTCTAGGAAGTCAAGTGGCTTGACATGAATCCTTCAATAACAAACTTCAGTGCAATCAACTCCTTTCACCATACAATATCTCATTCGGTTTAGAGCACAGAATTAGTGCCAACTCCCTCCAGAATTAATTCTGACCCGAATACAATAGTACTTGTACCAGGAACCCCTACACTAGATATGTATTAATTGGAACTATTTCCAATACACAATTGCCTTGGTAAAGGACTTTCGAGTAGTAATTCCTACAAGTGGCCGTGAGATATTCGCCCATACTATTAGGAGTGGTGAATCCTTTATTGACTTCTCAACTACTTTCATTTACCTCACCATGTACCCAATATCCATCCCATAGGTGGCCCTAGATCGAGCTCTGAAGATTGGAATCAAAGTACAAGACTCAGCAAACAAAGTACCTTGGAGATCTCAAGTCTAAGGATACTTGCACGTTTGCTATATTGAGATTATATCACTGGCACTAAATAGCTATCTATGTGATTATCTCAAAGCTAGGTCATTCAATGAACTTGTTCCATTAATAAGCATCCATGTGTTAACTTTGAGTATCTCAATACTCACGATTATGAGAACCACCGCCTGATCAAATCAGGAAGTCTAACACATGCTAGTCTTAACGCATCAATGATGTCCTGTCTCATTAATACTATGACTAGGGATTATTTAAGTACTAACACCATCCAGTATAGTACGAATCTCATATCATGATCTCTATCAATTTTCCTTAACACTGTGTTGTACTAGGGACTTTATCGAACAGTTATATTACATAAAGTAAACAAAAGAAACCGTAAGATAAATAATGCATTTTATTAAAATAAAATGTGTCATATACAATATACAAGTGATTGCCTCTAGGGCACAACACTAACAAACTCCCACTTGCGCTAGAGCCAATCATTCATGTATCTAATACCGAATGACTCAACATGACAATCATGTTTCATTTGGGATAGTGCTTTCGTAAGTGGGTCAGCAATGTTTTCATCCGTGGGAACTCTCTCTATTTTTATTTCTTTAGCTGCTTTAGAAGCGGCTATGTACTCAGCTTCTGTCGTAGAGTTGACAATAATCTCTTGTTTGGAACCTTTCCAACTTATTGCCCCTCCACACAACTTAAACACGTAGCCGGATTGTAATTTGAAATCATCTTTGTCAGATTGAAAACTGGCATCAGTATACCAGTTTATTTTCAAATCACCTTCTCCATATACTTAGAACATATCCTTAGTCGTTCGTAAGTACTTAAGGATGTTCTTTACAGCTGCCCAATGACCCTCACCAGGGTCGGATTGGTATCTGCTCATCAAATTGAGAGCACAAGATACATCGGGCCTAGTACATATCGTAGCATACATGATAGATCCAACTACTGAGGCATATGGAATCTTACTCATATGATCATTTTCAACTTGTGTCTTGGGAGACATCAATTTTGAAAGGCTTACACCATGTGATATGGGCAAGAATCCCTTTTTGGATTGATCCATGTTAAACTTCTTTAGCACTTTATCTACGTATGTAGACTGTAAAAGACTAAGCAACCTTTTGGATCTATCTCTATAGATCCTTATTCTAAGAATATAGGTTGCTTCACGAAGGTCTTTCATGGAGAATTGTTTGGACACTAAATTTTAACTGTTTGCAAGACAGGTATATCGTTTCCTCTTAGCAATATGTCATTTACATAAAGCAGTAAGAAAACAATTACATTCCCACTAACCTTCTTGTATACACAAGGTTCATCCATATTTCGAATAAAACCAAACTCTTTGATTGTTTCATCAAAATGGATATTCCAACTTCTAGAAGCTTGTTTAAGTCCATAAATAGACATTTGCAGTTTACACACCTTTGTGCCATCACTGGATGTAAAACCCTCAGGTTGTGTCATATACACTCATTCAGTCAAATTTCTGTTTAGGAAAGCTGTTTTTACATCCATTTGCTAAATCTCATAATCATAATGAGCACCAATGGCTAAGAGTATCCTGATGGATTTCAACATGGCTACTGGCGAGAAGGTTTTATCATAGTCAATACCATGTTGTTGATGATAACCCTTCGCCACTAGTCGTGCTTTATAGGTAACCAAGTTACCATCCATGTCCGTTTTCTTCTTGAAAACCCACTTGCACCGAATAGGTTTAATTCCTTTGGGTGGATCAACCAAAGATCATACTTGGTTATCGTACATGGAATCCATCTCTGACTTCATGGCCTCAAGCCATTTGTCAAATTCTAAACTATTCAGAACATCCTTGTAGGCAGTAGGCTCATCTTCATCTATAAGCAATACGTCATTATGGTCACTAATGAGAAATCCATATCTCTCAAGTGCCATACGTATCCTACTAGATCTACGAGGTTCTTGTGTATTAGAAGGTTCATCTATTCTCTCAATAGATGTGGGGTTAGACGGTTGATCCTCGTTTGTTTGATCTTCATGAACTTCACTAAGTTCAATCTTACTCCCACTGTCCCCCTTGAGCATGTGCTCATTCTCTAAGAAGACGTCATGCTTTGAAATAAATAATTTCTTTTCGGAGGGTTGATAGAAGTAATATCCAAAAGATTCTTTCGAATATCCCACAAACAAACACTTGTCAGACTTACTATCAAGTTTATCTGATTGTGGCCTTTTAACAAAGGCATGCCAACCCCATACTCGCAAGTGAGATGACTTTGGTCTTTTACTAAAGAACATCTCAAATGGGGTATTATCAATCGATTTTGTCGAAACTCTGTTCAGTATATAAACAGAAGTTTCTAGAGCATGCCCCCAAAATGATTTTGGTAGGTCTGCAGAAGCCATCACGGTCCGTACTATGTCTAGAAGGATTCAATTCCTTCTCTCAGATATACCGTTATATATGTTGAGGTGTATGTGGTGGAGTCTATTGAGATAATATCCCATTATCTCTAAGATAACTCAAAAACTCTTGACTCAAATATTCTCTTCCTCGATCAGATCTTATAGTCTTAATACTTTTGCCAAGTTATTTCTCTATTTCATTCTTGAAGTCTTTGAACCTTTCAAAGGCCTCAAATTTGTATTTCATTAAATATAAATACCCGTATCGTGAGAAATCATCGATAAATGTTATGAAATAGTTATAACCTCCTCTTGCTTGTATTGACATTGGGCCACATACATCAGAATGTATGAGTTCTAATAACTCCTTGGCCCATTCTCCTTTTCCTAGAAAAGGAGTTTTAGTCATTTTGCCTAGTAAACAAGTCTCGCATGTGCCATATGATTCATAATCAAATGACCCTAAGTCACCAAGCTTGTGTAACTTAGAAATACGATTTTCGTTTACACGGCCCAAACGACAATGCCATAAGTAAGAGGTGTTAGAGTTATCTATTTTAGATTTCTTATTGTTTATATTGAGAATTGGATTGTCCAAGTCTAGAACATATAAACCATTAACCAAAGTTGATGAACCATAATGAATATCATTCAATGAAAAAGAACAACATTTATTCTTAAATATTAAATGAAATCCATATAAGTCTAAACACGCAACTGAGATAATGTTTTTCATTAAAACTGGTACATAATAATAGTTTTCCAGTTCTAGAATTAATCCCGAAGGCAGGTTTAGATCGTATGTCCCTACAGCAAGTGCAGCAACCTTTGCCCCATTTGCAGTACGTAGGTCCACGTCGCCTTTCTCTAGCATTCTACTGGCTCTTTAGTCCCTGCAAGTTATTGCACAAATGAGATCCACATCCGGTATCTAATACCCATATCTCATTTCTAAAGGCGTATTTATCTCAGTCATAAACATACCTGGAGAAGAAGTAGAAGTGCTTGTAAGCTTCTCATTCTACTTTTTATCCTTGATGGTCTCCAAGTAGGCTTTGCAGTTGCGCCTCCAATAGCCCATCTTCCCACAATGATGGCATGGGCTCTTTGTAGCTGCGTCCTTCTTGTTAACACCACCTTTGGGCTTCATGTGAGCCTTCTTCTTCTTCTTTTGAATTTTCTTCTTAGAAGAGGAAGATTCTACCATTAAAACCGCATTGGAATCCCTCTTCATGGAGGATTCTGCAGTTTTGAGAATATTGATCAACTCAGGGATAGTGGACTCAATCTTATTCATCTGATAGTTAATCAAAAATTGTGAGAAACTCTTAGGCAAAGACTGAAGAATCAAGTCAACACTTAAGTCATGGTCCATTGTAAACTCGAGAGATCTAAGCTTTTCTATCAAGCCCAGCATCTTTAGCCCATGAGTGGCCACAGAAGAACCCTCTGCCATTTTACAACGAAATAGTTGCTTCGTGATCTCATATCTCTCAGTTCTGGCTTGGGCATCAAATAGCTCTCGAAGAAGTAAAATGATCGATTGAGCATCTTTATGCTCGTGCTGTTTCTGCAACTCAGGAGTCATAGATGCCAGCATAATACATGATACTGTATCGCTATCTTTCTTGTGCATCTTGTGGACAGCATGCTCATCAGTATAAGCATCTTGGGCTGGTGGTGATGGAATAGTAGCACGTAGAGCAACTTTTCCGATTTGAGAACGATTCTCAAATTTCTATACCAGTCGAGATAGTTTGATTCGATTAACTTGTTGGTTTCCAAAATGCTACGTAAGTTCAAGTTCATTGACATGATGCAAGTGCCCCAGATGTAAAGATAGAGAGCATTAGCTACTTGTATATGCACATGATATGCAAATAATTAAGACTTTAATTAAACGTATTTTTACTCCACTATTTTACTCAAACCAATACCCCCACTACTGATTCGGGAAAGCCCGTTGGAAGCTTTCCTAGTGGACCGGTATCCAAATTCCTCAAAAATAACCTTGGGTTTGCCCAATAAGCCACCCTTAAGTTCATTGGTATGTATCCAATACCAATTACATCGTATGTAATTATCGGATCATTGGGTGATTAATAGATTTTAATCTTAAAGCCTTTTGGGGTACCCCAACTTTTCCTCTAAATTTCTTTATGCTTGAGTTTGCCCAACCGGGATAAAGAATTTAGTTAAACCTGACCCATTAATCAGGAAATTAATTCCAAAGGAATTTAATTCCATAGCTTGAACATGCCCAATGTCAAGTAGGCTTGGGTTTGCCCAACAACCTGGTCTCGAAAAAGGACTCTCGTTCTTACTATATTAACGGAGGGAACTAGGTTTAATATTAATTGAGGGATTTCTTCCTTTTAGTGATTTCATTGAATAACATGCATAATAATCAATAATTCACGTGATTGATAATCATGGTAATAAAGCGATTACGTGATATGGTTATGGACTTTTCCTAAATTAATTTCTTTGAGCCATAAAAGAAATTAATATAGTTAACCCTATGTGTTCATGCATAATTTAAGTAGAAGGTCTTACCTCCTCGCCTTGTTTTGGTTGCCATCTCCAGAATAAAATAATTCTACTCCTATCTAACCTATGTAAATTAATTACATAATTTCCTAAAGAGAGAAAATCTCGAGTTACATTCGAGGGGAGTTAGATGAGAAGAGAATTACACAAGAATTCTAGAGAAGGCAGGACATGCAGGCCCTATTTTATAAAAACCAAAACTATAAAATGCATGAACAGATATAATTGGTTTTAGTCCGTAACCATCCACCATGCCATTGACTATACTTAAACAAAATGAACATATACTTTTATTATTCCAAAATCACTATTTTGGAAAAATAAAACAAATTCTAAAATCACCATTTTAGAGAATACATCAATTTTAGATTTTGAAAATCATTATTTTGAAGAACAAAATTGATTGTCTCAAAACTAATTTTGAGAAAATGCTTTCGGGTCCCGTCTCTCATCAAATGAGGTTTTTCCCTTTCAAAATTCTGTTCTGGAAATTTTTTTTTTTTTAAATAGCTGGAAGTCGCAAACAAAGTAGAACCGGCGCCGGTTCGGAAGCCGGAGCCAGCGCCGACTCTATTCTGGTTTCCAAAAAAAATTTTCTTCCAAAAATGATTTTCGGACATCGCGAACAGAATGGAATTGGCGCAGGCTTGGAGGCCAGAGCCGGCGCCGCCTGTGTTCTACAATAATGGCGGCGATTTTCAAAAAATTCCAGAAACAATTTCTGGTGCTTTCTTCTACTGCAAATTTTCAGTGAGAACAATTCTCAACTGTATTTTCTGTTTTAAAGCTATAAACAACAACTGATTTGTTAGTTTAAACAAAATCAAAATAGAAAATTAAGATGAAACGGAGGGCAACATCCATGTTGCAAGAAAACATTTTCTGCAGAAATTTTTCATCACAAAAGAAAGCATTTTTTCGAAATAATCTGTGACTATAACACAATCATATTGTGCTACGGACCCAACTCATAAAGATAAAAACGATTTTGACTCGAGTGAAAACGATTTTCACAGCAAACAAAGACAAACACGAAAATAGTTTTTCATGCCAAAACAATGTCCGTAGACCACACATAGCATGTCTTTGATACCACTGTTAGGTATCTCAGGCTCGTATCCTATACGGCGCAGCGAAAAATAAAACGAGATACTATCCCAGGACCCATCTATTTGTGGATAACAAGACATAATGAGGGTAAAGGTAACAGCTTTTACCTTTGTGTGATCGTCCGAAGAACAAAAATTTCTTCTTCAAGTTAAGGCGCGATCCAGCAATCCTCATGATCAACCTCTACGTGAGTTGAACGTCAGCCCACTATAATCACAGCATGTGATTATCTCTAATAGTAATCCACACAAAGGAATACTCCAGCACCAAAATTTCTGTGCTAGCAGAAAAAGATGGCGGCTAGGTTTTTCTTTCAAGAAGAAAACAAGAGAGAGAGAACAAGAGGCTGATTTCGTGTATCTTGCTCTAGGGTTTTTTGTGTCAATTTCAGCATAGGTTTTTCGTGTGTATAGTCTCCAATATACACGAAATTCCCCTACCAAAAATAGGGGATTCTAATCCCATTATAATTTCCTAATTGTAATTGGGAACAATAAGTTCTCATAATTATAATTTGGACCATAAATTATAACTAATTATAATTTATCCACAACAACTTCTCTTTCTCGCAATTAACCCCACTATATTATCAAATAACATCTTAAGTATATAATCCTCTATTGTGTTTGATCTATTAGGTTTCCCAGTTAACTGGTAGCGAACATGACTTAATCCAAACGTCTTTGAGATTAATAATCCATAATTAATTAGAATTAATCCACTTAATTCCAATCCGGATTGGTTTATTAAATCATCAATTAATAAACCCATATTCCCAGATAATGAGCGGTACTAGCAACACATCATGACCATCCAAGAGTTCAAGAAGTCAAATGGCTTGACATGAACCATTCAATAACAAACTTCAGTGCAATCAACTCCTTTCACCATACAATATCTCATTCGATTTGGAGTACGGAATTAGTGCTAACTCCATCCAAAATTAATTCTGACCCAAATACGATAGTACTTGTACTAGGAACCCACTACTCTAGATGTGTATCAATTGGAACTGTTTCCAATATACAGTTGCCTTGGCCAAAGACTTTTGAGTAGTAATTCCCGAGGGAGACGAAAACAGAGAGCATGCACTGGTAGCGTAAAAAATTATACAGAGAAAAATAAAACCAAGCCTTAAAGGCTATACGAAAGCGTGAAGATCATACCTTTGCGCTCATTAACCCTTCTAGGTTGAGTAAGAATGGATTGAACGACTGGAATCGCCTCGCTTTGCCCACTTGAAGAAGCTTCCGGTTGAACACCCACTAGCCTTCTACTCCGCCTTGTTTGCATGAACGCCTAGCTTTCCAGCTCTCGGGATATTTCTCAGCCTAACCTTTAGTTGGTGAACACAACAGAGAAGAAGAATGGTCTTAAATCTCCTTGGTTCACTTGCTATTGGTTAGCAAAGCTCCAAGGAGAAACCAAGAAGAGGGAGGCGTGAGAGAGGGAGCTTACGTGAGGCTCTCCAGAGAGACGTAAATCTTCTGTTGGGTGGGGAAAACTAGGGTTTTTCTTTTTGCAAAGAGTTTTTTATTAGTTAGCCAAAATTAGGTCTCTCATTATCTGATAAACATATCCCCGGGATTTCAAAACACCCGGATGTTATCCTAAGAATCAGTTTGGCCTAACCCTAAACTTCTCTTAACCGTATCTGGAAAAACCCTAAGGTCCAAGCTATTAGGCCAAAAAAATATTTAGTATTTTCCTTGGACCCAAAAGGCCCAAAATAATAAATATTAATTATTTATTTTCTGGGCTTACATAAATAACCCAATAACTAATTAATGAGCCCAAATGAACCAAAATAATTAATCTTTAATTAGTTATTTCTTGGGCCTATATAAATAAACCAATAAATATTTAAATATTAATTATTTCCCCTAATTTAAGCCCAGATTAATTTCTTAATTATTCATACTGGACCTAGGCCCTGAATAATTAATTAACCAAATAAACTAGATAATTAATTTTCTCTCAACTCCTATTTTATTTATTTATTTATTTTATTCCAGTCCAATAATAAATTAGACTTCCTGAATAAAATAAAATCCTCTTCAACTGAGACCAATTCCTCAACCCAAAAGTAGTTAGGACTTACGAACTATTCCGAGGACCAAAAAGACACATCGCCTTGCTGCTAAAATGACCAAAATACCCCTGCTATATAAATAGCTGTATTTTGCATTTTAAATATTTTCTAATATCACCATAAAGAAATATTGACCCCAAGGACAATGCTGCATTAGCAAAGTCTCTGACCTACAGGTGAAATGACTAAAATACCTCTCTACACATCGCTGTACATTTAGAGAGGAAGAAGTGTACTAACACCCCTCTAAATGACATCTACCATCCTTAGGCTTCTAGTCCAATGATCCACGCCTTCCTGGAGTGTTTCTGCTTTCCAAGGGAGCTACCCTAAAGCAAACATCCAAGTCATGTTTCCCAGGGCCCTGGACATTTTAGACCATTGGAACAGCCACAAGGGGCAATATAGTGCAGAAACTATCTTGTACAAGTCTGTCTTAACTAACTAGTCACACATACCCAACATGCAAGTATATTGGCCCTACGATAGAATCTCAACTATAGCAAATCAAAGTATATACTTCCAACTTCGCCAGACCACTAACTCATACTCAAGTCGTAGAGTACTAGTCTACGCTGTAGCGGTAGTAGTCTAGGTTTCTATCATATAGTACTTTTAGAAGCCACTACTATAGGTCCTATCCTACGTATTCGAAACACGCTTATGTTATGAAGTGAGTGGACTACTCACTGGCTAAAGGTAAGCCATTCCCCATTTAGAATTCATAACATAATAACCTAAACATGATGAGATTCCCAGTCTCATCAATAGGTTAAGAACAAATGTTTATGTGTTAAATAACCCATGATCCATACCTTACTGTGAAAGACCACCATTCACATGGATCACTTATTTAAACACAATGGGTCTATTCCAAATGAAAATCGTGCACAAACAAAAAGTAAATTCACAAACAATTTCTGAAAATAAATTCTTTTATTAAAATATTCGATTTTACACCAGAAACCTAGTCTAAGAGGGCATACAATCCAACAATTCCTACAAGTGGTTGTGAGATATTCGCCCCTATTATTAGGAGTGGTGAATCCTTTATTAACCCTCTCAACTACTTTCGTTTACATCACCATGTACCTAATATCCATCCCATAGGCGGCCCTCGATCGAGCTCAGGAGATTGGAATCAAATTACAAGGCTCAGCAAACAAAGTACCTTGGAAATCTCAAGTCTAAGGATACTTGCACGTTTGCTATATTGAAATTATATCACTAGCACTAAATAGTTATCCATGTGATTATCATAAAGCTAGGTCATCCAATGAACTTGTTCCATTAACAAGCATCCATGTATTAACTTTGAGTATCTCAATACTCACGGTTATGAGAACCACCGCATGATCAAATCAGGAAGTCTAACACATGCTAGTCTTAACGCATCAATGATGTCCTGTCTCATTAATACTTTGACTAGAGATTATTTAAGTACTAACACCATCCAGTGTAGTACGAATCTCATATCATGATCTCTATCATAATTTTCTTAACACAGTGTTGTACTAGGGACTTTATCGAACAGTTATATTACTTAAAGTAAACAAAAGAAACTGTAAGATAAATAATACTTTTTATTAAAATAAAATGTGTCATATAAAATGTACAAGTGATTGCCTCAGGGCACAACACTAACAGTGGGTGCATGGGGACCATGCAATAAGAAGTAGCATAGTGTGCAATCATGTGTGGTGCGTTCACATGGACCATGCAATAAGAAGCAGTACGGTACGGTAGGAAATAGTTGTGGTGCGTGCACGGATTCTAAAAAAATTCCAAAATTTTTATTTTTTTCAATTCATAATGACCTTTGGCAAGGAAACTTTCCTTGCCAAAAAACACTTGGCAAGGAAACTTTTCCTAGCCAAAGAGCATGACTTTTGGCTAGGAAACTTTCCTTGCCAAAGAGTGAAACTTTCCTCGCTAAGAGCTTTTTGGCGAGGAAAGAATTTCCTCGCAGCATAACTTTTGACTAGAAAACTTTCCTCACCAATGACAAAAAATTTTGTCACCATTGATGGTTATTTGTGACAAAGTTTTCCTCCAAAAAATTTATCAAAATATTTTTACGAATTTGTGAAATAAAATTGGCCTTTTAGTGACAAATCTTTCGTAACGAATTTTTTTGTTGCGAAAACATAATCATAGAGGCAAAATGACAGTTTTGGTGACAAAAATTGTATGGTTTTTGTGACAAAAATTTTCCTAGCTAACAATGTTAGGGTTCGTGGACTTCTAAATGCAAAAAATATCCACGAATCCCTTTCGAGGATTCAAGTAAATGATTAAGAAGACTTTAGATTTAAAGAATTATCTATCTTCGACATAATCAAGATTTTTCGATTCTGATTGTGCTGTCGTACGTGCAACCCGAACGATCACCAGACGCTACAGTGTGCGAACGTCCTCTATAGGTACACACGACGAACTGACTCGTTGCCTCGAGAGTGCTAGCACCTAGGGTTTGAGAGTTTTTTTTTCTGATGAATAGAGACACAAAATTTTTTAATAGAACCGAACTGTTGAGAAGATGGCTAGGGTTTTCTTAAAACCTTCCGAATCTCTTAGAGTCCAAATATGATAATATCTTATCATATTTTAATTTTAATTCAAATGAAATTAAAAACTGATATGATAAGATTCTGCCATTATCTCGGTAATGTATCTAATTAATTTACCGAGTCAGATTCTTATAATCTGGACATCATCCAGATACATTGAATGTGGAAATATTTTTAGATTCATTGTATCTGGTAAATTTTCTAGGTTCGATTAACATAGACATATTTTCAGATTCATCGAATTTGGCTACCAGAAAAATAACCTAACAAGTTCACTTATTGTGTGACCCTATAGGTTCATTTAACACTGGCAGTGTACCTAAATCATATTTAAATGGCTCACAAGTTATAAGCGGTTTCTAGCAAAACAATATAATTATCCAAGTTAAATGAAGTTCAGTGATCTCTTTGAACCAAACCACAATTTTATATTTAGTCCTTTTGTCACACGATATCCAGATTAAGCATAAGGCATGGAACATGTCATCCTTATTAAGCTTAATTAATTATTTCTTGATTTCATAGTAGACTATTCAAACAAATAATATCAATATCTTAGATTGATATATTTGAGCACGGACATGCATTTTAACAGTCTAACTTATCAAGGGGCCCATGAATATCTCTTCCATAATTGAGAGGGACAAATTCCTTCACTATCAATCATATTCCTCTCCTTGATTTATTCTATATCCAACATTAGTCTAATTTATTATCTGGTTAAAGACAACTTTAGACAATGTCAAAATATAGAATTTATCAAATAGGAAACTATAATGAATTTAGGTCGAAGGACTTTTAATATCATTATAGCTAGAAAGTACTTATGGCATGTTCCATAAAGTACTTTCACAGTGGGTCATGTCCAATATATTATTCTCTAATATTTATTTATGTTTTGACTTGATATCACAAATATCCATGACCAATAAAACATAGCCATCTAGTTACAAACATACTAATCTTAATTTATTAGTGTTCCAATAATAATAAACGATTAGGGACTGTTTTAGAATAGTCATTGTATTTATTATTGGGTTTTACTATCAAGTCACGTACTTGATGACTATAAAACAAAATGCACTATTCATAAAAAGGAAAACCTCATATTATTATATAAAACATAACGACAATAGTATAAGTACAAATTGACTCTAGGGCATATCCCTAACAAACCGTTGGAACTTTAGTGAGGAAACCATTTTCCTTGCTAAACGGCTCACATTGGCGACAAAACACGATGTTTTGTCTTCAGAATACTTTGGCGATGGCGTATCAATGACAAATGGGAGACAAATTTTTTTCCTCACGGAAGGGCTTCAGCGAGGAAAAATAGACCTTTTGCAAGGAAAATATTTTGTCACTGAAGGCTATTTTTTTGTAGTGTTGTTAAGCGTGAAAATGTTATATTTTTATATCCCTTTTTTCTTGGCTTTTGTAAAATCTTTTTTGTGAAATTGGATAGTTTCTACTAATTTTGTTTGTTTATGTGTTTCTAGGTCTTCTTCGTGAAAATGAGTGAAACAATGGCTAAAATGATGATTTTGTAAACAAAGATGATCGCTGAACAATGTAGAATATCATAAAATGTGATTTTGAGCTATTTTGGAGGTACTTAAGTGCACGTGCATGGGATGCTACACGACAATGCATCAAACCATGCTGAACAGAATACAAAATAGAGTTCTAAGAGGTATGCACTGCTTCTAGCATAGTCATGCCACAAACTGTGCCACACAGAGCAAAATTATTAAGTCTTAGAAATTATGCACGACTTACAGCACGATTATATAATAAGTCATGTTGGTTATAGGTTATTAATTCCTTCAAAGTGCACGACCAAGAACACACCGGTGTTAGTACCTATGCCATTTTCCAAAAACTTTAGGAAAGTAATTTTGAGTTATGGCAAATCCTAAATCAACCCTAGGTTGGTTTGCAAGCAATTAAAAAAAGACCCTAGGGTAACAGCTCTGGAGGATATCATATAAGACAACATTATTTTACATCTTTCATTCATCTTATTGGAGAAGAGGAATCAAAGAAATGCTTCAAGGGAGAAAGAAATTCGAAGGCAAGAATAACTCGAGATTGTAGGCATTTTATCTTTAAATTTTCTCTTGTTTCTTTCTTATTTCTAATTGTATTATGTTTTTATGTTTTTATGTTTAAGATAATTAGATTCTATTATTAGGATTCTAGACTCCTAAACGAAAAAAATATCCACGAATCCTTTTCAAAGACCCAAGCTAAACGATTAAGGTCGATTAAGGGGTTACAGAATTACCTCTATATCGTCGTCAGCAAGACTTCTGCTTTCAGATTTTTAGGCATACGTACACTTCAAATGATCACCAGATACTGCAATGTGCGAACGTCCTCTATCAGATACATATAACGAAACTAGCTCGTTACCCAGGAGTGTTAGCGCCTAGGGTTTAGAGAGGCTAAACCTTTTTGATTATGGAGACATGAAAATTATATGAGAAGTCTTCAACAAGAAGACGACTAGGGTTTTGTTTCAAAACCACACAAACTTGTTAGAATTCAACTCTCATAATATCTTATCATATCTTATTTTAAGTTAAAATTAAACTAAAAAGAATATGATAAGATTCTGTCATTATCTCGGTAATTTAACTAATTAATTTACCTTATCAAATTTTTATAATTTGGACATCCTCTAGATAGATCGAATGTGGACATATTTCTAGATTCATTGTATCTGGTCATTTTTCTAGGTTCGATTAACCTAGGCACATTTTCAAATATATTTAACCTGGTTACCAGAAAAAAAAAACCTTACGTGTTCGCTTAATGTGTGACCCTATAGGTTCATTTAATACTGGCAGTGTGCCCAAATCACATTTAAATGCCTCACAAGTTATAAGCAGTTTCGCTAGAAACATTATAACTATCTAGGTTAAATGAAGATCAGTGATATCTTTAAACCAAACCATAACTTTATATTTAATCATTTTGTCACACAATATCCAGATTAAGCATAAGGCATAGAGTATGTCATCTTTATTAAGCTTAATCAACTATTTCTTGATCTCATAGTATATTGTTCAAACAAATTATAGCAATATCTCAAATTGATATATTTGAGCACGGCCATGCATTTTAACAGTCTAACTTATCCAGGGACCTATGGACATCTCTTCCAAGAATGAGAGGGATAAATTCTTTCACTATCAATCATATTCCTCTCCCAAGTTTATTCTATATCCAACAGTGATCTAATTTATTATCTGGTTAAAGACAACTTTAGATAACGCCAAGATATATAATTTATCTAGTAGAAAACTATGATGAATTCAGGTCGAAGAACTTCTAATATCATTATGGTTAGAAAGTACTTATGACATGTCCCATGAAGTACTCTCACAATGGGTCATGTCCAACCAATATAATGTTCTCTAACATTAATTTATGTTTTGACTTGATATCACATATATCCATGACCAATAAAACATAGCCACCAAGTTACAAACAAACTAATCATAATTTATTATTGTTTCACTAATAATAATAATCGATTAGGGATAATTTAAGAATAGTCATTGTATTTGTTATAGGGTTTTACCATCAAGTCACGTACTTGATGACCACAAAACTAAATGAACTATTCATAGAAAGAAATGCCTTATATTATTACATAATATATAACGGCAATAGTATAAGTACAAATTGTTTTAGGGCATATTCTTGACATCTATCTTGTTCTTAGCTCTTGTTTTGATTATTAGATTTTATGACTTTGAGATTGTTAATTAAAGATTCTATCTTTGATCTTGTTAAGATTATCTCGAGTATTTATGCAATTCCAGGTTCTTTTCTATCAATTGTGTTAGTCCTCTTATGTGTGGGCCCATATGTAGTTGAGAAGGCATGATTGAATAGCTAAGATAATTATTCTATGATTTGTTAAAGATAATTAAACTTGGATTGATTTTCTTTGAAGGAGTATCTATTGATCTTAATTCAGTTGCGGCTAATATCTTGATTAGGCTGACAGGGAATAGTGTAATTCAAGCTATGCATGATTGCAAGTAATGGTTATGTATGAGTTGATATTAGATATACCTTTATGTGTTTATCAATTTAGTTTTTAGCCAAAGACATGATTGATCTAATAGGTGTTGAGCAATTAGTTAATCAAATTGGCTTAGATTGGTTTTAATGCATCTTTTGGGTAAATTGGTTGAGATAGAATATATTCACTAATTTAACTAGAAGATAGTGATTCTATGGATTGCAAACGAAGTGGGTCTACTTTAATCATTCACGATGCCACGAGAATAATGAATTGAGAGAATTGCTTGTCAATTATTATTGTGTATTCAAAAATTTCTATCTATTTACATGTCTTTTTTCCGTATTCTCACTCCTTGATTATCCTTCTGACTTTTCTTGTGTGACTTGATTTTTTCTAGTATATTAGGTTAGAATAAAGTCTCCTTGGACAAACCCTTCTCTCTATTTCATATTTTAATACTTATTGGCGTTTTATTGCAGTTGGGGAGTATTGTGTAAACTTTCTACCCCTCTATTATTGTTGGTCCTTTTGGAGATGTTTTCTTGTGTTAATTTTTTGCCAATGAGGACATTGTCCGGTTTAAGTATGGGGGAGTGGTTTAATAATATTCTTTGTCCAAGTTTCTATAAAAAATCTTGGTGTTTTCTTGGTATCAAACAATTTTGTTGAAAAATGAAAATTTAATTGAGCTTATTTTTCTATAATGGGGTGGTGGTTTTCTTACTAATTTTGGATATGGATTTGTCATTTATTATGGTTGAATTTTTATTTAGAAATAAACTTATGTATTAAGTTAGATTTTTGCTAAGTCTTGACAATTTAAGTTAACCTTAGTTATATTTGGTATTTGACTTTTGTTTAATTTTTTAAGTTTGAATGTGGATGATATGATGAAGTATGGGAAGAGTTGTTGACTAATTTTTGTATTAGAGATTTAAAGTTTGCTTGACTTTGAGTTGTGAATAAGGAATGTGAGAAAAAAAATTTTGAGTGAAAAGAAAAAAATGTTGCGTTGAAAGAAATATATGCTTTTATCTCGAAAAGAAAAAAAAAGATCTTTTGCTCAAAAGGGGGCCAATACGGTGAGTGGAAGAGAAGAAACAAAGAAGCAACACACTCTCTTGAGGCTATCCCGAAGGTAAGAAAGTAAGGATAGAAAGAAGAAAGAAAACAAAAACTGCTGAAAAAAATGATAAATGATTACTATAAGGGGGCCAATACGGTATGTGGAGAGAAATCCATACACTTGAAGCTATCAATTCCCAAAGTCGTAGAAAAAAAAAAGAAAAAGAAAAAAAAAGAATAGTGGAGTGTATTCCTTGTTTCACTAACTTGAGTTGTGTAAATTTGAATTTACAATGCTGGAATTGGTTAAATGGCTTGACCTATATGATTTATCATATATATGTTTTTGCTTGAGAAGTAGGATGATTTTTTTATACTAGATATAAGTTTGTTTAACTTAACTTTGATGGGCTTGGGATTGTTTGATTTAGTATATGAGTTTACAAGGTTTTGAAAGGGAATGGTGGGGTGTTACAAAAATAATGATTCAACTGTTAGATTTACTAAAATCATTAAAAAAGTATTATGGCCAAATTTAAAGGTAATCGAATATGATTTGCCACATGATCTAGTATAATTTCTATATAAAATTCGAAAACCTAACCTATTTACATTGATTATCATATCAAATTAATGTTCTAACTGTTAGATTTGTTAAGGTTGCTTAAAAAAAGTATTATGGCCAAATTTGAAGGTAATCGGATTTGTTTTGCCACATAATCTAGTATAATTTCTACATAAATGCCCAAAATCTAACACATTTACAATTATTAGTAGATCAATCTAGCCAATAAATTTTTTATAATTTCAAAAAACTAAATTATGCCCAAAATTGAAGGTAATCATATATGTTTTGACACATAATCTAGTATAATTTCTACATAAAAGCCCAAAACCGAATGCCTTTAGAAACATAACGAAATCAAATTAACGATCTAACCATAAAATTTGTTAAAATGGTTAAAAAAAACATATTTTGGCTAAATTTGAAGGTAATCGGATATGTTTTGCCACATAATCTACTATAATCTCTACATAAAAGCGCAAAACCTAATTCATTTACAAAGATTAGCACAATAAATTTATGATCCAACTGTTATATTTGTTAAAATTTCTAAGAAAAGTATTATGGTCAAATTTGAAGGGAATCGAATATGTTTTGCCATATAATCTAGCATAATCTCTACATAAATGCCCAAAGCCTAACCCATTTAGAAATATAAGGATATAAAATTAACAAACCAACTATTAGATTTGTTAAAATTACTTTAAAACGTGTTATAACCAAATTTAAAGGTAATCGGATATGTTTTGTCCCATAATCTAGCATAATTTCTATATAAAAGTCCAAAACATAACACATTTATGAATATTAGTATATCAAATTAAATACACAACCATTAGATTTGTTAAAATTCCTAAAATAAGCATTATGACCAAATTTGAAGGTAGTCGGATTTGTTTTGCCACATGATTTATCATAATCTTTACACAAAAACTCAAAACCTAACGCATTTAAAACGATTAGCATATCAAATTAACAATCCAACTATTAGATTTGTTAAAATTACTTTAAAAAGTATATTGGCCAAATTTGAAGGTAATCGGATAAGTTTTGCTACATAATTTAGCATAATCTTTATGTAAAAGCTTAAAACCTAACACATTTATGAATATAAGCCTATCAAATTAACGATTCAACCGTTAAGTTTGTTAAAATTGTTGAAATTAAGTATTATGGCCAAAGTTGAAGATAATTAGATTTGTTTTGCCACATGATCTATCACAATCTTTGCATAAAAACTCAAAACCTAACGTATATACAAAGATTAGCATATCAAATTAACAATCGAACCATTAGTTTTGTTAAAATTAGTAAGAAAAAAAAGTATTATGTCCAAATTTGACAATAATCGGATATGATTTGCCATATAATCTAGTATAATTCTACATAAAAGTCTAAAACTTGCATTTACAAAAATTAGTATACCAAATTAACGATCCAACCGTTAGAATTGTTATAAGTTCATGTTCAATTAGTAATCTCCTATAATTATTATTATTTTACCATAATAATTTTTTAAAAAAAATTGTCAAATATACTTAGAGATATAAAGACAACCAAACTAGTGTCTATTTTATCTCTAAATAAAAAATTAAAAACCAAATGGAAACAATAACTATTGACTCGAAATTAGAGTCAATTTAGAGACAAAAACACAAATTATATTTTCTTCTCTAAAATATAGAGACAAAAAATATAGACTCTAATTAGTCTAAAATATTTGAGACGGATTTGATAATCTCTAAATTGTCTCTATTTAGAGACCAATTAAAGATGACTAAGACCGTCTCCATTTTTAGAGATGGATTTGAAATTAGAGTCAATTTACAGACAAAAAGGCAAATCATGCTTTTCGTCTAAAAAATTTAGGGATAAAAAATATAGACTCTAATTAGTTTCAAATATTTGAGATGGATTTGATAATCTCTAAAACGTCTAAACCAATCGTGCTGCCATCGGAAGAAGCCACTGCTGACGTTAGAAGAAGCCATTGTCGTCGCTGGTGTTTGAGGTGAAGAAACACCACTGCCTCCATTTGCCTCCATCTTCATCTTCTCCATAACAAGTGTTTATATCTTCATCTTCATCTCTCTCCCTCTACCCTTTGCTTTTGTTTTGTTTTTTACGTTTCGGCTTTGTTGCTTTATGCTGCCTATTTATTTTTACTATACATTGTTTTATACGTTTCGGCTTTGTTGCTTTGCTTTGTTTTATTTGTATCTTCATTTGAACCAATTGTTTCTTTAGTTATTTATTTATGTATTTATTTATTTATTTTATTATTAAGATTATTATACATTATTTATTAACTTTATTACTAAAATTATTATTTATTACTTACTATTATAAATATTATAAATATTTATTAAAAACATATTTATTGGTCGATATTGTTAAAACTATCATTCATTATTAACATTATATAATATTATATATTATTGCTATAATTTATTATTTATTAATACCATTATTATTTTCTTATTAAAGCAATTAATTATTTATTGTGTTATTTATTTGTTTAATTATCATTTATTTATTTATTTCTCTATTTATTTAAATATTTAATTACTTAAATAGTTATTTATTTATCTATTTATTTATTTATGTATTTATTTATTTGTATTATTATTAAGATTATTATACATTGTTTATTAACTTTATTGCTAAAATTATTATTGATTACTTACTATTATAAATATTATAAATATTTACTATTAACATATTTTTTGGTCGATTTTGTTAAAGCTATTATTCATTATTAACATTATATATTTTTATATATTATTGCTATCATTTATTATTTATTAATACCATTATTATTGTCTTATTAAAGCAATTAATTATTTATTGTGTTATTTATTTGTTTAATTATCATTTATTTATTTATTTATTTGTCTATTTATTTAAATATTTAATTACCTAAATAGTTATATATTTATCTATTTATCTATTTATGTATTTATTTAATTTTTTTATTATTAAAATTATTATGCATTGTTTATTAACTCTATTGCTAAACTTATTATTTATTACTTACTATTATAAATATTATAAATATTTACTAATAACATATTTATTGGTCAATTTTGTTAATGCTATTATTCATTATTAACATTATATATTATTATATATTATTGCTATCATTTATTATTTATTAATACCATTATTATTGTCTTATTAAAGAAATTAATTATTTATTGTGTTATTTATTTGTTTAATTATCATTTATTTATTTATTTATTTGTCTATTTATTTAAATATTTAATTACCTAAATAGTTATATATTTATCTATTTATTTATTTATTTAATTTTTATTATTATTAAAATTATTATGAATTGTTTATTAACATTATTGCTAAACTTATTATTTATTACTTACAATTATAAATATTATAAATATTTACTAATAACATATTTATTGGCCAATTTTGTTAATGCTATTATTCATTATTAACATTATATATTATTATATATTATTGCTATCATTTATTATTTATTAATACCATTATTATTGTCTTATTAAAGTAATTGTTAATATGTTTGTGCTGATTAATTTGATATTAGTTCATATAATACTTCGAGATTGTGACATATTTTAATTTTTAAATAGAAAAATCCTGCTCAATAGATCTAGACGCAATGTCATTAGAAGAACCTATAAGATTATGGTTATATTGGGATTGTGAAATTATGCACACGGCACATAGCGATTTTTTTAATGGTTCCTATCTCAAGGCATTAATTGTTAGAAATCGAGTTAGTTTTGGTGGTCAAGTCAACAAAATTTTTGCCATTCAAGGTCTGGACACGTCTACTGTGAAGTTGCAAATCACAATGAGGGAGGACACTGTTATTGGTATGGGACGAGGTCTATACTGTTGCTATAACGAATAATGTTGATATGAAAAATTTGTGGTATTATGCATCTACCATGAAGGGACAACCAATTGATCTGCATGTTCACCATAAGATCGTCCAGATTTCGAATGCAACAGCTACAGATCTTCCAGAGCATAACATCCCAACTCCTATCACTGAATCGTTCACTGCATTACTTAACTCAACTGTTCCTGTCAACATGCCTAACTTTGATTTAAATTTTTCAACCCCTGTAGCCAACGATCCTCCACATATCAGAAAATTTCCAACCCCTGTAACCTGCTAATAGATCAACTAAACTGATCTGCTTGTACGATCTATCGTATTCAATATATCTTGACTGGTTAGATACTTTGCAAGAGCTGGAAAACGAAGCTGGTGGACAGGCGCCGAGTATGGGGATGGATTTATGGTCGGAATCCAATAATGACTTAAGGGTTGGCAAGTGATTTAGGGATAAGAATGAGTTGCTTTAGGCTGTTCGATCGTGGTCTATTGGAATAGGTCGCGAGTTTACTGTGGTAGAAAGCAAGAGTTCATATTGGGTTGTCGAGTGTAAAAATTCAACTCCACAACATCTATGTTATTGGCGTATCCGTGCACGGAAAAAGAAAAGTTGTGGCTTGTGGCAAATTAGTCGATCCCATAGAGATCACATTTGTCTAGTCCAAATAGTCGACAGAAACCATCGAAACATGAGTGCGAAGTTCATGGCGAGACAGATCTTGCATTTGATTCGTGATAATCTGGAGATTAAAGTCAGTGAAATAAATAGTCATATTCATAACACATTGCACTTCACCCCGTCATACAGGAAAGGATATATTGCATGTAGGAATGCTATTGAGGAGATCTATGGGGATTGGCCATCTTTATTCGCACAGTTACCACGATATATGCAAGCTTTACAATATGCAAATCCTGGTACTATCGTGGCGTGGCACTTCTTGCTTATGGAAAGTAATGGGGCCAAGACTTTTGGATATGTTTTTTGGGCATTCGGACCCTGTATTGATGCATTTATTCACATGAAATCGGTGGTCAACGTTGATGAGACATTTTTTAGGGGTATATACAGGGAAAAACTTTTAACAACGATTGGTCAAAATGCAAATAACCATATATTGCCTCTTGCATTTGCAGTCGTTGATGAAGTAACTAACGACAGTTGGGGGTGGTTTTTGACCTTTCTAAGAGAACATGTGTTAAAGGATCGAAAAGTTTGTTTAATATTTCACAAGCACATTGGGATTGTGAATGTAGTTCATCGACTACCCCTCTGGCAAGAGCCAACGGCAGTACATAGATTTTGTCTTAGACATATTTGAAGTAATTTCAATTTAATGTTTAGAACACATGAGTAAAAAAAGTTGATGTACGCAGCCGGAGATCAAAGCAAAAAGTGAAAATTTTTGAAGATTATGGCAGAAATTAATTTGTTAAACCCCTAAGCAAAGGCATGGTTGGATTTGATTTCGAAAGAGAAATGGACGCTTGCTTATGACGGTGGGCATCGGTGCGGTAACATGACAACCAATTTGGCAGAATCTTTCAACAGTGTCGTAAAAGGCATACGTGCCCTACCCATCAAAGTGATTGTGGAGTCTTCATTTAAAAAAATAGTCAAATATTTCAATGACCATAGACAGGAGGCTAATCATGGGCGATATCACTTTCCTTCTAGGATATGAGGTAAATTTGTGAAGAATGAGACGAAAGGAAGAACACACTGTGTACTGGCTTTTAATCGAGATCGTGAAATTTTTAATATTGTGTCACCACATTGTGAGCATGGGAAGGGAAATAACTCGTATGAGGTTAATATTGGGGCCAGGAAGAGCAGCTGTTGTAAATGGAAAATTTATAGAATACTTTGTTCACACGCATTTGTAGCATGTCAGCAATTGGGGTTGAATCCTGGAGATTTAGTATCATCAGAAAATATAACACTATCCTATAGAATGACTTATACAATACAGTTCAGGCCCATTCTACACGAGGATTATTGGCGTAATCCTGGCTTTAGCTTGGCCCCGTTTGCTCACCGTTTCAAGAATCGTCATAGGGGTAGATTGCGGATGCCGCGTATTCGGAATGAGATGGACGAACGTAAGCCTGATTCATCACCTTGTTGCAGCGCTTGTCATCGCAGCGGACACAATAGGAGAAATTGCACTCATGGTGCTGTACAATGAATGCAACATCTATTTAAGTTCTATATTTAGATAGCTAAATTTATTTAGATACATTGTTTATTTGTAACCTTAATTTTTAATATTTGTTATATATCGTAATTTAAATTATTTATCTTTACTTTTGTGTTTATTTTTTTGTGCTTAATTTGATATTGGCTATATATCTTACTTTTGTGTTTATTTTTAATTTTTCTAAATCGGTTCTATTAATTAGGATAGAATGTATGAGCCTACTTCACGCGGAGTGGATCTAGGTTCTATTATACCGGACATATTGAGATTACAACACAAACATAGGTCGTCACATATTTGGGTAGGACAGTTATACAACGATGTTTTAAATGCAAAGTAGAATGATAGCATGTTTTGGGAAGCTCAACCATTCGATCATTGTATTGAGCTGCTCATGGATATTGCCGGTTTTGGTGGACTACGATGTTTATGTTACATGAGGATCGACCATCCACTGATAATAGTATTAGTGAAAAGATGGCTCCGAGAGACACATACGTTTCATTTTATAGTTAAATAGGCTACTATCACCCTACAGGACATAGCGGTTCTCTTTAGATTAAGTGTAGACGGTGATCCTATCTGTACTAGTCGTTTTGTACATTCATCTGTAGAGTTGATTGACATATGCGATGAGCTTCTGGGATTTCAACCGACTCTGATGGAGCTTAAGGGATATAGATTGAAGATCATTTCACTCGAGAGAGCATTGAGTTAGCCATTACTTGCAGATGCGACGCCAGAGATGATAGGGTAGCATACATGATACCATATTATGCTACTTATTGGAGGTTTTCTATTCTCGGACAATTCTAAAAATAGAGTACATTTGTGCTTTCTAAAACACATTCGTGATTTAGAGGTATCTGTTACCCATTGTTGGGAAAGTGCAGCATTATCTCATCTGTACCATTGTCTGTGCAACGCTACGTCCTACAGAGCGCACACTATCAGTGGCCTATTATTGTTGGTTTTGATATGGAACACACATTTTAAAAAAATCTTATTAGTATTATAAATTAATAATAAATATAATATTTTCTTAAGAATTGGTTATTCATGTTGAAATAGTTGTGGGCTTAGGAGCGTATCCCTAGTATCATACTGAGTAGAGTTCGTCCGGTTGAGGATGTTGATCCCCAGGCCTCGAGAGGATCAGCATAGGAGGGACCGTTAGAGCTTGCACGCACCCCAACACATGCACTTCTTACCTATAGGGATCTATTAGATAGAATGCAACATGACCATGTAAGTCTTACTACAACCAATTTGCTTTCAATTCTAATTTTAAATTCGTTTTTTATTATTGATACTAACTATTAACCTTTATATAGTTTATCTGGCAGTCTTATGATGAGCATATGTTGGCTACCTTACCCCTGTATTATACTCATGGACGACACATTTGGGCATCTATCACATCACTAATTTGTTGGGAAATAATAGAACTGCATCATCCAGATAGAGTCATGCGACAGTTTGGATTTGTGCAGACAATACCTGCTACAGTTGACACCGGTGACAATTTGCACACCTGTGACATGAGAACTACCGGTGCAGGGTGGCTCGAGATAGATTCAATACATCTCACGAATTGGGTTAATAGTCATTCAACAGTTCTTTTTGGACAACATAGTTATGGTCAGAATGTAGTCTTGCCAGATTATGCAGCATGGTATTGGACTTATACTAGGCGACTGATTGGTAATCCGATTATAAGGGAACCTAATCCTTCGGGCTACCAATTGAGAGGTGGGACGACATAAGTATTTGTATGAAAATTTTCTTACACAATATTATAAAATATATAATTTACACTAAAATAATTTATTGACATTTCAAAATACATATATAGGCTGATTTGATACATCAGATATTGTGTTTTGAAGAATATCAAAATATGTTTTGACCTGAAGAACCTAAAATAACATGAATACATTTTCAAACTAAGATATAGAAAATGTTTTCCATGTGCAGAAGTTACCTGGCTAATGTTAGATTTACCATCAGTTTTTGCTCCGTAATTTGTTATAGAAAAAGAGGCAGAGTGCACTCCAAAAATGAAATAGGCAAAGAAAAGTACGAATGTCATGACTAATTTCCTATCCATGTTTCCCAATGAGTAATTTTCTTGTGCAGTAAGTTTCATTTTCAACTATTTATAACGTTGATGAGGCGTTTTCTATCTTTATATTTTCCGATCTGTTAGCTAATAGCCTAAGGCTCATAACAAGTTAACTATATACTTCACATAAATATTAGTAACCTCTTAAAAACCCAGATATCCATTGATTTCATCCACACTCACTACAAAAAGTTGGATTTTACCAATGTTTTTTTTTCCTCCTTTTATTTTCTCAACCCTTTCTTAAACACTGATAAAAACTTACACTACAATAAAAATGATAATTAGCAATGGATATTTGCGACTGAACAATGACAGGAGTAAAAAATTTAAAAATGAATTTATTTTTTTAAAGTCCGTCGCTATCGATAGATTAGTGATGGACATTTAACCGTCACTAATTAGAGACGGATTTGTGATGATTTTTTTTTAATTATACATTAGCACTAATTAAATTGAAAGTAGTCACAAATCCATCACTATTATTGATGGATTAGCAATGGACAATTAGCAGTCGCTAATTAGAGATGGATTTGTGACAACTTTTTTTAAAATTATTCGTTAGCACTAATTAAATTGAAAGTCATCGCAAATCCACCGCTAAGTCGCATATCCCTCGCTAATTAGTGATAGATTTGCGATGACCTTCCAAATTTTGAAAAGAAATTTATTTTTTAAAATTTGAAAAAATGAACCGTCGTAAATCTCTCACTAATTAGTCACAGATTTGCGACGACTTATTTTTTCAAATTTAAAAAACATTTAATTTTATATTTTGGATGGTCTTCGCAAATCCCTCGCAATTAGTAATGGATTTGTGATGACCTTCCAAATTTTGAAAATAATTTTCTTTAATTTGAAAAAATAAGCCGTCGCAAATTCCTCGTTAATTAGCAACGACTTTCTAAATTTTGAAAATAAATTTATTTTTAAAATTTAAAAAAATAAGCTGTCACAAATCCCTCGCTAATTAGCAACAGATTTGCGATTGCTTTTTTTCAAATTTAAAAGAATAAATTTATTTTTAAATTTTTATGGCCGTCGCAAAGCCCTAACTAATTAGCAACGGATTTGCGACAGCCTTCCAAAATTGGCATTGAATTTGCGACGCCTCATTTTTTCAATTGTAAAAAATAAATTTATTTTTATATTTTGGATTGCCATTGCTAATTATGAATGGATTTGCGATGGCCTATCAAAATTTGAAAATAATTTTATTTTTAAAATTTAAAAAATGAGTCGTCACAAATCTCTCGCTAATTAGTTACGGATTTGCGACGGAAAATTAGTTTGCTGCAGATTCCGTAGTAAATCCCTTGCAAATCCATTGCAATTTCACAAAAAAGCGATGTAATTAATATATAACACAATAAATCACAAGAACATCAATAGCTTGGTGGTGGAACATGTGTTCCCTTACAATAAAGATGTAGGTTCGAGCCCCGTGTCTAACATAATCTCATAATATTCTTGTCAGGTCGGGCCGGAAAAGTTCGGTTAGCTAGGTCGGGTCACTAAATTAATTATTTTTTTTAAATTAATGTTTTTTGCCATCACAAATCCATTGCTAAATTAATTAATTTTTTTAAAAAAAAATTGCCATCGCAAATCCATCACTAAATTAATTAATTTTTTAAAATAAAATTTTTTTGCCACCACAAATCCATCACTACGTTAATTATATTGTCATCAATTAAATGGCCGTCAGCTGTGACGGATTTTCATTCCGTTGCAAATTGCAACTCCTGTTTTAGCGACGGTTGTAATCTGTCGCTAAACTCGATTAGCGACGAATTACGACCATCGCTAATTTGATTTTTTCTTGTAGTATTACACTATATTTGGGAGGGAACTCTTCTTGATTCAAACCAACAATTAAATTTAAAATAATATTAATTTAAATAATTTTTATTTTTCGAGAGTTTCCATATACTCACAACACATCATATTTTTTGAGTGTGCTATACAAACACTAGAGAATATATTAAGGGCATATGTTATGGGCTTCAAGGATTGTAGGATGGATCATTTTATATATTTATAGAATTCTCCTACAACAGCAGCTACAAAACGAGTATTAGGATAGCACTATATGAAGCAGTATATCAAAGAAAGTGTAGATCACTAGTGTGTTGAGATGATATGGGAGATAAGAGGATTATTGGTCAAGAGTCGCTACAAGGTAACTTGGAGAAGGCCTCGTTGATTCGCAAGTGGATTAAGATGGCACAAGCTAGTAAAAGAGTTGGATTGATCGCATTAGGAGACTATTGGAGTTAAAATGGGGAAAACAACATATTCACGAGTTTCTCCTATGAAAAAGGTATGTGGTTTGTGAGGGGGAAAAAAAAGTGATGGGTCCAAAATTTTTGTATTCCTATAAAATTTTGGAGAAGATTGGAAAGCTTCCCTATCGCTTGGCATTACCACTAGTATTATCAAGTTATACAAATTTCTTCCACATTTCCTACCAAAGAGAAAGTGTTGTAAAGAAGGATTATTCCCTAAGTAAGATTAGTGGTTGAATCATACTACTAAAGAAGTGACTTCAGTGGAGAACGGCGTGCACCATGCGCATAAGTACTTTTTCTTGTTCAACGTAGCATGTATGCAAAAATTTTGAGGGTAAAACTTTTTGTTGTGGATGTTGGAATGTATGCCTACTAAGACTGTATTTTGGATATAATTTTGATTAAATTAATAAAAGTTTTATTCTCATAAATTGATTGTGTTTGCACATTTTAATTTATGCACAATTTCGTTGGAAAAGACTTATTGTGTTTAAGTAAGTGATCTATATGAATGGAGGTCTTTCACAGTAAAGTATGAATCATGGGTTACTTAACACATAAACAGTTATTCTTAATGAGATGATAAGAATGGAATATCATCATAATAAAGTTATTATGTTATGAATTCCGAGTGGGGAATGGCTTATCTTTAGCCAGTGAGTAGTCATCTCACTTCATAACATGAGCGTATTCCGAATACTTAGAACTGAACCTGTAGTAGTGGTTTCTAAAAGTATTATATGGTAGAAATCCAAACTATTACTGTTATATCGTTGATTTATACCCTACGACTTGAATACGGGTTGGTAGTCTGGCGAAGTTGGAAGTGTATACTTGCATGTTGACTATATATGATTAATTAGTTAAGACAAACTTACACAAGATAGCTTCTATGCTATATCACCCATTGTGACTGTTCAAATGATCTAATAATCCAAAGTCCTAGGGAATATGACTTGGATGTTTGCTTTAGGGTAACTCCCTAGGAAATCGGAAACATTCCAAGAAGTCATGAATTATTGGATTAAAGGTCTAAGGATGGTAGATGTCATTTAGAGAAGTTTTAGTACACTCTTCTTCTCTGAATATATGACGTTACGTAGAGGGGTATATTTGTCATAACACCTGTAGGTCAGAGACTTTGTTAACGCAGTATTGTCCTTGGGGTCAATATTTTCTTATGGTAATATTAGAAAATATTTAAAATGTAAAATACAACTATTTCTATAGCAAGGGTATTTTGGTTATTTTTGTAGCCAAGGCGGCGTGTCTTTTGGTCCCTAGAATAACTCATAAGTCCTGATGGATTTAGATTAAAGAATTGATCTTGGTAACGATGAGCTTTATTTTATTCAAGTAGCCTAGTTCATTTATCGGGTTAGAATAAAATAAAAGGCCCATAGAAAGAATTATATGGTGGCCTGGTTTAGTTGGTCAATTAATTATTCAGGGTTTGAGCCCAAACTGAATAATTAAGGTTGGCCTAGTCTAAATTAGGTAAAAGGCTTGAGAAAATATTTTGGTCCATTTTGGATTAATTAATTAATTACTTGTTGGGTTTTAATTAATCCTACTCCAGTTAATTAATTTTGGCTAGCTCAATGATTTAGACCGAAAATCCATGTTTTAATCCTAGCCTAATTGGGATTAAACAGGTATGAGTCTTTAGCCGGTTAACTTAGGTTTTTGAAGTTTTGGAAAAGATATCAGTAGATAACTTTGGATAGCTTGAGAGGTTTTTGGGCTATCATGATATGTATACCTAAGGGAAATCCTAGTCGAGATATATACATGATTAAAAAGAAAACATACTCTAGCTGCCCTTATCTCCCTGTGTCTCTTTTGGTTCTACTCTCTAAAAGAACGAAGAGGAAGCTATCTTTTTCTGATGATTGCTCTATAGCAATTTGTCAGAGAAGAAAAGGACTTGATTCCTTATTCCTTTGGTTTTCACTGACCAGTCAGGCAGTGGTCATATTCTGGATGATTATAGGTTTGGCATGAATGAGACAAAGTAAGAGAATTGCAAGACTTGAACCTGAGGTTTCAGTGCAACTAGTAGTTCTAGAAGAGAACATCCTTATAAGAGCATGTTGGTTTTATGGAAAACGTAGAAAGCATGATAGTTAAATAAAACTGGCAAGATTTATGTTTGGATGAGGCCTGTAATCCTTTGGGTTTATCGGTATGGGATTGAGGCACTGTAAGCTTTGCGAATAGAAGCATAGGACTTCTGTATTTTCTGGTTTTCCTAGATGAATTCGTGTAAGTCTAGTTTTTAAGGGCATAAGCATTTGTTTTGGTGTTGTTTTGTTAAAATTTTGATTGAAATATGTAAACAAAGATTCCCGGTAAATGTTGCTCGGAGAATCCAGAATGAAAAGATAAAAAAGATGATGGAATTCAGAGGAAACCTGGGCCTAGAAACAAGAAGACTGGTTGTGACTCCAAGCCAAACATGGCCTAAGCCGGCTAACTTGGTTGAAGTTGGTTCGCAACGGTTCGGCAGCTTTTGATCCAGCCCGATGGGTGCATGAAGAACATGGAAGAAATTTTGATTTTTTTTTTGTTGTAATTTCATGAAATTTTCTTTTTTCGTTTTGGGTCTCATACCAAGCAAAATTATTATTTTTTGTATAGTTAATATTTTTGGAATATTTTGCATGAAAAATAGTAGTACGAGATTTAGGATTAAATAAGACCATTAGTTAATTAATTAATTAATGTGTTTAATTCTATTATTTGGATACCTAGGTTAAAAGAATAGAAAAGTATCCAAACGTTTATAGTTTTCTAGCATGCTATTTTCGTTTATGGACTTATGTGCATGTTTTCTCAAAGGCCAAACTCTTTGGGAATTTTTGACAATGAAAAAATTATTTTTCTTTAATTAAATGATTATTTTAGCTTAAGAGAAAAAAAAATTAATCCTTGGTTATTCTCTTAAAAGATTTTATCCTTGACATAGAGAATATTTTGGATCTAGACATTTTTGTAAGCTAAAAAGATAAACCATTTTAATTTATTTTGCAAGAAAATTATTTTTATCAAATATAACTTGAGACCAAAGTTTCTAAGAAATTTTAAAAGGAAATTCTTGAAATCATTAAGTTCTTAACAAGATAAAATTAATCCATAAAAAATCTCTTAAAAGATTTTACCTTAACATAGAGATTTATAGATTTAGATATTTTACAAGAATTAAAGGATACTTTTTGGGATATTAAAGGGTGATCCTCTTGGATGAGATCTATTAAATATCAAGACTAAATCAAATAATTTAGTCTCATCTTTGATCTTGTCTTTAAATTTTAAGGGATAATCTAAACTCCATCCCTATTTTATGTGCTCGATTGCCTAGTGTGTTTGATAGGATTGAATTAGGTTCCTTCAAATTCCTATTCTTGGTGTTCTAATCTTTGATAGATTAGGGTGTTAAGGTATTTTTTAAGTAGGCTTGATTCATTTTAACAGAAGAGTGTTAATTTCTTTACAGTTTAGTGTTCTTGTGTATGAGTTTGATAGGTTTCTTGATCCTGAGTTTAATCCACCTTATTGGAGCTTTCCAAGATCACATCAAGTGGTATTAGATCTTTCTTTGTGTTGATTCTAATCAATCAACTTTCTTTGGGCTAAGGTACAATCTTCTTCAAGATTTGTTGAGCATTTTTTACTTTCGTCACTTTTTCCCTTGTCATTTTGGAATGCTTGAAACTCAAGATTATGCCATGAACTTCATGCTAAATTGATTCTATATGTTAGTATAATGTTTGACGAGTATTTTGGCATGAAAAATTGTTGATTGGATGCTCATATTGCGGTAAAAAAAAAATTCTTATTTCCGTAATAATATTTCTTACAATTTTTAGAGGTTGAATACTTGGATTTGTGCCATAGAGATGTTAATTTGACCTTATATGATATATTGATGTTTAAGAAGTCTTTTGGTGTAAAAATTTGTTGATTTGGGGCCAAAACCAAGCTGAAATTGGCTATACAAAATTAAGCTACGAGAATGCACACAATGTATTTGATATATTGTCCCAATGAAGTATGATTGCCTATACTTAACTATCAAAGCTTCCATTTATGAAGTATGATGACTAATTTGATTAGTAAAGTGCATTTGTAAAGTTAATTGGTGTTATTGTTGATGCTAGAAGATTTGTTCACATTGTAATTGTTTCAGGTTTGGAAGATATTTATACATCTTGAACTCCTACTCTTACTTCTTGAATTTACTTGTGTCATCATTTCCTTAAGTGCTTTTTAATTGCTAATTTATGTTCTTGAGGTTGTGATAGGCATCTCCTCATTTAAAACTCTTTGAAATCCATGCATCTTCCTTATTACACACCAAGTGTTTAATAAATTGCCTTCGAGACATCTTTCTTTCTTATCTCTTGGAATTTAGTTGACTTGACTAGTAGAACTAAATCCTTTGAAGTGGAAAAGAGTTGGAAAGAACTTGAGTGTGTAATTGAGAGTTTAAAAAAAGGCAAGGGGGTGAGTTCATTGTAATAAAAACCAAGAAGAGTGCAAACACGAGTGAAGAGTGACCACTAAAATTGAGTGTGAACATGTGAAGGAGTGAAGTGAGAATTTTTTATTTTTTTTTTGTGTTTTCTATTTCAATTTTGTGCGTATTTCTTTTGAAAGAAAATTCACAATGGGTAGTTGGAGTGAAAGTGAAGGGTATGACTATAATGAGGAATCTTGCTATGGTAAGAATAGTTATAGGGAAGAAAATGAATATGAGCAAGAATATAAGGAGTATGATTATGAGAGTATGTGATATTTGGATGAACAAGATGAAGGGCCAAGTACAAGTGGAAGGGAATATGAAAGCTATGACGAAGACATAGGGGAGAATGATGAAGAATGTGAGAATTTAAGTCCTAGGGAAGATTAGAGTAGGGGGAGTGAAAATAATGTAGAATTTTATTTGAGTGGGGAAGGATATGGTAGCTTTGAGGAACAAAACGAGGAATATGAAGAAGAACATGGGAGTGAGGAATATTGGAATAAAGAAGTTTTTGTGGGAGGAGCACAAAAAATAACAAAGCATGGGGTGCAAAAGAACTTGAAGGAGCATGAATGCAACATTTGTGGGAGTTTAGAGCATATTTTCTATTATTGTCCGAAAAGAGTTAAACAAAGAGGGAGAAATGCAGTGTATAAGTCACCGGAAGAAGAGGTACATGAAAGGAAAAGCTATAACTGTTATAATAACAGGAGTGAAGACCATTATCACTACAGGTGTCCAAGTTTGCCACAACAACTAAAGGAGAAGGAAGAGTTACAAGGAAAAAGGGGAGAATCTCAAGCCTCTACAATCATGGTGCAACAAAGGAGTATAAGAGGATTGACTTGTGAAATTGTTGTAGTAGAAGGCACACAAAGGTTGATTGTCCAAATAAATTAGAATATAAAACATTTTATGGGGTGCGCAATTGCCAAGGAAAGAGACAAATTGAGAAGTAAAAAGTGAAACTTGAGACCAAAGTGGCCAAGAAAAATATTGTAAATGTTGAGAAAGGGCCAGAAATGAAGAAAAAGTTAAGAGGATTGCACCAATAACGAGAGTAGAAGAAGATGATGAGCTTAACGAATGAGATGAAGTGGATCAATTGAGTCCAACAAATGGAGTGAATAAGGAGTATTACAATATCTTATTCTTTCTAGATGAAGAGTCACATCCATTAGAATTGTTAGAGGAGGATGAGGAAGAAGAATTTGAGCAAAAGAGTGAAATTTGTTAAAGACCAATGAATTCAAAACTCGAGGTAAAGAATGAGCAAATGCGTGCTGTGGATGAAGGTTTCCAAAGTGCTTCAAGTACTTATGTAGTGGGAGAAAGCTCACATCCACAAGAGGAGAAAAAGAGGAGTTGGCTAGAGGTGGTGTAAAAGCAAATGAAAATGAGTAAAACTAGTGAGAAAAAAGCATCCAGTTCAACTTTACAAAATGACATCGAATCTAGTGGAGGAGATAGAGTGGATAGAAGAGATGGAGATACACTTGAGAAACCATGTGCATTAATTGGTGTTATGAGGAAAATTGATAAAGCTTGTGTGGTTGAAAAAGAAGAGGACTTACAAAGGGAAAATATTGTTAATTCAATGTATCAAATCAAAGAAAAATCATGTAGCTATATTATTGATGGAGGGAGTTCTAAAAATGTGATTAGTGCTACATTGGTGGAGGAATTGAGAATGGAGACCTTGAAACATCCTAAGCCTCATAAGCTTCAATGGTTGAACAATTATGGTGAAATAAAGGTGAACAAACAAGTTGATAGTACAATTATCATGGGAGATATAAAGATGAGGTGATGTGTGATGTGTTTCTCATGTATGTTGGGCATATATTATTGGGAATGCCTTGGCTATGTGAAGGTTAGGAAGGTAGTGCACTATGGAAAGAAAAACACTTACTTTTTGTGCAAGGATGGAAAGAAATCCATACTTTGCCCTATGTCTCCAAGTGAGATTGTAAAAGATCAAAACATTTTGAGGGAGGAAGATAATAAGAGAAGAGAATAAAAAGAGAGGGAAAAGCGACAGAGGGAAAAACAAGAGTAAGAGATGAGAGAAAATGAGACAAGAACGAAAGATGAAAAAGAGAGGTTAGAGCTCCAACTGTAAGAAAAAACAATGGAGGATAGAGAACACATAAGGGAGCAAGGAGGAAAAGTAAGAGTGCCAACTTTGGTTTGGAGAGGTGAAAACAACAAGAGAGAGGAAAAAGAGTGAAGTAAGGTGAGAGTGAAAATTTGGGTTGAGAAGAGAGGAAACAAGGCAGAGGTTGTGGTACAAAAGACTAAAATTTTACTTTCACAAAAATTCTTTTATTTGAATTCTTTTGTAGGAAAATCCGTACAAGCAACAAGGTGCATCGATTCGAGGATGAATTATCTCAAAGAAGGGGAAAATGATATGAATCTATCTATGTAATAAGGTAAGGGGGATGGAAAGTCAACACTTGCATCAAATCTCCAAGAAAACATTCAACATTCAAGAAGTTTTCGGAGAATTTTCAACCCATGCAAGCATACAAGCCAAGATCTAAGAAGATTGTGAAGAGATGGATAGTAAAGGAAGGGCTAAAAGATGCACAACATAAGCAACAATCCATATGGAAGATCAAGCTAATCTTTAAATAAGGATTTAAGGCCAAATGAGAATAAAAAAGAGCTCAAGATGACTAATATTTCATTTGGAGGATCAAGAAAACACAGAAAAATAGAATGAAGGTCCAAAGAGTAATTTTTGAAGTGTAATAAAAGAGGGATGGTGACCAGAATGCACCTGGCACCCGGTTTACTAGCACACCTAGCACCAGGTCTACACTGGAGCAGGGTTTTGTTTCCATAACACACCTAGCGCCAGGTCTACCTAAAAAAGATGTATTTATATTACCCTAACCTTAACCCTAACTAAGTAACTGCTAAGGCTCCAAGAATGATTAATTGAATTTTTAAATCACAAAAAAGATGTATTTATACTGTCCTAACCCTAACTAAGTAACTTCTAAGGCCCCAAGAAAATTTAAGGGCTAAAAGGGTTTTTACAAAGTGTTTAAAAAAAAAAACAGAGAAAACAATAAAAATTAACAAAATAAGGGGTCCTACCCGACTAGACCTGGCGCCAGGTCAGTATTGGAATTCCAGCCTTATATTTGACTAGACCTGGTGCCAGGTGTAGTTCTTGGACCTAGTGCTAGGTCAGCACTGGAATTCCAGTATTTGGTTGGCACAATGCACCTGGCGCCAGATATGCTTTGAGGCCGATGCCAGGTTGAAGCTAAAAGCTAGAATTCAGTGTTTTCTCCTTCTTTTGCTCCTTCTATTGGTGCAAGCATGGGTTGTTGTTGGGATTCCACTTGGATTTTCATTAAATTGTGTTTGTGGCTACCTTCTTCACTCCAAATCCCTTTCATCATCAATTATGGTTGTAGGAGCAATTGGATATCGTCTTGGTGTCTCTTGGTCCTTACCATTGTCATTGGCCCTTGTATTGTCACTCCCCCTTCTTAAGTTTAAACTATTTAGTTAGGTTAATTTTTATTATTTCTCCTTTCTTGAAGTTGATTCTTCCATGAATCATTAGGTACATAAAAAGGAATTAAGTCACTAACATTAAATGTGGTACAGACTTTATACTCATTGGGCAAGTCAATCTTGTAGGCATTATCTCCAATTGAGCCAATGACTTGAAATGGTCCATCGCCTCTTAGGTCCAACTTGCTCCTCCTTTGAGTAGGAAATCTCTTCTTATGAAAGTGCACCCAAACCTAATCGCCGGATTCAAATGAAATCGGTTTCCTCCCTTGGTTGTGCTTAGAGGCAATATCTTCATTTCGTTTTGCGATTGCTGCCTTTACTTTTTCATGGAGTACCTTCACTAATTCTCTTTTCTTAGCACCGTCAAGATTCATGCATTCTTCTACAGGGAAAGGAATCAAGTCCAAAGGCGTTAGAGGATTAAAACCATATACAACTTCAAAAGGAGAATACGAAGTAGTGGAATGAATAGCCTAGTTGTAAGCAAACTCAATATGGGGGTAAGCACTCTTCCTAATTTTTCATGTTTTTCTTGATAATGGTCCTCAAGAGTTAGGTGAGTGTTCGATTGACCACCTCCGTTTACCCATTCGTTTAGGGGTGACAAGCTATGAAAAATAAAAGATTAGTACCAAGTTTATTCCACAAGACCATCTAAAAATGGCTAAGAAAATTAGTGTCCCTATTAGACACATTAGTCCTTGGAATTTTATGCATCCTTACCACCTCCTTAAAGAATAAATTTGCAATATATGAAACATCATTAGTTTTGGAGAAAGTCACAAAATGAGCTATTTTTAAAAATCTATCAACAACCACAAATATGGAGTCCTTGCCCCATTTGGATCTAAGCAACCCTAAGCTAAAATTCATAGAAATATCAACCCAAGGGGCATTTAGAACGGGCAAAGGGGTGTACAGTCCATGTGAAAGTGACTTAGATTTCGCTCACCTACATGTTATGCATTGGGAACAATGTTTTTCTACATCCCTTCTCATTTTGGGCCAAAGTGTTCTTTAAGTGTGCCAAAGGTTTTTGCAATACCAAAATGTCCCATTAGTCTCCCACTATAGGCCTCCTTGACTAGCAATTCCCTAATGGACCCTTTTGGCACACAAAGTCTTGATTTTCTAAACAAAAATCTGTCATGCCTATAGTATTTAGCAAATGCGCATTTTTCACAAGCATGAAGCATTTCCCCAAACTTCTCTTCATTTTCATACAATCCATTCACAAGCTCAAAACCTAAAATTTTAGCATCCAAACAGTTTAAAAGTGCATACTTTCGAGATATTGCGTCTGCAACCACATTGTCCTTACCCTTTTTATATAGAATGACATAAGGAAATGTCTCAATGAACTCCATCCATCTTGCATGCCTTTTGTTCAAGTTTTGATAGCTTTTGAGGTATTTAAGGGTTTCATGGTCAGTGTGGATCACAAACTTTCTTAGCAATAGGTAATGTTTCCATTATTCTAATGTCCTTACCAAGGCAAAAAGTTCTTTGTCATATTTGGAGTAATTGGTAGCTACCCCGGACAACTTCTAACTAAAATAAGTAATGGATTTTTTATGTTGGGTTAGAACTGCACCTATCTTCACCCCACTTGCATCACACTCTATGTAACACCCTGCTACCTAGGCCCGCCAGGGCCGGGGATGTCGCCCATCCAAAGGACAAGGGGTCTTTATAACTAGGTCACACAAATGAAAAAGCGGAATATAAATGATACTTGAACTTAAAATTTATTACATCCCAAAATAAATATCAATCCAAGAATAAATCCCAAAATACCAAAAACAAATCCGTAATAAAATTTATCCACTCTCATCTCCCCAAAACATTACACAAAAATAAATCATCAGAAAATCTTCCAAAGCAGGCATAATCTAGCTACTCATCCCCATAGCAGGATCGACCTGAAATCATGGTAAAATAGTGGTGAGACAAAAATCTCAGTAAATTCGTGTGTGCTTTAGGTGTTCAGAGAAAACAGTTCATGAATACAAGTATAAAATTCTTTATAAGAGATCACTGGCAAGCAATAAACATCAGTAAAAAAAAAGAGTGGTGTTTTGGCATTTCCAGCCATACATAATTTATAAAATTAACCACTCGAAAGAAAGGATTACGTGTTACCACACGTTGGGCCCCATAACCGGATGGTCAGCATGGCACACTTTGTGCATACCGCCGGTCAGAATGCCACACTTTATACAGACTGACAAAAGTACATAATCGGCCTACTGGGCAAGATACTCCTCCTTCTCTATACCCAAACAACAACCGGGTGTCCATTCCGGCAAAACACAGTCACTTGACTGAAAAAGAACACTGCTAGCTCGGACCGGCACGACTTACTGGACTGTCGTCTTATCCGGGAAGGACTCACCCCTCAGAGGTGGCCACCTACTGAGTGACTTATCCTAACCCCTCAAAGACTAGCCCAGTAGTCCACCCTTATTGAGTACTCAACGACGTTTCCCACTTGGGATAAAATGAACAAAACACTGTTCTATATGAAAATGGCAATTTAAGGGTTTCCCAAGTCTTTGTCAAAATTAGTTTTAGAAAGAGTTTTGAGTTTGATTAAATCTGCTCATTGATCTTTAAATAATTCAATGGTTTGAAATAAGAAAGAATTCAACTCTCAATTGCCTTTACATAAATGAGTGTCCATACACTCTACATTTGGCTTGCCATAATAAGCATTTCACATCAATCAGGTTTTATGCAAGAGCTTACCTGATTCTTGCTCACAATAAAAGGTCTCCAACAACTGACCTAATCCTGCATGGGCAAATACAAATCACAATCAATTTCGAGCCACAATCCACTTCCTCGATTTTAAATCAACTCAACTTACTACAACTATGATCCTAGTGTCCCAAGCTCTAAGGCCAAATAATAAATAAATAGGTTTATAAGTTGAGCCTAATTTGATATTTAAAATAATTAATGGTTTGGGAAATAAATTCTAATAAGTTGAAAGTTTAAATCTTGCTAAGAGAAAATTTAGAGTTTATTTGATCAAGAGTCTTAGGTAGTATTAAATAAAATAATGATTTATTAATAATTTAGTTGTTAGAAAATAATTGATAGCTAAAATTAGTTGAAAATAGATTTAATGAGTCTTGCTTGAACAATAATAAATAAATTCTTAATGGGTTTTGATTAAAAGATAATAATTAAATTTTTAGTAATAAATATTTTACTAATTATAATTATTTCCATAAAAGGCTTTATTTGATTTCATTATTTTAAGTAATATATATATATATATATATATATATATTATTTTTCTAGCAAAAGCTATTATTTATTTGACTAAAATATCCTTATTATATATAATAATCCAGATCTACCTTTCCTAGGGTTTTTCGAAATTACTAGTAAAATTATATTATTAAATATTTTATTCATGAAATAAAAATTAGCTTAGGGACAACTAGATCATAATCAAATTTCTATGGCTAACTACAATTAAGAACATATACAATCCTTCAATTCATCAAATCATCCAAATCCTGCATATAAGCATAGATCTAAATTTATCAAGACATGATCTAACCTCTACTAGCATAAATATGATCATGGCTTCAATAATCCAATATGAATATAAATCCTATTCACCAAATGTGACATAATCTCTAGCATACTTCATCACAAATACTACCTATGACATGGTAACATGCATCAAACTCCAAATCATCATTCAATCAACCAAGATAAACCTTTCATGCATAAATCCCATCTCCTTCACAATCATACATATAGTTATGCTTCAATCTCAACCATACATACTCAAATCCTATCACAATCCACATACTATCAACATCATCCTAGAGACATGAATCTAGAATTTAAAAGAAAGATTTAAGGGACTTACTTTGTTGAGGAATACCTTGAAGGAGTTTAGAATGGATCTCAACTCCTAGATGCCTAGCTTCGTCCAAGGAAGATGGAGAAAGCATGGCCATGGGAGAAGAAGCTATCCGGCCAAGACAAGAGAGTTTCGGCCATGAGAGAGAGAGAGAGAGAGAGAGAGAGAGAGAGAGAGAGAGACCATTAGCATGTTTATTCATATATATTTTCACTAGAGATCAAGATTGGAGAAGATGAAGTTGTTAGAACAAACCTACCTTGAAGGTGTTCTTGAACCTTCATAGAATTTTCTGGTTTTTTTTTTTTTTATATCAAAACTAGCAAGTTGGTTTGTGGAGTTTGATGTTAAGAATGGTGTTGATGGACTCACGGTAGTGAGTAGGTTAAATCTAGAAATTTTAGAAAAGGTTTGAAGTGGTTTGGAGGGGTATTAGGTGAAAGGAAGGAGTAGGTGTTCTTGGTAAGTTATGTGTGTTCTTGAAGGTTGAATGGATTTGAGAGATTTTGTTTTGTAGCTGCCGAAATTCTGTGAGAACTAGGGCTGCCGAATTTTTTGTAGGGTTTAGGAAGATGATTCTCTGGTTTGGAAGGAAAAGGAAAGGCTAGTTGTTGAAATCCTTGAAGAATATTTTTAGGAAGCAAATTTGGAAACTAAATATTCAAGAATATCTTGATTATTGGAGAGCTTTGGAAGTCTGCCATGGCCGACTGTCTTGAGCAGTATTTTGGTTGATTGAAAGCTGGTTTAAGGAGGATTATGGTGGCCAAAAACAAGGAGCATAATGGTGAAGAAAAAGTCTGGTTATTTGAGGGATACTTTATGGAAGGTTGCTAAACTAAGGTAGCTGGAATTTTGGTAATCAATCAAGCATGATTGCAGGATTTGTTGGAGAGATTTTCGGGCAGCCATGACTGAATTTTGTGCAGAAGCTTAAGGGAGATAATGGAGCTTAGTTACTGAAGGTTTAAGGGTGGTTTATGCAGAACAAGAATGGGGATTCAGCTAGGAGAGAATTAGGAAACAAAGCTGGACAAAAACCTGCACAGCATTTTCGCAGGCTGGAATTTTTCCTGGGCAGTTTTTGGCTACCATTTTCCAGCCAGCTTGCAGAGAGTTTGAAGGGGAATTTCAAGGGCTTTCAAGGCTGGTTTTCAACCTTCTTCATGGAGGAAAAACATGGCTAAGGTACTTAACAAAATCTGGAAGAAAACAGTTTAGTTTTGGATCTCCAAAGCTGCGATTTGCACTGGAAGTTTTTTGGTTTTGCACCACTTTTGTGCAGTCCGAAAATAGCCAGAAAAATCCAGATTCTAGGCTGAACAAAAGGGCCTTTTTCTGGCAGCATTTGGGAGGGAATAATGATTAAGAATTTCGACACCTAGAAGGCACACAAAGCTGGAAAATTTCAGTTCTATGCATGAAGGGAAATGAACCTAACTAGAGTGAATTTTTTTAGCAAGTTCACTAGAGGGATTTATACTCTTGGAATCTCCCACAACTCTTCCACATTTTCAGACCATAAGATGTCTTTCACTAAGACATTTTGATCCTATAAAACCACAGTACTTTACTGAAATTTCTGGAAAGGAAATGGCTAGAACAACTTGATCAAACTAATGAGTTGAGAAATAAGGAAAATCAAAGATCAAGGGAAAATGAATTCTCCTTAGGAAATTCGTGTAGGGCAAAGGAGTAGAATGAGGATACTCCTAACATGTCTCTCTTAGGACAACTTCTCTACCCTACTCCAAGCACATAAAGTCAAAATTATTACTTCCCAAGCAAAAATAAAATTTAACCAAGCTAAAGCTCCTATGATGGAATTTGAACCCAAGACCTCAAGAACTAATTCTAAGGCTCTAACCACTACTTCACAACAATTCTTGTTCTTATTTTCTCTCTATAAATTATTTTCTTATTCAATCCTCAAGCTATCTCCATTTTTCCACCTCAACAAAAAAAAAATTACTATTTTTCCCTTCTCAAGCAATACTCACAACCAAGCCTTCGAGATAATAAAACTCAAATCCAAAGCACAGAAAATCATTTAAAAATATATTTAAACATGCAATAAAATTATGATATGCATCCCAACCCCCTTACTCTAAGGTTGGTTTTGACTAGGGTTTCACACTCTATCTCAAATGCTTTTTTAAAGTTTGGTAGGATAGGAATTAGGGCTTGGCTCAATTAATCCTTAAGGGTTTGAAAAGCTTGTTGTTAGGCTTCTTCCTACTTGAATCCTACATTTTTCTTCACCACTTTCGTTAGTGGGGCTGCTAGGGTGTTAAATTTTTTTATGAATATCCTATAGAAGCTAACTAGCCATGGAAGCTACAAACTTGGGTAATAGTGATAGGAGTAGGCCAATCTTAGATGGCTTTCACTTTTCTCTCATCAACCTCAATCCCCTTTGCATTTATAATATACCTAAGAAATGTAATTTTTTCCAAACAAAAAGAGTATTTTTCTAAGTTAGCATACAGTCTTTCCTTTCTAAGAGCAATAAGCACACGTTGAAGATGATTTAAATGATCCTTCTTGGGAACCAAGAGAACAGAAACCGCGCAAGGGCTTAGACTCTATCTCATATGTCCCTTCTCAAGAAACTTCTTCACTTACTTTTGTAATTCTTTGGCCTCATCCAGATTGGTTCTATAAGCTGATCGGTTGGGGATGATGGCTCCGGGCATGAAGGTACATCCGTTGGGAAAACGTCATCAAATTCTTGGAGAATAGCTGCAATTTTACTTGGCAAAGACAAGGTAGAATCATTAGTAGTAACATAAGATCCTTTGCAAATAAGAAAAATAATCGGTTCTTTAGCCTTTATTACTTCTATGATCTCACTCCCTTTTACAGAATAGTTCACTCTTCTTTAAACTCCTCTCTCTTGTCCTTGCTCACTCCCATCCGTGATGGTCAATGGCACTTGTTTTTCCATTCTCTCCATCAACTCTTTCTCTTTCCTCTCATGTTCTTTTCTCTCTAACTCTTATTTTTTCTTGATATCCTGTGCTCCTTTTTTCTTTTCTCTTTCCCTTATGATCTTTTGGTTTTTATTCACCACACTTGAGGGCATAGGGGTTAGAGTGAATTTGGATCCCTCCTTAATAATAGAGTAGGTTTTTTTCCCCCCATCATACTTTATATTCCTATCATATTGCCAAGGTCTCTATAAAAGCAAATGACCCACTTGCATATGCACTACATCACATAGTATATCATCTTTGTAGTTTCCTATCTCAAAAGACACCAAGACTTATTTGTTGACCCTCAATTCTCCACTATCATTCAACCATTGTAGCTTGTAGGGCTTGGGGTGTCTAATCCATTTTGTACCCAACTTATCAACCAAGTTTGCATTAATCACATTGTGTAACTTCTACTGTCCACAACGACACTACAAGGGGTCTTGTTGATTAGACACCTTATGTAGAATATGTTCTCCTTTTGTTGATGGTCTTGGTCTTTAATGGCTTGGGAGTTCAATGATCTTCTCATAACTCCAACTAAAGAATACTCTTAGCTAACCACTTCCCCTTTATCACTTTCCTCTTCTATACTTTCTTCTTGGTCTCATTGGCACAGTTCTTCCTCCTCTTCTTCATCGGTTATAACTTCTCCATAGGGGTTAGTATACATAGCTCTCTTACTTGGACACTCATGAGAAGTATGCACATAGCCAAGACACTTGAAGCACTTGATATCTCTATTTTATTGTGGTCTTTCCATCGCTTTTCCCTTATCCTTATTCCACTATTCCCTAGGCTTCCATCATTCCCTTGTCTTGTTATACTCTCTTTAGAAAGGTTTAGGAGCATCTTCCTTCTTGATTCGCATCTTGCTAGTGGTGTTTAGACTTTAAAATGTAGCTTCCTCTTTAGTTACTTTTCAATTTTGGTGGTGGCATAGACCATGTCCTCAAATCGGTCATAGGAGTGCAACTCTATCAAATTGGCTATTTCCTTATTCAATCCATCCAAGAATCTAGCCCTTGTTGCCCTAGGATTTTTTTAGATTTGAGCTCTTATCAATATTATTTCCATTTCCTTATGGTAGTCCTCCACCGCTTTATTACCTTGTTTAATGGATTGAATCCTTCGATAGAGGTCTTAGTAGTAGCGACGTAGAACAAACCTAACTCTTATAATGTCTTTTAACAAGTTCCAATTGCCAACGTCTTCTACTCCTATTTGCCTCTTTTAATTGCCAAATTGTTCCTACCAAACCAATGCATACTCCTCAAACCCCAAGATAGCTAGCCTCAACTTGGATATTTTATTATAGCTATGGCATTAAAAGTATACCTCCATTTTGCTCTCCCAATCAAAATAAGCTTCTGGATCACTCTTCCCATAGAATGTTGGTAGCTTCAACTTGATATGGTTCAACTCACTATCCTTATCATTTCCTCCTCTCTTACCTCCTCTATTGACCCATCCTCTATTAGGTTCCCCATATGTATCACCATGTTCTCCCTCATACCATTCATCAACTCCATTAAATTCTCTTTCTAACCATTTTGGATTGTTTTCTCCATTCCTTCCTTAACCCCTATCTCATCCTTCTCTCATATAATGCCTACCCCCTCTCATGGGAGCCTGTTGGAATCCCCTAATGGAGTGCTCGTTACACTCTTCAACTTGTTGAGCATTCAATAGAGGAGTATGTGCATCATCATCTCTTATTCTAGGATTAGGAGCTTCAAATCTCTCTTGACCTCTTCTTTGGGCAATGGAAGAAGAGGTTCTAAGTTAATTCCTTAACCCCGTTAGCTCCTTTGCTATGTGCTGAAACTCACTTTGCATAGTTCTCATCATAACTTGCAAATCATTTCACAAACCCCTAGTATCAAGTGGTTCTTCTTGTGGTCTACTAGGATTGCTTGGATTAGCTCTAGAAAGTTCTTCTTCATGGGCCATGGCAATAGAATTGCTCAAGGAGTTATACCTGCAAAATAGATTACTAAAAAAAAAAAGAGAGAAAGTAGTTTCTCTCTTCACTCCCTTGCATGTTTACTCTCAATAGTTTCTACTCTACACTAGTGTTTACCCTCTTTGGCTCTTTTCATGTTAATCACTCCCTCTTGCTTTTTTCCTCAACACTCAACCTTCTTGTTCAATCCAATCCTCCATAATAGCCAAAGATTTAGTCCAACCAAGTAAATCAACAAAATTCAATGGATTTTTCAACTAGGGGGTCTTAGAAGAATTTCAACAAATATTTGTTAGGCACCCAAAGAACACGAGTCTTCCAAGCAAGAATTTCAAAGAACAAAGACTCAAATAGTGCAAGAACAATCACTAAAATATAAGGAAGCAATTTTAAACAAGAAACGAACAAGAATTAGCAAAAAATAAGAAATAAGAAAAACTAGTGGATAGGAATAGGAAAAATAAGACTACCACAAATGTGTAATGACAAAGATGAGTTCAGTGAGCATGTATTTCAACAATAAAGTGATATATCAAGTCCTAACATTCCAAATAATAAAAATTAAAAGTCAAAACCGAACTAAAGCCATAAATATCCTCATAGAACATTTAACAAACACCTTGGTTGTAATCCCGTCACTTAAGAACAACTAATATTTTCACCCATATTCAAGCCCATTTTCACCACAAACACAAGACAAATTTGTTCCTAAGGATTATAATAACATCAAGGAGCTATTTTCTCAAAGAAAAATCAAGATATAACAAAGATTTCATAACCTTTTTGAAGCATTTTTTTAGTTACGGGATTCCTCTGTTTTTTTTTTTTTCCTTCAACTTGTAGGGTTCCTTTTTTTGATATCAAGCTTTGATTAAAAGTAAAGCTTTCCTTGCTCTGATACCAAACTCTTTGATATGATCTTGTGTGAGTAAATTTGTGGAAAAAGGCAAACGGATAGGTAAAACCCTTAGCTAAACAAATGTAACCCAAATAGTGAAAATTTGTGGCAAAGAAGAAAAAAAACAATCTAATTATTCCTTAACAAACCTTTGAAAAACAAAGTATCTAAGACCCACAAGAAATATAGAAAGACCCACTATAGATTCACCTAAATCCCTTGACATAACAAATGAAATTAAGAATAAGAGAAGTACAACTATAGGCACCCGAGCAATAGAAATTCAGGATAAAACCTTAGAAGAACAAAGCAACTAAGACCCAATCAAGAGAAATCACATTGGATTATTCATAGATTGTAAAGACTCATACATAGGGAGGACTAAACCCTAAGCAAGTTCTTAAAGAAGATGAATAAAGAGGTTAAACCTCTTTAAACTTTCTTTTCACAATTTGAAATAAAATGTGATCAATTAAATTGTCATATCACAAAAAGGATGTATTTATACTATCCTAACTCTAGCTAAGTAACTACTAAGGCCCAAAGATAATTTAAGGGCTAAAAAGGTCTTTATAAAGTGTTTAAAATAAAAAAATACGGAAAAAACAGTAAAAATTGACAAAATAATGGGTCCTGCCCAACTAGACCTGGCACCAGGAGCTGTGTTGGTCTTGGCGCCAGGTCAGCAGTGGAATTCTAGTGTTTTGGCTGGCAGAGTGCTCTTGGTGCGAGGTATGCCTTGGGGTCAATGCCAGGTTGAAGCTGGAAGTTAGAATTCAGTGTTTTCTTCCTCTTTCGCTCCTTTTGTTGGTGCAAGCATGGGCTGTTGTTGGGATTCCACTTAGATGTTGATCAAATTGAGTTTGCAGCTACCTTTTTTACTCTAAATCCATTCTATCATCAAATATAATTATAGGAACAATTGGATATCACCTTGGAGTCTCTTGGTCCTTACCCATGTTATTGGCCCTTGTATTGTCACTCCCTTTTCTTGAGTTTGAACTATTTGGTTGGCTTGATTCCTATCAGTTAGCCTCAGTGTAAATCTTGTATTATGAGAAAGATGACCAAAAAGTATTTTACCCAAAAGGCGGATAGAGACAAGGAGATATTGAGTCATGTTCATACTGATATATATAGTCCATTATTTATACTAGCGGGAAGACTTCATCACTTTTATGGATGATTGTACAGGGTATGGTTATGTTTACCTGATAAAACGTAAGTCTGACTCATTTGACAAGTTTAAAAAGTTTAAGGCTGAAGTGATGCATCGAACAGTTAAATTGATCAAAACCTTAAGATCAGATCATAGTGGAGAGTATCTTCTCAGTGAATTCAAGGATTACATGGTACATCATGGGATAGTATCCCAACTTTTTGTATTGAGAACACCCCAGCAAAATGAAGTAGCTGAGAGAAGGAATAGGATATTTATGAAAATAGTCTAAAGCATGATATCTCATATTACACTTCCAGTATCTTTTTGGGCATATTCCTTGGAAACAACGGCAAACATTCTGAACTTAGTGTCTTCTAAATCAGTACCTAAAACGCCCTATGAGATGTGGACTGGACGTCAGCCAATTCTGAACCATCTTAGGATATGGGGTTGTCCAACTTATGTACTGATCAAGGGAAATAAACTAGAACCAATGCCAAAATTATGCTACTTTGTTGGGTATCTAAAATGAACAAAGGGTAGTTACTTTTATCATCCTAACGAGTAGAAAGTACTGGTAAGTACTAATGCTAAATACTTAGAGAATGATCAGAGTACATCTACAAAAGATTTAACTAGGTTGGAACTCGAAGAGAAGTCATTTTTTGAATTAAATTCTTCTTACCTAATTATAAAATAAGAATAGGCACAGTCTCAGGAACTTCTACAAAAGGAGACTCGTTGTAGTGGGAGGATATTTATGTAACACCCCACTACCTAGGCCCAACAGGGCTGGGGATGTCGCCCCGTCCAATGGACGAGGGGTCTTTATAACTAGGTCACATATAATAAAATAAAATAAGTACTTTACAATTAAACTTATTACAACCCAAAAGATAAATACAGGAACAAATCCAAAAGAAATTGTTTGCTGCAATCTCTCAAAACAACCATAAAGAAAATACATAAAGTCTTCAAAACATAGGCAACAAGTCTAGCTATTGACCTCCACAGCCGGATTAACTTGAAAACATGGTATAAAAGGTGATGAGTATAAAACCCAGTAAGCCCGTGTGGGCTTTGAGTGTTTCGGGTAAAATAATTCATGTATGCAAGTTGTAACAGTTTCATAAGAGAAAGTGCTGGCAAGTATTAAATAAGTATTGAAAATAAAGAGTGGTGTTTTACTTTTTAATCCATACATGTGCACAATAAATACAACCACTCAAATGGGTAGCCATGGGTTACCACACGTTGAGCCCCATAACTAAGCAACGGTCAGAATGCCACACTTTGTGCAAACTGACAAAAAGCAGGTGTACGGCCTACCGAGTGAGATACTCCTCCATCTCTGCACCCAAATTTACCGGTTGTCCACTCCGGAAATACACAGTCCACATGACTGAAACTTGCTAGCTCGGACCGGCATGACCTACCGGACTGGCATCCTATCCAGGAAGGACTCACCCCTCAGAGGTGGCCACCTACTGAGAGACTTACCCTAACCCTTCAAAGACTAGTCCTAGTAGTCTACCCTTATTGAGTACTCAACGTTGATTGTCCCACTTGGGAGAAAATTGATCACGCATTGCTTTATTTGGAAATAGCAATTAAGGGTTTCTAAAATTCTTGTCAAAGTTGGGTTTTTGAAAAAGTTTAGCATTTTGTGTAAAACTGCTTGTTTAATTTTCAAATGATTTGCTTGTCTGAAATAAAAAGGGAAAAAAACAGTCCTTAATTGCCTTTACAACATGAATGTCCATACACATCGCATTTGGCTTGCCACAGTAATTTTTTGTCTTCACAAAATTCCATACAGGAGCTTATTTGATTCTTTGCTTGCTCAAATTCAAAAGTCTTCCAAGGCTGACCTAACCCCGCATGGGGTAAACACAAAACATAAGGTTACACACAAGCAAAATTCCCTTACACAAATAATCCTAGTTCAACTTATTACAATCACAACCCTAATGCCATAAGCTTTAAGGCTAGTTGATAAAGAATTTTATAAAATAAGTCTAGTTTGATAAGTTAAAATAACTAGGGGTTCTAAAATAATTGCTAATAAATTATAGACTCAAATAATAATTCTTGAGTGTTATTATTAATAAATAAACTAAGGTTTGAATATTGAATAATACCAGGCCCTAAATAATATTAATAAATGGTAATTTAAAAATAGCTTTATTATAAATAAATAATAAATTACAAATAATTTTTAGTTAATTTTTTAATTGATAATAAATAATTAGTAATAAATGAATTATATTAAATTTTTGTTTAATAAATAACAAACAAATTTTAATATATATATAATATTCATGAATATAGGTAAAAGTTTGAACTATGGCCTACCAAGTCATTATTACTATTTATATAAAAGATCTTATTTAATATTATACCTATGCATATATTATTCTTAAGGAAAAACATCATTTATTTTACTAGTTAAATATCAATATTTCATGTAACATCCCATTTCCAAAACTTCCTAGCAATTTTGAAATCCTTAGAGGAAAATATAATAATAATTTTAATTAAGGTAATAAAATTAACTAATTAAAATAGCCTAGGATCAACAAGAACATAATCATGACTTTCCTATTGCTAACAAGAATCATGAACATTTTCTTCAACATCAAACAACAAACTAATCCACTCATGAACATATGCTTAAATCAACACTTGCTATCATATGGCCAAACAATCATGATCATGGCTTCAATGGAGATAAGAACATAAAATCCTATTCACCAAAGGGGACATAACATCTAGCATGTTTAAACATTCATAATTCTCTTAGGACATGATGAACATACATCGATTCTCAAGGAAATCCATATAGCTTAAACATGATCAATCATTCTCACGTCCTAATCCCAACCCCTTCATTCACATGCATATACTCAATCCCCCATTCATATTCTATTCTTCCTATCAATATCTAAGAGACATGAATGCTGAATTAAAAACAAGGTTTAAGGAGGAATACTTGATTGATGATCACTTCGATGAAGATTTAAGAAGGTCCACGCGATTAAGAGTCTTGAATTGTCCAAGAATAAGAAAAACAGCCATGGTTGTTGATCAACCAATTCGACCAAGAGAGAGAGTGAGAAAGAGAAAGAGAGAGAGAGCATTAGTCTGATACATAGAAGGTTAAATGGAAGAAGATGAACAAAAGAGTTGTTCTTGGTTACCTTGATGATGTTCTTGAGACTTCAAGGAGAAAAATCAGTTTTGATCCGAATGCCAATTTTTGTTTTTGAGATTTGATGTTATAAATTCTAGAAATGAACTCTAGAGAGTATGTAAAAGTATTCTGGAGTTTTTGAGAGGGATTTGAGGTGTTTAGAATGGGTTTTGGCTTGAAGAAGAGTAGTGTGTGTTGTTGGTGAAAATGGAGAAAATTTGAGGGTGATTGCTGGACGAATTTCTGGAGAGTGTTGACTGAATAGTTTAGGGAATTTAGGGGTTTCAGTTTAGCTTAGAGAGGGAGAGAAAAATTTGATCATTTTAAATTCAAATGGAGTGATTTGAGGAGTGGTTTGAGGTATAGGATATGTCAATGGTGTTTGATTGATGGAGGTTTTCTTGGAGCTATAATGGTGTCGGCTGGTTTGGTTTGTTTTGCTGAAATGATTGAAGTCTGATAAGGCATTAAGGCTGGCCAAAAATCAAAGTTTAATGGCAGAGAAATTCTGGTTGTATAGCTTAATACAAGGGTGTTTTCATGGAGAGAAAATTCTGGAAATTTTGAAATTCAAATGGAAGTTTGAATGGAGTGATTGTAGGAGAGATTTGAGGTGTGATTATGGAGTCCAATTGTGCAAGGTAAGTGGAGAGGGTAATGGTTTTCAGTTCATAGCTGAACAAGGGTTAATTTACAGAGGTTGAAGGGTGGTTTTTGGCCAGGGCTTGAAGAGAACAAAGCTGGAAAAATTCTGGTTCTATGGTGTTCAAAGCTGCGAATGGTTGCAGCATTTTTTTGTGCAGAATTTTTGCACTTCTTCAGCCGATTTTACAGAGGTTTTGAGAGGTGTTCAAGGGTCCTTTAAGGCAGGTTTTCCAGCCTTCTTTATGAGGAAAACCAGAGAAGTTTTTCTGGCTTGAAGGTGGAATAAAACAATTTCATTTTCTGGTTTGAAAGTTGCGAACTGCCCAAAATATTTTCTAGTTTGTGCAGTTTTTTGTGCAGTCCGAATTGCACAGAATTTTCAGTTCCTCAAGCTGAATAAATTGGCCATTTTGTAGCAGCAATTGAGTAAGAAGGATGGCTGAGATTTTTGAATTGCCAAGAATCTGGAAAATTTCCAGATTTCTTTCATGAAGATTATGAACACAATGGAGTGGAGTTTGAAGGTTCATCAATGGTGATTAATTTCTCTTGGGAACCTTCCCTAACTCCTCTCCTATTTTCAGTCAAAACCCCAACCTCCAAGATTCATTTTCGAAATTCAAAGACCAAGAATCCCTATTGAAATTTTCTGGAATTAAAACCATGAATTTTGATAAATTTTGAACAAGTTTAATTGATTAAAAGGTTAGAACAAGCTAGAGGTAATAATAGGACAAGAATTCTCCTAGAATTATTTTTAGGACACAAAGATAGGACTTGGACATTCTCTTCATGTCTCCCTTAAGACAACATTTCTATTTTTATGGAATGCAAGAAAACAAAAATTCAAACTTAATTAAGATAATCATTATAAAAACTTAAATAATGGGATTTGAACTCATGACCTTAGAGATTAATTCACAAAGCTCTAACCACTAAACCACACTAACTCTTGTTCTTATTTTCTCACCCACATATTCTTCTTATGTAATCCTCAAGCTATCTTCCTATTTTAACCTTTGGTAAAATTACCATTTTACCCTTCCTACCCAATAAGCATAACTAAGCCTTTTAACCTATAAACCACCATTCTTAAAGCACATAAAATCATTCAAAAATATATATATTCATGCAAAATAATATGATATGCATCCCGACCCCCTTACTCTAGAGTTGGGTTTAGGTGTGGTTTCACATCCTCCCCTCCTTAGGAGAATTTCGTCCCGAAATTCAGGCATACCTCTATCTCAGATCAGGATACTTCCGCTTTACCCATTCTTCTATTTCCCATGTGGCATTTCGCGTGCCATGATGCTCCCACTACACCTTTACCATCGGAATCTGCTTGTTCCGGAGAGTCTTGATACTTCGGTCCAATATCTTTACGGGTTTCTCCACATAGCTCAGGTCGCGTTGCAACACTAACGGCTCATTATTCAAAACATGCCCGGGGCCGGCATTGTACTTCTTCAATTGTGATACATGAAATATGTCGTGAATTCCCATAAACCCATCTAGCAAATCCAATCGATACGCCACCGGTCCAATTCTCTCTTTTATTGGAAACGGTCCCAAATACCTCGGATTCAGTTTTCCCCCTTTCGGATGCTTCAGAATTCCCCTATTTGGTGTCAGTTTTAGGAACACACCATCTCCCACCTGAAATTCTAACTTTCTCCGCCTATTATCTGCATAACTCTTTTGTCAGCTCTGGGCCGCTTTCAACATTTCCCTAATTAACTTGACATTGTCCAACATTTCTTGAACATAGACTTCTCCCGATTTACTTATGTGACCATCCTCTGACCAACTCCAGTATAGCGGTACCTGACACTTACGTCTATATAGAGCTTCATATGGAACCATTCCAATCGAAGCTTGATAACTGTTATTGTATGACAACTCTGCGTACAGCACACATTCGATCCACTTATCCCCGAAATCCAATACACAGGCTCTCAGCATATCCTCTAATATCTGAATAACCCTTTCTAACTGTCCATCAGTCTGTGGATGTGCCATCGTACTAAACTTCATACTAGAACCCATTGATTCTTGAAACTTTCCCCAAAATCGGGGGGTAAATCTTGGATCACGGTTGGACATAATACTTGAAGGCACTCCGTGTAATCTGACTCTTTCCTGCACATAGGTCTGAGCCAACTTTTCTATTGAATCCCTTACATTCACGGGTATGAAATGCGCCGACTTAGTCAATCGATCCACCACTACCCATATGGCGTCCTTTTGGGTCCTTGCCATAAGGAGTCTGGTAACGAAGTCCATGGTCACCTCTTCCTATTTCCATTCTGATACTGGCAATGGTTGTAATAATCCTGCCACCTTTTTGTGCTCCGCTTTGACTTTCTGACAGGTTAGACACGTTGAGACATACTTGACCACGTTCCGCTTCATCCCGGGCCACCAATAAGTCTTTTCAGATCTTGATACATCTTGACCTCTCCCGGATGAATAGCGTACTTGCTCTTATGCGCTTCCTCTAAATTCTATCCTTCAACTGGTGCTCCTCGGGTACACACAAACGATCTCGAAAGTACAACACTCCTGTTCCGTCTTGTCGAAATTCACTGCCTTGCCGTTTAAGCTCCTTGCCCTTGAAAAGCTAAAATTCCGGATTACTCTGCTGGGCTTCAACAATTTTCCGCCTTAGATCTGGCATCAACTTTATGTTGCTAATGATAATCCTCTCTTCTTACACTTCTGCTCTTCTATCTAACACATCCTGAACTACTTGAACCCCCTGTACTCTTAGTCTGGCCATTCTGATTTTTCGGCTCAAGGCTTCAGCAATGACGTTGGCTTTCCCAGGGTGGTAGTTGATAGGACAACGGTACTTTTCCAAAAATTCCATCCATCTTCGCTGCCTCAAATTCAAGTCTTTCTGGGTGAAGATGTACTTCAGGCTCTTGTGATCAGTGAACACTTCATACTCTGCTCCATACAGGTAGTGCCGCCATTTCTTTAAAGCGAACACAATGGCAGCCAGCTCTAGATCGTGGGTGGGATAATTGACTTCATGCGGCTTCAATTTTCGAGAAGCATAGGCGATCACTTTCCTATCTTGCATCAAAACTGCTCCCAAGCCTTCCTTCGAAGCATCAGTATAAAATGCGTAGGGCTTATTTGCCTCTGGCAGACTTAACACAGGCGCTGTCATTAACCTCCGCTTTAACTCTTGAAAACTCTTTTCACATTTTTCATTCCATACAAAGGGTATATCCTTTCTCAGCAGCCGGGTCATAGGAGATGCTAGCGTTGAAAACCCCTTAATAAACCTCCCGTAGTAGCCAGCCAATCCCAAGAAGCTTCGAATCTCTGTGATGTTCTCTGGTTGCTTCCAATCCAAAACTGCTTCAACCTTTGCTGGGTCTACTTTGATCCCATCCTTGGTCACCACGTGGCCAAGAAATGCCACACTATCCAGCCAAAACTCGCACTTGCTAAACTTAGCATAAAGCTTGTGCTCCCTTATCTTTTCTAGTACCCACTTCAAATGTTCTGCATGGTCCTCTGGGCTCCTAGAGTACATAAGGATGTCGTCGAAGAAGACCACCACGAACTTGTCTAAGTAGGGTTGGAACACTCGATGCATCAAATCCATAAATACCCAGGGTGCATTAGTTACCCCGAAAGGCATCACCACAAACTCATAGTGACCATATCTTGTATTGAAGGCCGTCTTAGGAATATCTTCTTCCTTTATCCTCACTTGATAGTAGCCTTGCCTCAAATCCAGCTTGGAGTAACAACTGGATCCTTGCAACTGGTCGAACAACTCGTCAATTAATGGTAGAGGATATTTATTCTTGATAGTCAGGTTGTTCAAGCCTCGGAAGTCAATACACAACCTTAGAGTCCCGTCCTTTTTCTTCACAAATAGCACAGGTGCTCCCCAGGGTGACGTGCTAGGTCTGATATAGCCTTGTCTCACTAACTCTTCTAGTTGCTCCTTCAATTCTTTCAGCTCCGCCGGTGCCATCCGATACGGAGTTCGGGACACCAGTTCCGCTCCTGGAATTAGATCAACGGTGAACTCAACTTCTCGATTGGGAGGTAGAGAAGTGAGTTCCGCAGGGAACACGTCGGGAAAATCCTTTACCACCTCAGTATCCTCCAGAGTGCACTGGTCCTTCGACTTGTTTATCACATAAGCCAAATATCCTTAACATCCTTACCTCAACAATTTCCGGGCTTTAGCCCCAGCTATCAAAAACTTCAACTCTTTTACTTTCTTGCCATTGAACTCCAACACATCATATCCTGGTCTAATGAACTGAACTGACTTATTCTTACAGTCTACTCTAACCCCATGCTTCGCTAGGCAATCCATTCCCAATAGCTAAGACTATTAAATCTCCCTCCCAGTTTTCTCTCCCCACTTCAATTTTACAATTCTGCACATACCGATCCACTTGCACTATTTTCCCCAAAGGCGTACTTACTAATAAGGTAAAAGGTAGTTCTACTCCATCCCAACTTAAATGATATCCACAATTCTTGTTTAAATAGGAATGGGTAGATCCAGGGTCTATCAATGCATTAACGAAATGACCTTGGATAGTAAACGAACCTTCCACCATTACTGCATCAGCTCCAACCTCCTCCCGGTTGAGAGCGAAAACTTTTGCTTTCACCTGCGGCTTCTGCGTTCCACTCCCGGAAGCTCCCATGGTATTGGCTCGATTGGGCCCCGAGATCTGAGCTGGGTTCCCTTGTCCAACCCGGAGAAGTTTAGGGTAGGCGTTCCGCAGATGGTTCGGGTCTCCGCAGTGGTAGCATTTTCGCTCACCTCCTCTGGACCAACAATTTTTCTCAGTGTGGCCCCTTTTTCCACAGTGCTGGAATAATGGAAGATTCTACGCAGGACCAACCGGTGTTGTTTGGGCTTGTTTTCCCCGATTCTGCCACTGCTGGTTGGCAGGGCGCTTGTTGGGCTGCTATTTCTGAAAAGGTCTCGGTGGCTATCTTGACGGTACGAAAGGTCTTGGTGCCGTTTGGTTACGATCCTCATTCTCAGTATGGGTGGCTGCGTCCATAGCCCCCGAATAAGTCGTTGGTGGAGAGGGTGCCAACGCCCTTCTTAACTCCTGCCTTAAACCCTTAACAAATTGCCTCGTTCTGTTTTGTTCAGTGTCCACCAACCTCTTGCAGTACTTTGACAGTTGCGTGAACTGTGCTGCGTATTGAGCTACTGTCATACCTCCATGCTTTAGATTCTGGAACTCATCTTCCCGCTTCTCAACTATCCACTGAGGGATATACTCGGCTCGGAATGTTTCCACAAAATTAGCCCATGTCTAGTCTTGGTCAATCATCTCCCAGTCGTCCTGAACCCGTTGCCACCATGCCCGAGCTGGACCCCTCAGTCGGAATGCAACAAACTTCACCATTCGTTTCTCAGTGTACTGGAGGGTAGCAAAGATGTCATCCATTTGTTCCACCCATTGTTCTGCTTTCTGATCTTGTTCGGCCTCTCCCAAGAAGATAGGTGGTTGAAATTTCAGAAACCGCTCCAATGCCTCATCTTCCCCTTTCAAATTCCTTCGCTCAGTCAGGGTTTGTAGAATCTCGGTCACCTTGTGGAACGCTTGCGTCATGGTTACGCGAACCGGTTCTTCCGATCCCATTTCTAGCTCCAGTTCGTTCTCATCCCCCTGGTTTGGTGATGGCATTTTAGTTGTATCAAACTCCGGTGTCACGGGCTCTGCCACAGGAACCCTTCTGCTGAATGTGACTGCACGATGCTAATAAATTATAGACTCAAATAATAATTCTTGAGTGTTATTATTAATAAATAAACTAAGGTTTGAATATTGAATAATACCAGGCCCTAAATAATATTAATAAATGGTAATTTAAAAATAGCTTTATTATAAATAAATAATAAATTACAAATAATTTTTAGTAAATTTTTTAATTGATAATAAATAATTAGTAATAAATGAATTATATTAAATTTTTGTTCAATAAATAACAAACAAATTTTAATATATATAATATTTATGAATATAGGTAAAAGTTTGAACTATTGTCTACCAGGTCATTATTACTATTTATATAAAAGGTCTTATTTAATATTATACCTATGCATATATTATTCTTAAGGAAAAATATCATTTATTTGACTAGTAAAATATCAATATTTCATGTAACATCCCACTTCCAAAACTTCCTAGCAATTTTGAAATCCTTAGAGGAAAATATAGTAATAAATTTAATTAAGGTAATAAAATTAACTAATTAAAATAGCCTAGGATCAACAAGAATATAATCATGATTTTCCTATTGCTAACAAGAATCGTGAACATTTTCTTCAACATCAAACAACAAACTAATCCACTCATCAACATATGCTTAAATCAACATTTGCTATCACATGGCCAAACAATTATGATCATGGCTTCAATGGAGATAAGAACATAAAATCCTATTCACCAAAGGGGACATAACATCTAGCATGCTTAAACATTTATAATTCTCTTAGGACATGATGAACATACATCAATTCTCAAGGAAATCCATATAGCTTTAACATGATCAATCATTCTCACGTCCTAATCCCAACCCCTTCATTCACATGCATATACTCAATCCCCCATTTATATTCTATTCTTCCTATCAATATCTAAGAGAAATGAATGCTGAATTAAAAAGAAGGTTTAAGGAGGAATACTTGATTGATGATCACTTCGATGAAGATTTAAGAAGGTCCACGCGATTGAGAGTCTTGAATTGTCCAAGAGTAAGAAAAACAGCTATGGTTGTTGATCAACCATTTCTGTCGAGAGAGAGTGTGAGAAAGAGAAAGAGAAAGAGAGAGCATTAGTCTGATACATAGAAGGTTAAATGGAAGAAGATGAATAAAAGAGTTGTTCTTGGTTACCTTGATGATGTTCTTGAGACTTCAAGGAGAAAAATCAGTTTTGATCCGAATGCCAATTTTTGTTTTTGAGATTTGATGTTATAAATTCTAGAAATGAACTCTAGAGAGTATGTAAAAGTATTCTGGAGTTTTTGAGAGGGATTAGAGGTGTTTAGAATGGGTTTTGGCTTGAAGAAGAGTAGTGTGTGTTCTTGGCGAAAATGGAGAGAATTTGAGGGAGATTGCTGGACGAATTTCTGGAGAGTGTTGATTGAATAGTTTAGGGAATTCAGGGGTTTTAGTTTAGCTTAGAGAGGGAGAGAAAAATCTGATCATTTGAAATTCAAATGGAGTGATTTGAGGAGTGGTTTGAGGTATAGGATATGTCAATGGTGTTTGATTGATGGAGGTTTTCTTGGAGCTACAATGGTGTCGGTTGGTTTGGTTTGTTTTGCTAAAATGATTGAAGTCTGATAAGGCTTTAAGGCTGGCCAAAAATCAGAGTTTAATGGCAGAGAAATTCTGGTTGTATAGCTTAATACAAGGGTGTTTTCATGGAGAGAAAATTCTGGAAATTTTGAAGTTCAAATGGAAGTTTGAATGGAGTGATTGTAGGTGAGATTTGAGGTGTGATTATGGAGTCCAATTGTGCAAGATAAGTGGAGAGGGTAATGGTTTTCAGTTCATTTTTTAACAAGGGTAAATTTACAGAGGTTGAAGGGTGGTTTTCGTCCTGGGCTTGAAGAGAACAAAGCTAGAAAAATTCTGGTTCTATGGTGTTCAAAGCTACGAACAGTTGCAGCATTTTTCTGTGCAGAATTTTTGCAATTCTTTAGCCTGTTTTTCAGAGGTTTTGAGAGGTGTTCAAGGGTCCTTTAAGGCTGGTTTTCCAGCCTTCTTTATGAGGAAAACCAAGGAAGTTTTGCTGGCTTGAAGGTGGAATAAAACAATTTCATTTTCTGGTTTGAAAGTTGCGAACTGCCCAAAATTTTTTCTGGTTTGTGCAGTTTTTTGTGCAGTCCGAATTGCACAGAATTTTCAGTTCCTCAAGCTGAATAAATTGGCCATTTTGCAGCAGCAATTGAGTAAGAAAGATGGCTGAGATTTTTGAACTGCCAAGAATCTGGAAAATTTCCAGATTTCTTTCATGAAGATTATGAACACAATGGAGTGGAGTTTGAAGGTTCATCAATGGTGATTAATTTCTCTTGGGAACCTTCCCTAACTCCTCTCCTATTTTCAGTCAAAACCCCAACCTCCAAGATTCATTTTCGAAATTCAAAGACCAAGAATCCCTATTGAAATTTTCTAGAATTAAAACCATGAATTTTGATAAATTTTGAACAAGTTTAATTGATAAAAAGGTTAGAACAAGCTAGAGGTAATAATAGGACAAGAATTCTCCTAGAATTCTTTTTAGGACGCAAAGATAGGACTTGGACATTCTCTTCATGTCTCCCTTAAGACAACATTTCTATTTTTATAGAATGCAAGAAAACAAAAATTCAAACTTAATTAAGATAATCATGATAAAAACTTAAATAATGGGATTTGAACTCATGACCTTAGAGATTAATTCACAAAGCTCTAACCACTAAACCACACTAGCTCTTGTTCTTATTTTCTCACCCACATATTCTTCTTATGTAATCCTCAAGCTATCTTCCTATTTTAACCTTTGGTAAAATTACCATTTTACCCTTCCTACCCAATAAGCATAACTAAGCCTTTTAACCTATAAACCACCATTCTTAAAGCACATAAAATCATTCAAAAATATATGTATTCATGCAAAATAATATGATATGCATCCCGACCCCCTTACTCTAGAGTTGGCTTTAGGTGTGGTTTCACAATTTAGGATTCCAAAAAGATGGATTGGAGAGATTTTTTACCTAGTCACTGACCATCAAGAATAAGATCCTACTAGATACGAGGAGATTATTATTGATACCAATGTAGACCTATGCCATGAAGTATTGAAAGCCGAGATTAAGTCGATGTACTTCAATTAGATTTGGGATCTTGTAGCTTCACCTGGATAAAACCAACTAGGTACAAATGGGTATACAAGAGGAAAAGATGTACAAATAGGAAGATAGAAACCTTCAAAGCTAAGCTTATGGCAAAATGGTATATTCAAAAAGAGGGCATCGATTATGAGGTAATTTTTTCCCCTGTAGCTATGCTTAAATCTATCCGTATTCTCCTTACCCTTTGCATGTTACTAAAACTCTGAGATATGACAAATGGATGCCAAGACGGCCTTTCTTAATGGCCATCTTAGCGAAGACATCTATATATCCTAACCGGTGGACTTTATTACTAAAGGCCAGTAACATATGATCTGTAAGCTTAAGAAGTTCATTTATAGATTTAAGTTAGCATTAAGAGTATGGAACATTCATTTTGTTGAGACTGTAAAGTCTTATGGTTTCACTTAAAATAAGGATAAACTATGTGCATACAACAAATTGGAAGGCGTTAATGTGGTTTTTCTTGTGCTTTATGCTAATGACATACTACTCATTAGGAATAATGTAGGGACATTGTCATCTATTAATATTTGGCTATTTAGTAAATTTAATATAAAAAACTTGGGAGAATCCAGTTACATTCTTGGGATTAAGCTTTTTAGAAATAGGAAGTAAAAAATGTTAGGTTTATCTCAAGCCACATACATTCATAAGATGTTAGCAAAGTTCAACTTGGACTCTAGCAAGGGAGAACTAATCCCTTGCAGATATGAATTGTCTCTTTTTTCAAATAACTATCCTAAGCCTGAAGAAGAAAAAGACAAGATGAGTAGGATTTCCTTTGCTTCAATTGTGGAAAGTCTCATGTATGCCATGTTATGTACTAGGCTTGATATCTACTTTGTTGTAGACTTAGTTAGCAGATATCAGTCAAACTCCGGAGAGATTCATTGGTAAGCTATAAAGTATATTCTCATGTACCTCAATTGAATGAGAGATTATATACTGGTTTACAGGGCTGATGACTTAGTGCCTACAGAATACACAGACTTAGACTTCCAGGCAGATAAGGATGAGAGAAAATTCATTAGTGAATATGTCTTCACCTTGTCTAGAGGAGTTATTTCATGGAGGCGTGTTAATCAATCTTACATTGTTGACTCAACCGTAGAAGTTGAGTATGTGGCAGCTTCAGAGGTATCTAAGGAAGCAGTCTGGCTCTGGAAGTTCCTTACAAAACTTGGAGTCATACCACTGATGGACAAGCCAATTTCATTGTATTGCAACAACACAGGCACAGTCTTGCAATTCAAAGAATCGAGGAACAAAAAAAAAAAAAAAAAGAAGTGTATAGAGAGGAAGTACCACCTGAACTGGGAATTTATTCACAGATGGGAAGTCATGGTAGAACAAATTGCTTCTGAGAACAATCTTACCAATTCATTCACCAAACCTTTGGCTGAGAGGGTCTTTAGAAGACACTTAGATGTCATAGGGGTGGGCACCTATAGACTTACATAGTCTTAGAGTATAAGTGGGAGATTGTTAGAATGTATGCCCACTAAGACTGTATTTCTGATGTAACTTCAATTGAATTAATAAAATTTTTATTCTCATAAATTGTTTGTGTTTATGCATTTTAATTTATGCACAATTTAGCTGAAAAGGACCTATTTTGTTTAAGTAAGTGATCCATTTGAATGGAGGTCTTTCACAGTAAAGTATAGATTGCGGGTTACTTAATGCATAAATAGTTGTTCTTAACTGCATAATGAGAATGAGAATCTCATCACAATAAGGTTATTATGTTATGAATTTTAGGTGGGGAATAGCTTATGATAGGGCCTAAATTACTCATATATTTCCTATTTATTTGAGACCATTTTGTGATAAATTTTGTGCAATAACTGGTTATATTCCTTCAGATTTGAGACTTTACCTTTGGAAAGGTATTTTGTGCATTATTTCAGATTTTAGGGGTAAAATAAGGTAAAATCGTCACTAAACAGACTAGAGGCGGTACCGGCCAGGACAAGAGAGACGGCACCGGCCACGTGCTGTTGGCACGTACTTTGTGGTGATAAAAAATCGACAAAACAGGGGTTGAACAGAACACAGCCGGCGCCGGTTAGAAGCTCAGAGGTGGCGCCGACTGCAATCTAGAAACTCGGCACGAAAATCAAGAAAAATTAGTGAACGGACGGAGAAGCAGAACATAACCGATGCCGGCCCTACACAGGACAGGCGGCACCGGCTGTGCACTGGTACAGAGGTGGTGCCTTAATTTTTGTGCACGTTTTTTGGCTATTATCAGAGTTTTAGTAGTTTCCTACTTCTATTCGGCTAGAGGGACGAATTTAGGCACTTCTAAAGCCTATAAAAAAAAGGGAAAACACAAGTCATGAGGGGGAATTGACAGAGCAAAACACAAATCACTCAAATTCAAGGAGGAATTCATCAAATCAAGGAGGATTGTACAAGAGGGTCTACAAGAAAGAAGAAGGAGGCTTGTCTAGGGGTGCTTTCTTTTAACTCTGTTTTCTTTTCTTGAACAATGATGTATTAATTGTTTTATTGTAATTTAACATTGTTTTTTGTATTCATGATTTTTAGAGTTACTTTAATCTCTTTATTAATTAATTGTTATTCTTGGTATTTAATTACTTATGCTGAATATGAGATTAATTTGTTGTTTATTTCTATTAACTTGCTTGGAAAAGTGGCTGATGTAGTCTCAATTCATTAATTTCATATTTGTTGTATATTAACTTGCTTGGAAAATGGGTTAATTGCTAAGAATTAGGCAATTAAAGGTTAATTGATGTCTGCCAGGATATGGATTCATTGGTTAATTTCATGTTTTAAATTTGCCAGGATATGGGGATTTAATCAAGGATTGTGTTTAATGCATGATTTGGGAGAATTAGTTGAGACAGGATATGTGATGCTAATTTGTCTAGAAGATAGTGATTTTATGGATTGGAAAAGAAGTGAATCTGTCTTAATCCTTTATGATGCCAAGAGAATGATTAGTTATGATAATGATTAGGTATTTTAAGGCCATGTTTGTTAAAATAATAGTTTGAGTTACATAATTCTTCATCCTTGACATGTATATATTATTTTATTTTATTTTATTTCTTTTTTTCTTTTTCGATTTATTGAGTCTGTTAAACAATGAAAGAAAAGTGATTACTGCTGATAGGGGCTAAATTAGTCATATTTTTCCTAATTATTTGAGGCTCTTTTGTGATACATTTTGTTTAATAACTAGTCATATTTCTTCATATTTGAGATTTTACCCCTGGAAAAGTATTTTATTCATTATTTTAGATTTTTGGGGTAAAACGAAGTAGAAACATCATGGAACAGATTACAGGCGGTGCCGGCTAGGGCACTGGAACCGGCGCCGGCCATGCACTGGTTGCAAGAATTTTGAAGCGACAAAAAATTGATGAAATAGGACGAAACAGAGTGGAACCGGCGCCGACTCCAGTTGCCAAGGTGGCGCCGGCTGCATTTTGGAATACATTGTGCGAAATTTAAGGAAAAATCGGTGAACAATTGGAGAAACAAAATATAACCGACGCCGGTTGTGCCCTGAAGTTGAGGCGGTGCTTTGATTTTTCTACGCGATTTTTGGTAATCTGTGGAGTTTTAGTATCTTTAAACTTCTACATGGCCAAGAACATTACACCAACGAGTTTAGGCACTTTCTAAGCCTATAAATAGATGGAAAACACAAGGGAAAAGGGGAGAATTGTAACACCCCGCTACATAAGCCCGCTAGGGCCAGGGATGTCGCCCCGTCCAAAAGATAGGGGATTTTTATAATCAGGTCACACAAATAAAATAGCGGAATAAAAATAATACTTTAACTTAAAATTTATTACATCCTAAGAATAAATCCATGAATTCCCAAAACAAATCCATAAGTAAAATTATCCACTCTCAACTCCCCAAAGCAACACATAAAAATAAATGACAACATTCTCTTCCAAGGCAAATAACACTAGCTACTCATCTCCACAATAGGAATGACCTGAAATCATGGTAAAAAGGTGATGAGACAGATATCTCAGTAATTCCGTGTGTGGTTTGAGTGTCCAGTGGAAATAGTTCGTGAATGCAAAGTATAAAACCTTTATCAAAGAAATACTGGCAAGCAATAAACATTGGTCAAAAGCAAGAGTGGTGCTTTGGCTTTTTCAACCATACATAATCAATAAAATTAACCACTCAAAAGAAATGATCCTGGGTTACCACACGTTGGGCCCCATAACCGGTCAGAATGCCGACACTTTGTGCAAACTGACAAAAAGGTGGGTGATCGGCCTACTGGGCAAGATACTCCTCCTTCTCTATACCCTAACAACAACCGGGTGTCCATTCCGGCAAAACATAGTCACTTGACTGAAAAATAAACAACTGCTAGCTTGGACCGGCACGACCTACGGGAGTGACATCTTATTCGGGAAGGACTCACCCCTCAGAGGTGGCCACCTACTGAGAGACTCACCCTAACCCTTCAAAGACTAGTCCTAGTAGTCCACCATTATTGAGTACTCAGCATAATGTAACCCACATGGGAAAATGAACAAACCATAGTTCTACATGAAAATGGCAATTGAGGGTCTCCAAAGTCTTTGTCAAAATCAGTTTTGAAAAGAGTTTTGAGTTTGAGTAAATCTGCTTATAGATTTTCAAATAATTTGTTTGACTGAAATAAGAAAGGAGTCAATCCTCATTTTCCTTACAGAAATGAGTGTTCATGCACTCTACATTTGGCTTGCCATAATAAACATTTTACAACAATCAGGTTTTATGCAGGAGCTTACCTGATTCTTGCTCACAATAAAAGGACTCCAACAGTTGACCTAACCCTGCATAGGCAAATACAAACCATAATCAAAGGCAAGCCAAAATCCACTTTCTCAATTTAAAACAACTCAACTCACTTCTACCATGATCCTAGTGTCCCAAGCTTTAAGGCCAAATAATAAATAAATATGGTTATAAGCTGAGCCTAATTTGATATTTAAAATAATTAATGTTTTGAGAAACAAGTATTAATAAGTTGATAGTTTAAATCTTGCTAAGAAGAATTTAGAGTTTATTTGATGAAGAGTCCTAGGTGGTACTAGGTAAAATAATGATTTATTAATAATTTAGTTGTTAGAAAATAATTGATAACTAAAATAACTTGAAATTGAATTTAATGAGTCTTGCTTGAAAAATAATAAATAATTTTTAATGGGTTTTGATTAAAGATAATAATTAATTTTTTAGTAATAAATATTTTACTAATTATGATTATTTGCAAAAAAGGCTTTAGTTGATTTCATTATTTTATATAATATCTACATATATATATATATATATATATTATTTTTCTAGCAAAAGCTATTATTTATTTGACTAAAATATCCTTATTATATATAATAATCCAAATCTACCCCTCCTAGGGTTTTTTCAAAATTACTTGCAAAATCATATTATGAAATATTTTATTCATGAAATAAAAATTAGCTTAGGGACAACTAGGTCATGATCATATTTCTACGGCTAACTACAATCATGAACATATACAATCCTTCAATTCATCAACTCATCCAAATCATGCATATAAGCATAGATCTAGACTTACTAAGGCATGATCTAACCTTTACTAGCATAAATATAATCATGGCTTTAATAATCACACAAGAATATAAATCCTATTCATCATAGATGACATAATCTCTAGCATACTTGATCATGGAGATAGGCATTAAACCTCAAAACATCATTTAATCAACCAAGATAATCCCTTCATGCATAAATCCTATCTCCATCATATTCATACATATATTCATGCTTCACTCTCAACTCATCACAACAATATATTCTCACACCTCATTCATGATTCATCTTCTATCAACATCATCCTAGAGACATGAATTTAGAATTTAAGAGAAGGGATAAAAAGACTTACTTGATTGATGAAAAACTTGAAGGAGTTTCGAATGAATCTCAACTCCTAGATGACTAGATCCGTCCAAGGAAGATGGAGAAAGCATGGCCATTGGAGAAGAAGCCATTCGGCCGAGAGAGAGAGAGAGAGAGAGAGAGAGAGAGAGAGAGAGAGAGAGAGAGAGACCATTAGCATGCTTATTCATATATATATTCATTAGAGATCAAGATTAGAGAAGATGAAGTTGTTAGAACAACCCTACCTTGAAGGTGTTCTTGAGCCTTCACAAAACTTCTGGTTTTTTATCCAAAAGAGCAAGTTGGATTTGGGAGTTTGATGTTAAAAATGGTGTGGATGGACTCACAGTAGTGAATAGATGAAATTTGGATTTTTTAAAATAAGTTTGAAGTGATTTGGAGAGGTATTTGGTGAAAGGAAGGAATAGGTGTTCTTGGTGTGCTATGTGTTCTTGAAGGTTGAAGAGAATAGATAGGTTTTGGTCAAGTCTGGCCGAATTGCTGAAGGGATTAGGGCTGTCGATTTGTTTGTAGGGTTTTGGATGATGATTTTCTGGTTTGGAAGGGAAAAGGAAAGGCTAGTTTTTGAAATCCCTGAAGAATATTTTTGGGAAGCAAATTTGGAAACTAAATACTACAAGAATATCTTTGATTGTTGGATTGCTTTTGGGAAGCTGCCATGGCCGAAGTTCTGTGCAGAGTTTCGGCTGGATGAAAGCTGGTTGAAGGAGGCTAAGGGTGACCGAAAATAAGGGGTATAATGGTGAAGGGAAGGTCTGGTTGTTTGAGGGATATTTTATGGAAAGTTACTAAATTTTGGTGGCTGGAATTTTGGTATCCAAATCAAGGCATGATTGCAGAAATTTGTTGGAGAGATTTTTGGGCAGCCATGTCTGAATTTCATGCAGGAGCTTGGGAAAGACAATGGAGCTCTAATCATGGCTGTTTAAGTGTGGTTTGTGCAGAAGAAAGCTGGAGTTTCGGCTAGGGATGAATTAGGAAACAAAGTTGGAAAAATTACTGCACAGAATTTCGCAAGGCTGGAATTTTTCTGGGCAGTTTTCGGCTGCTATTTTCCAATCTGCTTGCAAGGAGTTTGAAGGGGATTTCAGGGGTCATTCTAGGCTGGTTTCCAGCCTTCTTTATGGAGGAAAAACTTGGCTAAGATACTGAAGAAAAATTGAAAGAAAATAGCTTGGTTTCGGACCTCCAAAGCTGCGATTTTGCCCAGGGATTTTTCTGGTTTTGCATAGCTTTTGTGTAGTCCGAAAATGGCCAGAAATATTCAAGTTTCAAGCTTATCAAAATTGCCATTTTCTGGTAGCATTCGGGAGGGAATAATGGCTAAGAATTTCATCCTCTTGAAGGCACAAGAAGCTGGAAAATTTTCAGTTCAATGCAAGAAGAAAAATGAACCTAGCTAGAGTGAAGTTTTAGAGAGTTCACTAGGGAAATTAATTCACTTGAAATCCTTCCCCCTCTTCCATGGTTTCAGTCCATAAGATGTCTTTCTCTAAGACATTTTGAACCTTCAAAGCCATAGCACATTGCTGGAATTTTTCTACAATAAAATTGGCTTGAACAAATTGAACATCCTAATGGATTGAGAAATAGGAAAAATTAAGGATCAAGAGGAAATGAATTCTCCTTAGGAATTTTGTGTAGGGCAAAAGAGTAGGATTAGGATACTCCTATCATGTCTCTCTTAGGACAACATCTCTACCCTACTCCAAGCACCTAAGGCCGAAATTTCCACTTCCCAAGCAAAAATAAAATTTAATCATTCTAAAGCTCCCTTGAGGAAATTTAAACCCAAGACCTCAATATTTAATTTCAAAACTCTAACCACTAAACCACAACAACTCTTGTTCTTATTTTCTCTCTAAAAAATATTTTCCTATTCAATCGTCAAGCTATCACCCTTTTTCCACCTCAAGTAAAAATTATCATTTTGCCCTTCTCTCTTAATAATCATAATCAAGCCCTATAGACTATAAAACTCAAATTCAATGCACATAAAATCATATAAAAATATATTTAAACATGCAATAAAATATGATATGCATCCCAACCCCCTTACTCTAAGGTTAGTTTTGACTGGGGTTTCACATCCTCCCCTCCTTAGAATAATTTCGTCCCGAAATTCAAGCATACCTTTATTTCAGTTCGGGATACTTCCGCTTAACCCATTCTTCAGACTCCCATGTGGCTTCCTACTTGCCATGTTGCTCCCACTGAATCTTAACCATCGGTATCTGTTTGTTCGGGAGAGTCTTGACACTGCGGTCCAATATCCACACAGGCTTCTCCACATAGCTCAGGTCTGGCTGCAATGCTAACGGTTCATCATTCAATACATGACCGGGATTAGCATTGTACTTCTTCAGTTGAGACACTTGAAATACATCGTGAATTCCTGTCAACCCATCTGGCAGGTCCAATAGGTAAGCTATCGGTCCAATCCTTTCCTTAATCGGGAATGGCCCTAAATACCTCGGATTCAACGTTCCACCCTTCGGATGCTTCAAGATTCCCCTATTCGGCGTTAGTTTCAGAAATACGTTGTCCCCGACTTGAAATTTCAATTATCTTTGTCGGTTGTCGGCATAGCTCTTCTGTTGGCTCTGAGCTGCCTTTAACCTTTCCCTGACCAATTTCACTTTATCTAACATTTCTTGGACACAGACCTCTCCGGTTTTGCTCATATGACTATCTCCCGACCAACTCCAGTACAGTGGTACTTGACACTTGCGCCCATACAAAGCCTCATACGGTGCTATCCCAATTGAAGCTTGGTAGCTATTATTATATGACAGTTCGGCATATGGTACACACTCTATCCACTTGTTCCCAAAGTCCAAAACACAGGCTCTCAGCATATCTTCCAATATCTGTATAACCCTTTTTGACTACCAATCGGTCTGTAGGTGCGCCGTCGTACTGAATTTCAGACTCGACCCTATTGCTTCCTGAAACTTTCCCCAAAAATGAGACGTAAACCTCGGGTCTCGGTCTGACACTATGCTTGAAGGCATTCCATGCAGTTGGACTATCTCTCGAACATAAGTCTAGGCCAGCTTCTCCATGGAGTCTCTTGCATTTACCAGTATGAAATAGGCCGACTCGGTCAGTCGATCCACCACTACCCATATGGCGTCCTTTTGCATCTTTGACATGGGAAGCCCGGTGACAAAATCTATAGTCACCTCCCCCCATTTCCGTTCCGATACTGGCAATGGCTGCAATAGTCCTGTTGACTTCTTGTGCTCCGCTTTGATTTTCTGGTAGGTGGGACAGGTCGAAACATACTTGACCACATCCCGCTTCAGTCTAAGCCACCAATAGGCTCTCTTCATGTCCTGATACTTCTTGACTTCCCTCGAATGAATGGCGTACTTGCTCTTGTACGCCTCTTCCAAAATTCAGTCCTTTAATTGCTACTCTCCGGGTACACACAATCGATCTCTGAAATATAGAATTCCCACCTCGTCTTGATGAAATTCACTGCTTGGCCGCTTAAGCTCCCTATCCTTGAAAAGTTGAAACTCGGCGTTACTTTGCTAAGCTTCCACGATTTCCTTCTTCAAATCCGGCACCAACTTCAAATTGCTGATGACATTTCTTTGGTCTTGCACTTTCACCCTTCTGTCCAACACATTCTGAACCATTTGAATTTCCTGCACTCTCAGTCTGGCCATTCCAACTTTCCTGCTCAGGGCGTCCGCCACAACGTTGGCCTTCCCGGGATGGTAGTTGATCGGACAACAATATTCTTCCAGAAATTCCACCCATCTTCGCTGTTTTAAGTTTAGATCCTTCTGAGTGAAGATATACTTCAGACTCTTGTGGTCGGTAAATTCCTCGTATTCGGCTCCGTACAGGTAGTGTCGCCATTTCTTTAGGGCGAACACTATAGCTGCCAACTGCAGATCATAAGTAGGGTAGTTGACTTCATGAGGTCTTAGCTTCCGAGAAGCGTAAGCGATCACCTTCTGGTCCTACATCAACACTTCTCCCAGTCCATCTTTCGAAGCGTCGGTATACAGCGCGTAAGGTTTCCCCTAGACTCAATACCAGTGTTGTCATCAGTCTGTGCTTTAGTTCTTGAAAACTTTTCTCGCATTTGTCATTCCATACAAATGGAACATCCTTTCGCAACAATCAAGTCATTGGCGATGCAAGTGTCGAAAATCCCTTGATAAACCTTTAGTAGTAACCAGCCAATCCCAACAAACTCCAGATCTCGGTGATACTTTTCGGCTGCTTCCAGTCGGATACCGCTTCAACCTTTGTCGGGTCCACCTTGATTCCCTCCATGGTCACCACATGGCTAAGGAACGCCACACTGTCCAACCAGAATTCGCACTTGCTGAACTTGGCGTACAACTTGTGCTCCCGAAGCTTCTCCAGTACAAGCTTCAAATGCTCCGCATGCTCCTTCAAACTCTTGGAGTAGATCAAAATTTTGTCAATGAAGACCACCACGAACCTGTCCAGATAGGGTCGGAACACTCGGTGCATCAGGTCCATGAATACTACTGGGGCGTTAGTCACCCCGAATGGCATCACCAAGAACTCGTAGTGTCCATATCGGGTATTAAAGGCCGTCTTAGGGATATCTTCGTCTTTTATCCGCACTTGGTAGTACCCTTGCCTCAGGTCCAATTTGGAGTAGCAACTGGATCATTGTAACTGGTTGAATAGCTCGTCAATCAACGGTAGGGGATACTTGTTCTTGATCATCAAGTTGTTCAACCCCCGGTAATCGATGCATAGCCTCAAAGTTCCATCTTTCTTCTTCACAAATATCACAGGCGCTCCCAAAGGCGACGAGCTAGGTCTGATGTAGCCTTGACTCACTAACTCCTCCAACTGCTCTTTTAGCTCTTTCAACTCTGCCAGTGCCATTCGCTACGGAGTTGGCGATACTGGTTCCGCTCCCAGAACTAAGACGATGTTGAATTCTACTTCTCAGCTAGGAGGTAGAGAATCAAGCTCCGCCGGAAACATATCGGGAAAATCCATCACTACTTCAGTGTCCTCTAGAGTGCTCTGGTCCTTCGGCTTGTTTATCACGTAAGCCAGGTACCCTTGATACCCTTGCTTCAACAATTTCCGGGCCTTAGTCCCTGCGATCAAATACTTACATTCTTTCACCCTCATGCCATTAAATTCCAATACATCACAACCCGGTCTAACGAACTGGATTGACTTATTTTTACAGTCTACCTTAGCCCCATGCTTGGCTAACCAGTCCATCCCCAAAATCAAGTCATAATCCTTGAGGTCTAATACTATCAAATCTCCCTCCAGACTTTCTCTCCCCACCTTAATTTTACAGTATTTCACATAATGATCCGCTTGCACCATTTTCCCCAGAGGTGTGCTCACCACTAAAATGAAAGGTAGCTCCACTCCATCCCAACCCAAATGACATGCACACAACTTCTTTATATAGGAATGAGTAGAGCCAGGATCGATCAAAGCAGTAACGGAACGTCCTTGAACAGTGAACGTACCTTCTACCACCACTACATTAGCCCCAACTTCCTCTCTGTTGAGAGCGAATACCTTGGCCTTCACTTGCGACTTTAGTGCTCTACTCCTGGCTGCCCCCATGGGGTTGACTCAGTTGGGCCCCAAGCTCTGAGCCGGGTTTCCTTGCCCGACTCGATGCAATTTGGGGCAAGTGTTCCTCAGGTGGTTCGGGTCGCTACAGTGAAAACATTTCATTTCACTGCCCTTGGCCCAATAGTTCTTCTTTGTGTGGCCTCTTCTTCTGCACTGCCGGCATGTTGGGAGGTTTTGGGCAGGGCCCACTTGTACTGTCCGGGCTTATTTCCCCTGGTGTTGCCACTGCTGATTAGCGGGACGCTTGTTCGACTACTGCCCTTGAAAGTGCCCTTGCGGCAATCTTGGCGACTGGAAAGGCCTAGTCGCCATCCGGCTACGGTCCTCATTCTCAGTTTGGGTGGCCGCATCCACTGCCCCCAAATAGGTAGTTGGCGGAGATGGTGCCAACGCCCTCCTCAATTCTGGCCTCAGTCCCTTGATGAACTGCCTCGTCCTATTCTTCTCAATGTCCACCAATCTCTTGTAGTAATTAGATAACTGGGTGAACCAAGCCGTGTACTGGGCCACCGACATGCTTCTCTGCCTCAGATTCTAGAATTCATCTTCTCACTTCTCCACGATACATTGTGGGATGTACTCAGCCCTGAAGGCCTCAGCGAAGTTGAACCACGTCCATTCCTGCTCAACCATCTCCCAGTCATCTTAGACCTGCTGCCACCATGCCAGAGCTGGTCTTCTCAATCAGAAAACTGCAAACTTAACCATCCGCTCCTCGGTCTACTGGAGCGTTGTGAATATATCCTCTATTTGCTCAACCTATTGCTCTGCCTTCTGGACTTGTTCGGCTTTGCCCATAAAGGCGGGCGGCTGAAACTTTAGGAACCGCTCTAAGGCCTCGTCTTCACCCCTTGGGTTCCATCGCTCAGTCATTAACTACAAAATCTCAGCCATCTTGCTGAATGCCTGGCCCATGGTCACATCAACTGGAACTTCAGACCCCGATCTCATATTCGGACTATTCCCTTCACCCCGGTTAGGTGCTTGCATCTGGGCTATTTCTACTTCCGGTGCTACCTAATTGACTTTCGGAACCCTTCCATCTGCTGAAGCTGCACGACGCTTGGGTGCCATTCTAAACCACACCCCAAATGATAAGTGCATGCGTTTAAGGTTCAAATTATTTTAGTTGCACATTCATTCACAGTCAAATAGATGTAAATAGAAATCAGATGTAAATTTTGGCTAAGGAATAAATTCTCTTTCAAAAATAGACTTGCATAAATTCAAAATTTTGATAGAAAGCAAAATTAACAATCCTTGACATAAAAGTTCTCGAAAAATAATAAACAAATAAATATCCAAATCAAAATAACTCCTAGTCCTCTAGTCCTCATCGGAATCCTCATCATCAACCTCATATAACCATCCCCCAGAGTTCTTAGAAAAATCCACCCCAGCCCCACTAGCAAATCCTTCAATTGGCTCCTTCCCCAGGTGCCTAGAACTCTCCCCGGGCTCAACTCGGCTGAAAGAAGGAAGGAAAGAAGGCCTAGGTGGAGACTCATAGTCTATCTCCCCCGAGTCATCACTATCTGCTGCTAAGTCCACCTCGGGATTAGGAGGGTGGGGTATAAGCTCCACTGCTCTCACCTCATCCTCACTGTCTGAGCTTATGTCTATCACCGGGATTGGGGGTGGCTCAAGGATCTGGATCTTGTCATCACTGCTATCCTCCATAGGGTTAACCTCATCATCACTGTTATCCTCCATAGGGATAACTGGTTGAGGGGCAGGTTGGGGAACTGGAAGGTCTTCCTGGTATATAGGGATAGGCGGGTGCCTTTGCTGCCATTCTCTCGCTGTTCTAAGCATTCTAACCACCTACAACATAAACAAGATAAATTAGACAAAGAATTTAAACTTAAATCAATGGAACTTATATCATTAATATTTGCCTATAACCTAGGCTCTGATACCACTCATAACAGCCCGCTACCTAAGCCCGCCAGGGCCGGGGATGTCACCTCGTCTAAAGGATAAGGGATCTTTATAACCAGGTCACACAAATAAAATAACAGAATAAAAATAATACTTTAACTTAAAATTTATTACATCCCAAGAATAAATCCATGAATTCCCAAAACAAATCCATAAGTAAAATTATCAACTCTCAACTCCCCAAAGTAACACATAAAAATAAATGACAACATTCTCTTCCAAGGCAAATAACACCAGCTACTCATCCCCACAGCAGGAACGACCTGAAATCATGGTAAAAAGGTGATGAGATAGAAGTTTCAGTAAGTCAGTGTGTGCTTTGAGTGTCCAGTGGAAATAGTTCGTGAATGCAAAGTATAAAACCTTTATAAGAGAAACACTGGCAAGTAATAAACATTGGTCAAAAGCAAGAGTAGTGCTTTAGCTTTTTCAACCATACATAATCAATAAAATCAACAACTCAAAAGAAATGATCATGCGTTACCACACGTTGGGCCCCATAACAGGACAGAATGCCGACACTTTATGCAAACTGACAAAAAGGTAGGTGATCGGCTTACCGGGCAAGATACTCCTCATTCTCTATACCCAAACAATAATCGGGTGTCCATTCCGGCAAAGTACAGTCACTTGACTGAAAAATAAACATCTGCTAGCTCGGACCGGCACGACGTATAGGAGTGACATCTTATCCGGGAAGGACTCACCCCTCAGAGGTGGCCATCTACTGAGAGACCCACCCTAACCCTTCAAAGACTAGTCCTAGTAGTCCCCCCTTATTGAGTACTCAACGTAACGTAACCCACTTGGGAAAATGAACAAACCATAGTTCCACATGAAAATGGCAATTAAGGGTCTCTAAAGTTTTTGTCAAAATCAGTTTTGAAAAGAGCTTTGAGTTTGAGTAAATCTGCTTATGGATTTTCAAATAATTTGTTTGACTGAAATAAGAAAGAAGTCAATCCTCATTTGCCTTACAAAAATGAGTGTCCATGCACTTTACATTTGGCTTGCCATAATAAACATTTTACATCAATCAGGTTTTATGCAGGAGCTTACCTGATTCTTGCTCACAATAAAAGGTTTCCAACAGTTGACCTAACCCTACATGGGCAAATACAAACCACAATCAAACTCAAGCCAAAATCCATTTTCTCAATTTAAAACAACTCAACTCACTTCTACCACGATCCTAGTGTCCCAAGCTTTAACGCCAAACAATAAATAAATATGTTTATAAGCTGAGCCTAATTTGATATTTAAAATAATTAATGTTTTGAGAAACAAGTACTAATAAGTTGATGGTTTAAATCTTGCTACGAAGAATTTAGAGTTTATTTGATGAAGAGTCCTAGGTGGTACTAGGTAAAATAATAATTTATTAATAATTTAGCTGTTAGAAAATAATTGATAACTAAAATAAGTTGAAAATAAATTTAATGAGTCTTGCTTGAAAAATAATAAATAATTTTTAATGGGTTTTGATTAAAGATAATAATTAAATTTTTAGTATTAAATATTTTACTAATTATGATTATTTCCATAAAAGGCTTTAGTTGATTTCATTACTTTATATAATATCTACATATATATATATATATATATATATATTATTTTTCTAGCAAAAGCTATTATTTATTTGACTAAAATATCCTTATTATATATAATAACCCAAATCTACCCCTCCTAAGGTTTTTTTTTTTTTAAATTACTAGCAAAATCATATTATGAAAAATATTTTATTCATGAAATAAAAATTAGCTTAGGGACAACTAGGTCATGATCATATTTCTATGGCTAACTACAATCATGAACATATACAATCCTTCAATTCATCAATTCATCCAAATCATGCATATAAGCTTAGTTATAGACTTACTAAGGCAGAATCTAACCTTTACTAGCATAAATATAATCATCGCTTTAATAATCACACAAGAATATAAATCCTATTCATCATAGATGACATAATCTATAGCGTACTTGATCATGGAGACATGCATTAAACCTCAAAACATTATACAATCAACCAAGATAATCCCTTCATGCATAAATCTCATCTCCATCATATTCATACATATATTCATGCTTCACTCTCAACTCATCACAACAATATATACTCACATCCCATTCATGATTCATCTTCTATCAACATCATCCTAGAGACATGAATTTAGAATTTAAGAGAAGGGATAAAAAGACTTACTTGATTGATGAAAACCTTGAAGGAGTTTCGAATGAATCTCAACTCCTAGATGACTAGATCCGTCCAAGGAAGATGGAGAAAGCATGGCCATTGGAGAAGAAGCCATTCGGCCAAAAGAGAGAGGTTTGGCTGAGAGAGAGAGAGAGAGAAACCATTGGCATGCTTATTCATATATATATTCATTAGAGATCAAGATTAGAGAAGATGAAGTTGTTAGAACAACCCTACCTTGAAGGTGTTCTTGAGCCTTCACAAAACTTCTGGTTTTTTATCCAAAAGAGCGAGTTGGATTTGAGAGTTTGATGTTAAAAATGGTGTCGATGGACTCACAGCAGTGAATAGATGAAATTTGAAATTTTTAGAATAAGTTTGAAGTGATTTGGAGAGGTATTAGGTGAAAGGAAGGAGTAGGTGTTCTTGGTGTGCTATTTGTTCTTGAAGGTTGAAGAGAATAGAAAGGTTTTGGTTAATGCTGGCCGAATAGATGAAGGGATTAGGGCGGCCGATTTGTTTATAGGGTTTTGGAAGATGATTTTCTGGTTTGGAAGGGAAAAGGAAAGGCTAGTTGTTGAAATCCCTCAAGAATATTTTTGGGAAGCAAATTTGGAAACTAAATACTACAAGAATATCTTTGATTGTTAGAGAGCTTTTGGGAAGCTGCCATGGCCGAATTTCTGTGCAGAGTTTCAGCTGGATGAAAGCTGGTTGAAAGAGGCTAAGGGTGGCCGAAAATAAGGAGTATAATGGTGAAGGGAAGGTCTGGTTGTTTGAGGGATATTTTATGGAAAGTTGCTAAATTATGGTGGCTGGAATTTTGGTATCCAAATCAAGGCATGATTGCATAAATTTGTTGGAGAGATTTTTGGGCAGCCATGTCTGAATTTTGTGCAGGAGCTTGGGGAAGACAATGGAGCTCTGATCATGGTTGTTTAAGAGTGGTTTATGCAGAAGAAAGCTGGAGTTTCGGCTAGGGATGAATTTGGAAACAAAGCAGGAAAAATTACTGCACAGAATTTCGCAAGGCTGGAATTTTTCTGGGCAGATTTCGGCTGCCATTTTCCAGTCAGCTTGCTGGGAGTTTGAAGGGGATTTCAGGGGAATTTCAAGGCTGGTTTCCAGACTTCTTTATGGAGGAAAAACTTGGCTAAGATACTGAACAAAAAAAGAAAGAAAATAGCTTGGTTTCGGACCTCCAAAGCTGCGATTTTGCCCAGGGATTTTTCTGGTTTTGCACAACTTTTGTGCAGTCCGAAAATGGCCAAAAATATTCAGGTTTCAAGCTGATCAAAAGGTCCATTTTCTGGTAGCATTTGGGAGAAAATAATGGCTAAGAATTTCGTCCTCTTGAAGGCACAAGAAGCTGGAAAAATTTTAGTTCAATGCAAGAAGGAAAATGAACCTAGCTAGAGTGATGTTTTAGAAAGTTCACTAGGGAAATTAATTCACTTGAAATCCTTCCCCCTCTTCCATGGTTTCGGTCCATAAGATGTCTTTCTCTAAGACATTTTAAACCTTCAAAGCCACAGCACATTGCTGGAATTTTTCTACAATAAAATTGGCTTGAACAAATTGAACATCCTAATGGATTGAGAAATAGGAAAAATTAAGGATCAAGAGGAAATGAATTCTCCTTAGGAATTTTGTGTAGGGCAAAAGAGTAGGATTAGCATACTCCTATCATGTCTCTCTTAGGACAACATCTCTACCCTACTCCAAGCACCTAAGGCCGAAATTTCCACTTCCCAAGAAAAAATAAAATTTAATCATTCTAAAGCTCCCTTGAGGGAATTTAAACCCAAGACCTCAATATTTAATTTCAAAACTCTAACCACTAAACCACAACAACTCTTGTTCTTATTTTCTCTCTAAAAAATATTTTCCTATTCAATCGTCAAGCTATCACCCTTTTTCCACCTCAAACAAAAATTATCATTTTGCCCTTCTGTCTCAATAATCATAATCAAGCCCTCTAGACTATAAAACTCAAATTCAATGCACATAAAGTTATATAAAAATATATTTAATCATGCAATGAAATATGATATGCATCCCAACCCCCTTACTCTAAGGTTGGTTTTGACTGGGGTTTCACAAGAATTCATTGATCATCATAGAAAATTACTCAAATCAAAAGAGGAATTCTTCAATTCAAGGAGGGTGGTACAAGAAGATCTTCAAAGGAAGAAGAATGAGGCTTGTCTATGAGTGCTTTCTTTTACTTTGTTTTCTTTTTCTTGACAATGATGTATTAATTATTTCATTGTAATTTGACATTGTTTTAGATATTCATAATTTTTAGAGTTGTTTGATCTTTTGATTAGTTGATTGTTATTCTTGGTATTCAATCACTTGAGCTTATTACGAGATTAGTTGGTTGGTTCTCTCCATTAACTTACTGGACCAAGGGGGTTGATTGCTTAGAATTGGTAATTGAAGGTTAATTGATGTCTTCCGAGACCAAGGGTTCATTGATTAATTTCATGTTTTAAATTTTCTGAGACTAAGGGAATTTAATTGAGGACTGTGTTTAATGCATCTTTTGGATGAATTAGTTGAGATGAGACCAAGTGATTCTAATTTATCTGAAAGGTAGTGATTTCATGGATTGACCATCGAAGTGAATCCACTTTAATCCTTCATGATGCCAAGAGAATAATTAGTTATGATAATGGTTGGGTTCCTTAAGATCATGTTTGTTAAAATAATGGTTTGAGTTGCCTACTTCTCCATCCTTGACATGTATATATTCTTTATTTTCTTTTATTTTCCTTTTTATTTCATTGGAGTCGATTAAATAATAAAAGAAAGGTAATTAGTGTATATTTGTTCCTGGAGGATCGACACTCGTTTGAACCGTATTCTATGTTAATTGTGAAACCCCAATCGAAACCAACCTTAGAGTAAGGGGGTTGGGATGCATATCATATTTTATTGCATGTTTAAATATATTTTTATATGATTTTATATGCTTTGGATTGGTGTTTTATAATCTTGAGGGCTTAATTATGTTTATTGAGTAAGAAGGGCAAAATGGTAATTTTTGCTTGAGGTGAAAATAGGGAGATAGCTTGAGGATTAAATAGAAAAAATATTTTAGAGAGAAAATAAGAACAAGAGTTGATGTGGTTTAGTGGTTAGAGCTTTGGAATTAATTCTTGAGGTCTTGGATTCAAATTCCATTATTGGAGCTCTAGCATGATTAAATTTTATTTTTTCTTGGGAAGGTTAGATTTTCGTCCTTGAGTGCTCTAGAGAAGGGTAAAGGTGATGTCCTAGGGGAGACATGATAGGAGTACCCTAATCCTACTCTTGTATCCTACAAAAATTCCTAAGGGAATTTATACCCTTCTTGATCCTTAGTTTTTCTTACTTCTCAATTTCTTAAGTTGTGCAATTTATTCAAGCCAATTTCATTCTAGAAAAATTCCAGCAAAGTGCTATGGCTTTGAAGGTTCAAAATGTTTGAGTGTAAGACATCTTATGGACCGAAAATGTGTAGGAGTTGGGGAAGGTTTCCAAGAGAATTAATCTCCATAGTGAACCTTCAAAACTCCACTCTGGCTATGTTCATTTCCTTCATGAAGTATTCTGGAATTTTTTTTTCCAGCTTCTTGTGCATGCAAAGTGTCGAAATTCTCAGCCATTATTCCCTCCCAAATGCTGCCAGAAAATGGCCCTCTTGACCAGATTGAAACCTAAATTTTTTTGGCCAAATTCGGACTGCACAAATGCTGGGCAAAATCGCAGCAAAGGTAAGCTTAAACCAAGCTGTTTTCTTCCAGTTTTCATCCAGCACCTTAGCCACGTTTTTCCTCCATAAAGAAGGCTAGAAACCAGCCTTGAAAGACCTCTAAAGTCCCCTTCAAACCCTCTACAAACTTACTAGAAAAATGGCAACAAAAGCTGCCCAGAAAATTCCAACACTTGCGAAATCCTGTGCAGAATTTTTCTAGCCTTGCTTCATCTTCAGCCATGTCCGAAAACTTCCTCATCTTTCTGTCCAAACTTCTCTTGAACAGCCTTGAACTAAACTCCATTGTCTTTCCCAGCCTACTGCTCAAAAAAACCTGTCATTGCTGCCCCTAAAATATCTCCAACAATTACTCCAATCATGCCTTAATTGAAGACCAAAATTCCAGCAATCCTAATTTAGCAAACTTCCTTAAAATGTCCCCTAAACAACCAGACCTTTCCTTTACCATTGTACTCCCTCTTTTCGGCCACTATTAAGCTTCTTCAACCAGCTTTCATCTAGTAGAATCCCTAGCTTTCAGTCGACCATTACAGCTTCCAAAAAAGCTCTTCCTTGATCAAAGATATTCTTGCCATATTTTATTTCCAAATTTGATTCCCAAAACTATTCTTTTAGGATTTCAAACAACCAGCATTTCCTTTTCCTCCCAAACCAGAAATTCAATTGCCCAAAACCTCTGAAACAATTCGGCACTCCCTCCAGCTTCAAATTAAAATCTCTCCATCCTCTCCAACCTTCAAGCACACATAGAACACCAAGAACACCAACTCACTTCTCTCGCCTAATACCACTCCAAACCACTTCAATCTTCTTCAGAAAAATTCCAGATTTCATCTACTCACTGTCGTGAATCTATTCATACCACTTTTAACATCAAACTCCAAAATTCAACTCTCTCTTTTGGATAAAAAATTAGTATTTTTGTGAAGGCTCAACAACACCTTCAAAGTAAGTTTGTTCAATCAACTTCATCTTCACTAATCTTCAATCTCTAATGAATATATATATGTGTAAGCATGCTAATGGACTATCTTCTTCTTTTCTCTCTCTCTCTCTCTCTTGGCCGAATACCCTCTCCCTGTTAGCCGAATGATTTCTTCACCAATGGCCATGCTTTCTTCATCTCCCTTGGACGAATCTAGTCTCCTAAGAGTGTAGATCCATTCAAAACTCCTCCAAGGAACTCATCAATCAAGTAAGCCTTTTCAACTCCCCTTTTAAATTCTAGACTCATGTCTCTAGGATGATATTGGTAGGAGATAGATTGTGAATAGGATTTGAGCATGTATTGTTGTGATGAGTTGAGATTGAAGCATGAATAAATGTGTGTATATGATGGAGATGGGATTTATGCATAAGTTGATTATCTTGGTTGGTTGTATGATGTTTTAGGGTTTAATGCATGTCTCCATGTCGTAAGTAGTATTTTGTGATCAAGTATGCTAGAGATTATGTCACCTATGCTGAATAGGATTTATATTCATATATGATTGTTAAAGCTATGATTATGTTTATGCTAGTAGATGTTGGATCATGCCTTGGTAAATTTAGATCTATGCTTTTATTCATAATTTAGATGGTTTGATTAATTGAAGTGGAGTATATGTTCATTATTATGGTTAGCAATAGAAATATAATCATGATCTAGTTGTCCCTAAGCTAATTTTATTTCATCAATAAAATATTTAATACTATAATTTTTGCTAGTAAATTCGAAAACCCTAGGAAGGTAGATTTGGATTATTATATATATATAATAAAGGATAGCTTTTACTAAAGAAATAAAATACATAGATATTATATATAATAATATCAAATAAAGACTTTTATATAAATAATCATAATAAGTAAAAATATTAATTTTGTAAGTCTTATATTCATGAATACCATTAAAATTTATTATCTTTTAATCAAAACCTATTAAAATTTATTTATTATCTTTCAATCAAGACCTATTGAAATTCATTTTCAATTAATTTTAGTTATCAATTATTTTCTAACAATTAATTATTAATAAATCATTATTTTACCTAGTACCACCTAGGACTCTTCATCAAATAAACTCTAATTTATTTTTAACAAGATTTAAACCTTCAACTTATTAGTACCTATTTTCCAAAACACTAATTATTTTAAATATCAAATTAGACTTAGCTTATAAACCCTTTTTATTTATTATCTGGCCTTAAAGCTTGGGACACTAGGAGCATGGTTGTAGTAAGGTGAGCTAGTTTTAATTGTGAAAGTGGATTTTAGGTTTAGTTTGATTATGATTTATATTTATCCCAGGCGGGGTTAGGTCGGCTGTTGAAGACCTTTATTTTATCTCAAGCTAAGGATCAGGTAAACTCTTGCATAAAACCTGTTTGATGCAAAATGTTTATTATGGCAAGCCAAATGTAGAGTGCATGGACACTCATTTCTGTAAAGGCAATTGAGGATTGTCTCCTGTCTTATTTCCGTCAAACAAATTAATTGAAAATCAATAAGCAGATTTACTCAAACTCAAAACTCTTTCTAAAACTGATTTTGACAAAAACTTTGGAAACCCTTAATTTCCATTTTCAAGTGGAACTATGTTTTGTACCTTTTTCCCCTAGTGGGGTAAGTTACGTTGAGTACTCAATAAGGGTGGACTGCTAGGACTAGTCTTTGAAAGGTTAAGGTGAGTCTCTCAGCAGGTGGCCACCTCTGAGGGGTAAGTCCTTCCCGGATAGGATGACAGTCCAGTAGGTCGTGCCGGTCTGAGCTAGCAGTTTTTTTTTCCAGTCAAGTGATTGTGTGTTGCCGGAATGGACAATCGGTGGTTGTTTGGGTATAGAGAAGGAGGAGTATTTTGCCCGATAAGCCGATCACCTACCTTTTGTCAGTCTGCACAAAGTGTGGCATTCTGACTGGTTATGGGGCCCAAATTGTGGTAACCCATGATCACTTTTTGAGTGGTTGATTTTATTGAACATGTATGGTTGGAAAAGCCAAAATACACTCTTGATTTTGACTATTGTTTTTGCTTGCCAATATTTCTCTTACGAAGGTTTCACACTTTACATTCACAAACTATTTTCACTGGACATTCAAAGCACACACAGACTTACTGAGATTTTTGTCTCATCATCCTTTTACCATGATTTCAGGTCGATCCTATTGTGGGAATGAGTAGCTAGATATTGCCTACCTTGGAAGATTTTTATGATATTTAATTTGTGTAATGCTTTGGGGAGTTGAGAGTGGATAATTTTTATTATGGATTTGATTTTGGAATTCTTGGATTCATTCTTGGTTTGTAATAAATTTTAAGTTTAAAGTGTTATTTTATCCTATTATTGTGATTGTGTGACCTAGTTATAAAAACCCCTTGTCATTTGGATGGGGCGACATCCCCGGCCCTGTCGGGCCTAGGTTGTGGGATGTTACATTAATGATGAGTACGCTTGCTTATATGTATAATTTGGGGTTAACGTTTTAATGTAAACTTGATTGGGAATATGCTTAGTTTTTATATGATTTTTTATATCTAAATAAATATACATCAAGTTTTTGGTGCTGTTGCTAGGGAATAATATCATGAAAGGTTGGATTTTGTTGATTTAACCATATAAATATATAAATATGTATACTTGTTCTTTCCGCAAAAAGGTGCTATCTTTTGTATCTTATGTGTATCTTCTATACCCTTGTAACCTAACTTACTAACTTTGACTATATTCTATTAACTAGCATTGTAATCTTATAATGTTATATTGTAATCATGAATTTTGTTATCTAACTTTCGTCTTGTCTTTGCTAGGTGCTAGCCTTGGTACATGATCCAATGACCCGAAGGCGATATAGTAGATTTCATTTTGTTTCATTTTTATTTCTTTCTTCTTGAATTAAATTGCATTATTCATCATTGCTGCATGTTCATCATTTTTATTTCATTTAAAAAAAAAGTGTATTGATGATAGATTGGCAAAATTTCACGCTAACGTTGATGTTTTTAGTGAGATGTCATTAGAAGCATTAGTGAATTCTTTTGTTGTCAATACAAATTCATCTGTTCAGTGGCATAAAGAAGCTTCGCAACGATTGGGCGATCAAAGGAAACGATTCGTTAAGATTGTTGAGGAGACTCATGAGTTCATGCTAGCCCGTACAAGTGACCATGGAACAAAAAAAGTGGCTATGAGGGACAATTGCATGTTGGGGCAAGACAGAACAAGGGTCCAAATGATGCTGTGTTAAATTTATCATGCCTCAAGGAGTTAGATCTTTCAATGCTACATTATAAGAAACCCTTTAAGGATGTTGACGAATTCTACCCTTCACCTCAATTTCAGGGAGGTAACTTAGTTTTTGTAGACCATACCTTGAAAAGTAAGGATTTTCTTGATCCCAACTTTAAGAACTCAATTGGGAAGTTTAAAGGGGTATTTTAAATTGTAAAACTTCTTTTGAAGGGTTAATCGGTGATTTCAAGCCTGATGCATTCTTTAGAAATCATGTGCACTTATATGTTGACAACAATATTTGTGTGTCTAAAGAAATGTTAGAGAAAGAGGTTTATGTGTTTTGCTTTAGTTAGAAAAATTATTTTCATAAACCTTTTATTTTTCAAAAACCTCTCTCTATTCTACATTCATCATGCCTATCTTTTACTTTAAGTTTTAATTTCTTTTCAAAAGGTTTAATGAGAAAGCATGATGAGTGTGAAAAGTTTTTGTTTTATTTTTTTTATTTTAGTCTTTTTCTTTAGCTTGTTTTCTTTTATTTAGGTCTATTTTTATTTTATTATTATTTTCTTTGTGCTTTTATTTATGTTTTGTTTTATAGGAATAAAGTCCTCTTGGACAAACCCTTCTCTTTACCTCAAGTTTGGATACCTATTGGAGCATTATTGCACTTGGAAAGTATTATTTAAACTTTCTAACCCATTATTATTTTTAGTCCCTTTGGAGAAGTTTTCTTATGTTTATTTTTTGCCAATGAGGACTTTATCCAATTTAAGTGTGGGGGAGTGGTTTGGTGATATACTTTGTCCAAGTTTTTATCAATTTTATTTTGAGCACAAAGTATGATAGTATTTTCTTTCTTCTCTTTTCCCCTTTTATTTTTGGTCCCGTGGCAATAGTTGCTTGTTCTATTTGTTTAGCCATTGAAGACAATGGCCATTTTAAGTGTGGGGGAGTGGTTAGAATAGGAATTCTTCTATGCTTTATTTATCTTGGCATTCTTCTTTGAACCTTTTGAGCAGATTTTTCAAAAAAAAATTCTGATTTTCTTTGAGATTTCAAGCTATATTTTTAATGCATGTCTTTATGATTGATTATAGAGCATATGTTCTAGATCATTTATGGCTTATGCATGACTTTTTGTACTCACTTGGATGGAGTAGTTCTTGATCTAATGCTTTGCATTGTTCTTAAACCTATTTTTCTACTAAAATTCATTGAGCTTTCTAGAACTTACTTGAATACCTCTTGAGGTAAAATAAGAAAGACAATCATGATTTAACTTAGGAATGATAGTAATAGGCCTTCTTTGGATAGTTTAAGCTTTTCAAGCCTACCTATTGTTATATTATCCCTAGTGCCTATTTTGAGCCTAAATTGTTGATTTCTTTCTTTAAAACCCATTATCATACTTTGTCCATTGCTTGTTCTGAGAGTTTGAATAATTTTCCAAATCTTTATGCTCTTGATGGATGAAAGTATATGTAAGAGAATTTTGAGGAAGTGTACTTGAAAAAGATCATGACTTATTACTTTCAGTCATGTATTAATAGTGAATTGAGCTGGAAAGAGAAAAAAAAAAAGAAAGAAAGCAAAGAAAGAGAAGAAAAAGAAAAGAGAGATTGAAAATAAGAGAAGAAAAGAAACAGCTGCTAGAAAAGATGGAAAGAATGAAATTGAGAAAGAAAAGAAAAGCAGCAGTAAGAGTGAAAAGAAGAGAAAAGAAAGAGAGAAGAAAAATTTTTGAAAGGAAAAGTTAGACGAAAGATCACAAAAGGGATGGTGATTGAGTTGTAAAAATTCAGTTCATATGAAGTACTTGACACCATTGCTAGAAATTTGAGTGATCTTTTAAAAGAAATAGAGAAGAGTTGATGAGAAAAAAAGAAAAGAAGAGAAAAAAAAAATGCAAGATTTGCTTGAGTGGAGTTGTAATTGCTGAATAAGGTTATGGTTTGATTGATTTCTGGAATAGAAGAGCAAAAAGGATTGGAAATTATTGATTCATTTGTTTATCCTTTTTTTTTTTTTTTTTGTAAACTCTCAGCTTATTTGATATTTGATTCTCCTATATCCTTCATTTGATAAGCTATATTACAAGCCTTTAGCCTTACATTACAAGCTTGAAAGTCCTACTTGATCTAAATAGAATCATGATATGTCTCGGATTAGTGGAGAGAGTGTATGAAAGGTAAGCCTATGGAATGCATATTCTTCTTAAGCTAAATTCATTCCAATGGTTTGAGAATATTGTGAACTCTTGAGATGGTTCTACTAAGTCATTTATCACTTACACAAGTCTTGCATTTGTTGTGAAAGATGTAGTAGCATGTGTTTTATGTTCTTGAATGAAGAAAGTATTAGAGAAATTATTTTGAAGTTGATTGAGTGATTTGACGAAACCTTGTGTTTTCCTACTTGTTCTTATACTTTGCTTGAGGATAAGTAAAGAGCTAAGTGTGGGGGAATTGATAGGGCTAAATTAGTCATATTTTTTCTAGTTAGTTGAGGCTCTTTTGCAATGCATTTTGTTCAATAACTAGTCATATTCCTTCATATTTGAGATTTTACCATTGAAAAAGTATTTTGTTCATTATTTCATATTTTTGGGGTAAAACGAAGAAAAAACGTCGCGAAACATATTAGAGGTGGTGCCAGCTACGGCACTGGAACCGGTGCCGGCCATGCACTGGTTGTACGAACTTCAAGGCGATGAAAAATTAGTGAAACAAGATGAAATAGAGTAGAACCGGTGCCGACTCCAGTAGCCAAGGCGGCACCTGCTGCATTCTGGAATACATTATGCGAAATTCAAGGAAAAATCTGTGAACAATTGGAGAAATAGAACACAACCGGCGTCGGCTCCGAGAGCCTAGGAGGCGCCTGCTGTGCCCTGAAGTTAAGGCGATGCTTTGATTTTTCTACGCGATTTTTGATAATCTGTGGAGTTTTAGTATCTTCGAACTTCTACTCGGCCAAGAACATTATACCACCGAGTTTAGGCACTTCCTAAGCCTATAAATAGATGGAAAACATAATGGAAAATGGGAGAATTCATTGAACATCATAACAAATTATTCAAATCAAAGGAGGAATTCTTTAATTCATGAAGGGTTGTACAAGAAGGTCTTCAAAGGAAGAAGAAGGAGGCTGAGTGCTTTCTTTTACTTTGTTTTCTTTTTCTTGACAATGATGTATTAATTGTTTTATTGTAATTTGACATTGTTTTAGATATTCATGATTTTTAGAGTTGTTTGATCTTTTGATTAATTGATTGTTATTCTTGGTATTCAATTACTTGAGCTTATTACGAGATTAGTTGGTTAGTTCTCTCCATTAACTTACTGGACCAAGGGGGTTGATGGTGGTTTCAATTTATTAATTTCATATTCTATTAGCTATTAACTTACTGCACCAAGGGGGTTGATTGCTTAGAATTGGTAATTGAAGGTTAATTGGTGTCTTCCGAGACCAAGGGTTCATTGATTAATTTCATGTTTTAAAATTTTCGAGACCAAGGGAATTTAATTGAGGACAATGTTTAATGCAACTTTTGGATGAATTAGTTGAGACGAGACCAAGTTATTCTAATTTATCTGGAAGGTAGTGATTTCATGGATTGACCATAGAAGTGAATCCACTTTAATCCTTCATGATGCCAAGAGAATAATTAGTTATGATAATGGTTGGGTTCTTTAAGATCATATTTGTCAAAATAATGGTTTGAGTTGCATACTTCTCCATCCTTGACATGTATATATTCTTTTATTTTCTTTTATTTTCCTTTTTATTTCGTTGGAATCAGTTAAACAATGAAAAAAACGTAATTTGTGTATACTTGTTCCTGGAGGATCGACACTCATTTGAACCCTATGCTATGTTAATAATGAGTACGCTTGCTCATATATGTAATTTGGGGTTAACGTTTTAATGTAAACTTGATTGGGAATGTGCTTTGTTTTTATATGATTTTTTATACCCAAATAAATACGCATCAACTATATACGTGTTCCTTGAGGATCGACACTCGTTTTAAACCCTGTGCTATGCTTAATGATGAGTACGCTTGCTCATATGTGTAATTTGGGGTTAACGTTTTAATTTAAACTTGATTGGGAATGTGCTTATTTTTATATGATTTTTATACCCAAATTCGTACACATCAACTTACCTTTAGCCAGTGAATAGTCTTTTAACTTTACAACATGAACGTATTCTGAATACGTAGAATTGGACCTGTAGTAGTGGTTTCTAAAAGTACTATAGAAACTCAGACTACTACTGCTATAAGCATGAACATATACACTACGGCTTGAGTATGTCTTGGTGGTCTAACGAAACTGGAAGTGTATATTTTAATATACTATAATTGAAATTCTATTGTAGGACCAATATACTTGTATGTTAGCTATATGTGACTAGTTAATTAAGACAGACACTTCTATACTATATCACCCCTTATTAATGTTCGAATGATCTAATAATCCAGGGGCCTGGGGAATATAACTTAGATATTTACTTTAGGGTAACTCCCTCAGAAAGTGAAAATATTCCAAGAAGTCGTGGATCATCGAACTAGAAGTCTAAGGATGATAGATATTATTTAGAGAGGTGTTAGTACACTCTTCTTCTCAAAATATTCAGCGTTACGTAGAGGGGTATATTTGTCATAACACCTATAGGTTAGAGACTTTTCTAACGCAACATTATCCTTGGAGTTAATATTTCCTTACGGTGATATTATAAAATATTTAAAATGTAAAATACCTCTATTTATATAGCAAGGGTATTTTGGTCATTTTAATAGCCAAGACAGTATGTCTTTTGGTCCCCAAAATAGCCTATAAGTCTTGATAGATTTGGATTAAGGAATTAGTCGTGATAATGATGAGCTTTATTTTAGTCAAGTAGCCTGGTTCATTTATTGGGTTAGAATAAAATAAAAGGCACAGAGAGAGACTTATATGTTGGCCTGGTTTAGTTTGTTAATAAATTATTTAGGGCTTGAACCCAGATTGAATAATTGAGGTTGGCCTATTCTAAATTAGGTAACCAGCTTGAGAAATTATTTTGGTCCATTTTGGGTTAATTAATTAATTACTTGTTGGGTTTTGATTAATCTTGGTCCAATTAATTAATTTTAGCTAGCCCAATGAGTTGGACCTTCGGTCCATGTTTTAATCCTAGCTTGATTAGGATTAACTGGTATAGGTCTTCAGGTGATTAGCTTCGGTTTTTGAATTTCCAGAAAAGATATCAGCAGATATCTTTGGATAGTTCAAGAGTTTTTTAGGCTATCAAGATACATATACCTAAAGGAAATCCTAACCGAGATATATACGTGATTAAAAAGAAAAACATACTCTTGCCGCCTTATCTCTCTATGTCTTTCTTGGTTCTGCTCTCTAATAGAACAAAGAGGAGACGATCTCTTTCTGATGATTGCTTTGTAGCAATTGGTTGGAGAAGAAAAAGAGTTGATTCATTATTATTCCTTTGGTTTTCACCGACTACTCAGGCAGCGGTCATATTCTGGATAATGAGAGGTTTGGCGTGAATGAGACGTAGCAGGAGAATTGCAAGACTCGAACATGAGCTTTCAGTGCAACCAGTAGTTCCAGAAGAGAACATCCCTAGACTGTCTAAACAATTAAATCTTCCTCCTAAACGCAGAGGTAACAAATTTTTTAAAAAGCTTCATTTGCATATTCTGTTATCTCTATACGTTTGTTTATCATGTTATACCTTTAGTATGGATAGAATATAAATACTCAATCCAAATTAATTATGTAAAGTATTTACTAGCCTTAATTTATTAGGTTGCCCATAAGCTATTTGTTTAGGGATCTTATGAAATTAGTTATGTTAAAAGGATCTTGGAATAATTAGTCTTGTTTAAACTAAATATCAATGATGTTTTCCGATTAATAAATGTCATCTATGTTTTAGGAGTTGAAGGTGAAGATGATAGGAATCTGTCGAAGCTCCAAAACTCATCTAAAGAAGAAGGATAGAAAGCTAAATCACATTCCATAGCTTCTTGGGAAACATCAAGATAAAAAGGATTTCAAGGAGGATTTCTAGCCTACAAAGCTTATAATAGAGTTAAGAATTTTGTGAGGAAATGGGTGGCAAAATAGTCCAAAAGGAGGTCAAAATGACCAATAATTTGCATGGAGAGTTAAGGGAACCAAAAAGAAGGCTTTGTAAGTCAAAGAGTAAGGATTGGAGTACAACAAAACAAGAGAAGTGTCACTGAAGAAGAGTGGTGCTGCTTGGCATGAAGCAAGTAGTGCTGCCTAGTGTTGCCAAGAGGAGAAAGTGCCACATGGTCAAGCCTAAGCAGCATCATGTGGTTGCTGCCAAAAATAGCTTGGAAAAGCTAGAAGTAGGCATTGTCTGCTATCGTGAAGCTGAAGATATATTTTACTGCTATATTTTCTTATTTGATTGAGCTAAAAAAATTTTCCTCTTTAATTCCCACGATTTATGTCAGGTGTTGGGGCTACAAAAGACATGTTAGGATTGCATATTAATTAGCTGGGGCAAGTTAGCCTATAAATATCTCATTAGAATACTTTTATAATCAACTTGTTATTAATTTGAGATCAAAGCATCTATGTAAGGGTGAACTTCTTGGGTTTCTTCCTAGAAAAATCAATACCTTTTTTTAGGATTCTAGCCCTTGCCTTTGAAACATGTCTCTAAACACTAAAAGGATAAGTCAATTGAAGTTCTAGCTTGGATCATGGTTTCATAGTTGTTTCAAACTTCTAGTTAGGCTTTTAGTTGGTTGCCTAATTCACCCTATCTCAAATATTCTTCATCTCTTGCTAGGTTAGGAGAAATTAGGCATTGAATTAGAGGTCTTAATTTAATAGATTTAGAGTTCTAGGTAACCTAGATCTCCTAAGGTTCTAGACCTTAAATTCAAATATTACTTCTTTATCAATTTTCCATTATAGATCCTTATTTTGTGATCCAATTGTGATCTTGTTTATTCTTGATATTTGATCCATGAATTTGGTTGTGAAAAGCTCCCCAAAGATTCATATCAAATTTGGTTTCGTAGCTTGGAGGAGTTTTGATTCTAATCAAAACTTGTTATCAAGAAACAACCATGCAAAATTGATGCATAAATAGAACAATCTCGTAGTTGAAAAATAAACTCCAAAAGAGGTTAATAAAAACTTAAAATCTCTTGGAAAATACATGTGGGAATTGATCTCTTATGACTATATGTTCATGGGGGATGATATTCATATGTGAATTGTGCTTAGTTGTGGCTCGAAAGTCTTGAAAAATCTGAGAATGTTTGGGTTACGAAATTTTGAGAACACCATGTGCTTGATGAATGTTATCAATTGAATTGTGGTTATTATGGTAATCAAAATTCTTGTGATCATTTGTTCTTTTTGAAGTCTACCTTGAAATCAAGTTTCATTGTTGAATTACATGTTCAATTGATCTATCTTAGTTGACAAGTTGCACTACAAGAAAATGATACATTGGCAACAAAATTCTTTTCCTAACTAATGTTTTGTCACTAGAAGTACCCTTAATCGAGGAAAATTTTTCTTCAGCGACAAAAACTTTTTGTCGCTATTGATTAAAACCTTCAGCAACAAAAATTTTATTTCCTAACTAAAAGTGATGGCTTTAGCTAGGAAATAAGTGTATTAGTAAGGAAAATTTAAGTTTCCTCGCTAATGATGCATCATCACTAATGAAAATTCATTTCCTAGCTAAATTTTCCTTGCTAATAATGCATCATTAGTGACGAAAATTCATTTTATAGCTAAAAATATTAACTTTTATCACTGTTAAATATTTTTTTAGTGACAAAATTCATATTTACTAGCTAATACATGTCTTTAAATTTTTAAATATTTACAACATGGTCTTAAAAATTTTGTAAATTGGTCTTTAAATATTGTATAATTTCAAAATGACCTAAAAAATTTGTTAATTGATCCCTAAATTTTAAAATATTTAAAATACGACTCTAAAAAAATTTATAAATTGGTCCCTAAATTTTTAAATATATAAAATATGACCTAAATTTTACAAATTGTTCCCTAAATTTTATAAAATTATAAAATGATAACAAAAAGTTTATAAAATTGGTCATTAAATTTTATAATATTTAAAAGATAATCCCAAAAATTTTACAAATTATCCCTTAAATTTTTAAATATTTATAAATGCATTATTTTCTATTGATTTATAGAAATTAAGCTAGATTATGTAGAAAAACATGTCCGATTACATTCAAATTTGGTCATAAGAGATTTTTTTTTTTTAAATTCAATATATCTAATTGTTGTATCGTTAATTTGATATGTCTATCCTTATAAATGCGTTATGTTTGGGTATTTTTATAATGATTATGCAAGATTAGGAGGTAAAATATGTCCGATTACCTTCAAATTTGGTTGTAATTTATTTTTTAGTAATTTTAACTAATCTAATGGTCGGATCATTAATTTCATATGCCTATCTTTGTAAATGGGCAAGGTTTCGAGTATTTTATAGAGATTATGCTAGATTAAGTGGCAAAACATATCCAATTATCTTTAAATTTGGTCCTAATACCTTTTTTAGTGATATAATCAAATCTATCGGTTGGATCGTTAATTTGATATGTATATCTTTCTAAATGTGTTAAGTTTTCTGTATTTTATAGAGATTATGCTAGATTAAGTGGCAAAACATATACGATTACCTTTAAATTTGGTCATAATACTTTCTTTAGTGATTTTATTAAATCAAACAGTTGGATTGTTAATTTGATTTGTATGTCTTTGTAATGTGTTAGGTTTTTTGTATTTTTATAGAGATTATGCTAGATCTACACCAAAACATATTTGATTACCTTAAAATTTGGTCATAAAACTTTTTTTTAACTATTTTATCAAATCTAATGGTTGGATCATTAATTTAATATGTCTATCTTTGTAAATGAGTTAGATTTATTGCATTTTTGTAGAGATTATACTAGATTAAGTGGCAAAATATATCCGATTACCTTTAAATTTGGTCCAAAATTTTTTTTTCTAATGATTTTATCAAATCTAACGGTTGGATCATTAATTTCATATGCATATCTTTATAAATGTATTTGGTTTTCTGTATTTTTATAGAGATTATGCTAGATTCTATGCCAAAAAATATTCGATTACCTTAGAATTTGATCATAAAACTTTTTTTTTTAATGATTTTATCAAATTTAATGGTTAGATCGTTAATTTGATATGCCTATCTTCGTAAATGCGTTAGGTTTTGAGCATTTTTATATAGATTATGCTAGATTAAGTAGCAAAATATAATCAGTTACCTTTAAATTTTGCTCTAATTTATTTTTCAGTGATTTTATCAAATCAAATGGTTAGATTGTGAATTTAATATGCCTGTGAAACCCCACTTAAGGCCAACCCTAGTAGAGTAAGGGGGTCGGGATACATATAATATTTTCTTGCATGAATATATATATATATATATATATATATATATTAGAATGATTTTATGTGCTTTAGAATTATGATTTATAGTCTAGAAGGCTTGGTTATAATTATTGGGTATGAAGGGTAAAATGGTAATTTTTGCTTGAGGTCAAAATAGAAAGATGGCTTGAGGATTAAATAGGAAGAATATTTAGGAGAGAAAATAAGAACAAGAGTTAATGTGGTTTAGTGGTTAGAGCTTTGGAATTAATTTCTAAGGTCTTAAGTTCAAATCCTATTATTTAAGTTTTTGTCATGATATTTTAATTTAAGGGTGAATTTTTGTCCCTTGCATTCCATAAGTAACAATAGGAGAGTTGTCCTAGGGGAGACATGAAGGGAATGCCTTAATCCTATTCTTATGCCCTAAAAGAATTCTTATGGGATTCATGTCCTTTTATTTCCTAGCTTCAATTAAAATCTTTACCAATTAAGCTTGTTCAATTTATCCAAATCCACATTTTTCATTCGAGAAAATTCAGCAAGGCTTATGGGCCTTGGAATTTCGAAAATGGCTCTTAGAAGTTAGAGTTTTGGCTAAAAATAGGAAAGGAGTTAAGGAAGGTTCCCAAGAGAATTAATCTCTATGGTTGAACCTTCAAACTCCACTCCATAGTATTCATCTTATTTATGGAAGAAATCTGAAAATTTTCTAGGTTCTTGGACTGCCTAGTCTTCAAAAATTTCAACCATCTTTCTTACTCAAATGCTGCCAGAAAAATGGCCAACTTATTCAGCTTGAAGACTGAAATTCTTTGCTAAAAATCGGACTGCACAAAGTTGTGCAAACCAAGAAAAAATTCTCAACAGCTTCGATGCATAGCAGTCCAAAATCAAAGCTGTTTCTTCTACCCTTCAAACCAGTAAATTACCTCTACTTTTCCTCCATAAAGAAGGCTGGAAACTAGCCTTAAAGGACCCTCAAATACCTCTCCAAACTCTCTGCAAATCGGCTGGAACATTACAGAAAAACCGCACAACAAATTCCAACAAACAATTCGAATCTCAAACCAGAAAAACTCCACCCTTGCTCTCTCTTCAAGTCTTATCCAAAAATCGCCTCAAACTTCTGTGAGTTAACCTTTGTTCAGCCATAGACTGAACTCCATTACCCCCTCCACTGACCTTACATGATTAGGCTCCTTAGCCACTCCTCAAATTCCTCCTTCAATTACTCCAATCAAGCTTTCAATTGAAGTTCAAAAAATTCAGCAATTGCTCCATGAAAAACACCCTTGAATTAAGCTTCAAAAACTAGAAATTCTCCCACCATTAAACTCAGTATTTCGGCCAATCTTATAGCTCCTTCAACCTTCATTCATTTTAGCAAACCAGCCGGCTCCATTGTAGCTCTAAAGAACCTCCATCAAACAAACATCATTACCCTATCTTTTACCTTAAAACGCTCCATAAATTCCTTCGTTTGAATTTCAAAACAACCAAATTTCCCTCTTCTTTCAAATTTGAAAATCAAGTCACAGAAATCCCTCAATCATTCGGCCAACCCCTTCGACAATTCGTCCAGCACTTTCTCTCCAATTCTCTTCATTTTCACCAAGAATACACACTACCTTTCTTTAAGCCTAAGACCAATCTAAACACCTCCAATCCCTCCCAAAAATTCCAAAACACGCCTACATACTCCCTAGAGTCCATTTCTGGATTTTATAATATCAAATCTTGATGCGTGTGGATTTGGGTATAAAAATCACATAAAAATAAGAACATTTCCAATCAAATTTAAATTAAAACGTTAACCCCAAATTACACGTATGAGCAAATGTACTCATCATTAACATAGCATAGGGTTTAAAAGAGTGTCAATCCTCCAAGAACAAGTATACATTAATCACTTTTCTTTTATTGTTTAACCGACTCAATAAAGTTAAAACGAAACAAAAGAAAATAAAAGAAAATAAAAGAATATATACATATCAAGGATAGAGAAGTATGCAACTCAAACCATTATTTTGATAATCATCATCTTAAAATACCCAATCATTATCATAACTAATTATTTTCTTAGCATCATGAAGGATTAAGATAGACTCACTTCTTTTTCAATCCATGAAATCACTATCTCCTAGACAAATTAGCATCACATATTCTGTTTCAACTAATTTACCCAAAAGATGCATTAAACACAATCCTTGATTAAATTTCCATATTCTAGCAAACATAAAACATGAAATCAACCAATGAGTCCATATTCTGGCAGACATCATTCAATCTTTAATTACCTAGTTCTTCACAATTAACCTCTTTTTCAAGCAAGTTAAGAGACAACAAATATGAAATTAACAAATCAAAACCACCATCAACCTCTTTTTCAAGCAAGTTAATGGGAAGAAACAATCAATTAATCTCGTAATCAATCCAAGTAATTAAATACCAAGAGTAACAATCAATTAATCAAAAGATCAAATAACTCTAAAAACCATGACTATCTAAAATAATGTCGAATTACAATAAAAATAATTAACATATCATTGTTCACGAAAAAGAAAATAAAGTAAAAGAAAGCACTTAGAGATAAGCCTCATTCTTCTTCCTTTGAAGACCTTCTTGTACAACCCTTCTTGAATTGAAGAATTCCTCCTTTGATTGAGTGATTTACTGTGATGATCAATGAATTCTCTCCCCTTTCCTTTGTGTTTTCCATCTATTTATAGGCTTAGGAAGTGCCTAAACTCATATGTGCAATGTTCTTGGCTGAATAGAAGTTGGAAGATACTAAAACTCCACAGATTACCAAAAATTGCATAGAAAAATCAAAACACCGCCTTAACTTCAGGGCATAGCCGATGTCGCCTTGGCTCTCGGAGCCAGTGCCGGTTGTGTTCTGTTTCTCCAATTTTCATCGATTTTTCCTTAAATTCCGCACAATGTATTCTAGAATGCAGCTGGCGCCGCCTTGGCTACTGGAGCCGGCACCGGTTCCACTATGTTCCGTCCTATTTTACCAATTTTTTATTGCTTCTAAGTTCGTGCAACAAGTGCATGGTAGGCGCCGATTCCAATGCCCTAGCCGGCGCCGCCTCTAATTTATTTTGCGATGTTTTTGCTTCGTTTTACTCTAAAAATCTGAAATAATGAACAAAATACTTTTCCAAGGGTAAAATCTCAAATATGAAGGAAAATGGCTAGTTATTGAACAAAATATATCGCAAAAGAGCCTCAAATAACTAGAAAAAATATGACTAATTTTGCCCCTATCATATTCCCTCACACTTAGCTCTTTGCTTGTCCTTAAGCAAAGTATTAAGAACAAGTAGGAAAACACAAGGTTTCATCAAATCACTCAATCAATTTCAAAACAATATCTCTAATGCTTTCTTCATTCAAGAACATAAAACACATGCTACTACATCTTTCGCGGCAAATGCAAGACCTGTGTAAGTGATAAATGACTTAGTAGAACCATCTCAAGAGTTCACAATATTCTCAAACCGTTGGAAAGAATTTAGCTCAAAAAGAATATACATTCCATAGGCTTACCTTTCATACACTTTCTCCACTAATTCGAGACATATCATGATTCTACTTAGATTAAGTCGGATTTTCAAGCTTGTAATGTAAGGCTAAAAGCTTGTAATGTAGCTTATCAAACGAAGGATATAAGAGAATCAAATATCCAAGAAGCTGAGAGTTCACAAAAAAAGGGTAAACAAATGAATCAATAATTTCCAACCCTTCTTGCTCTTCTATTCTAGAAATCAATCAAACCATAACCTTATTCAACAATTACAACTCCACTCAATTACAACTCTTCTCTATTTTTTTTTCCCACAAGATCACTCAAATTTTCAGCAATGGTGTTAAGTACTTTATATGAACTGAACTTTTACAGCTCAATCACCATCCCTTTTGTGATCTTTCTTTTCTTTTTCTTTCAAAAAAGTTTTCTCTTGTCTTTCTTTTCTCTTTTTTTCACTCTTACTGCTGCTTTTCTTTTCTTTCTCAATTTCTTTCTTTCCATCTTTTCTAGCAACTATTTCTTTTCTTCTCTTGTTTTCAATCTCTCTTTTCTTTTTCTTCTCTTTCTTTGCTTTCTTTTTTTTTTTTTTTCTCTCTTTCCAACTCAATTCACTATTGATACATGACTGAAAGTAACAAGTCATGATCTTTTTCAAGTATTCTTCCTCAACATTCTCTTACATATACTTTCATCCATCAAGAGTATAAAGATTTGGAAAATTATTCAAACTCTCAGAGACAAGCAATGGACAAAGTATGATAATGGGTTTTAAAGAAAGAAAACAACAATTTAGGCTCAAAATAGGCACTAGGGATAATAAAATAATAGGTAGGCTTGAAAAGCTCAAACTATCCAAAGAAGGCCTATTACCGTCATCCCTAAGTTAAATCATGATTATCTTTCTTATTTCACCTCGAGAGGTATTTAAGTAAGTTCTAGAATGCTCCATGAATTTTAGTAGAAAAATAGGTTTAAGAATAATGCAAAGCATTTGATCAAGAACTACTTCATCTAAGTGAGTGCAAAAAGTCATGCATAAGCCATAAATAATCTTGAACACATGCTCTATAATCCATCATAAAGACATGCATTAAAAATATAGCTTGAAATCTCAATGAAAGTTAGAAAAATTTTGTAAAATTTTCGCTCAAAATTCTTTTTTTTTTTTTTCCCAAGAAGGCTAAGGTATATGTATAGAAGACTTATCAATCAAATCACTCCCCCACACTTAAACTGGACATTGTCCTCAGTGGCCAAATAAATATAACAAGGAATAAACCATACCATGGGACCAAAAATATAAAGGAGAAGAGATAAGAAAAATAAACTTCCATTCATTAGGCATTGTGTTGTACAAGAGTTGAATGCTTGAAGAATGAGGCATTGGCAAAGTACCTAAAAAAAGGAAAATACAAAAGAGCACACCAAATTATAAAAACTAGAAAAGAAAATAAATCAAAAACAAAAGAAAGATAATAGTACAAACAAAGGAAGAAAGCAAAAACCACAGAAAAGAAAAAGAAAGAAAAAAAAACATTAAGAGAGAAAGGAAAAACAAGAGTGATCAAGAAAATATAGACAATCATCGTTAGTCCTCCTCATCATCATCAGCTAATGTAGAAGCCCCCTCACCACTATGTGGTCTATAAGACTGTTGCCTCAATTCGGCCAATTGTTGCTCCATAGTAGCTTGCCGTATTGCCATGTCATCTATAGTACCCTGCAAGAGTAGGAGCACCTCCATTTGTTGGTCTAGTCGTTCGACTACAGTCGACTCGAAGTCAGTCCGAGATTGGGACTGAGAACTGCTAGCTTGGGCACGTGCCGGTGGTGGTGGTTGTTCCTCCTCCAATGTGGGTGGCCTTACCTGTCCTGGATGTCTGACCTCGAAGGGAGTTAGCCACTTCTTCAACTCCTGGCTGTACTTGTACCCACAACTCATAAGAGTTTGCTCAGTCACCATATCGTGCTCAGTAGTAGCCTTCATCAGTTCTCTCTCAAGACTAACACCAAAGTCTTTCAGAATTTTTATTATAACCAAAGGGAAAACGAAGGCTTTTGTGGAGAGACGGTGATGAACAACATACCTAATGGATTTGATTATCAAAGGTGCAATAGGGATAGGTAGTGTGTTCATCATCCTAAGCAGAATATAAGTGTCAATAAGTCTAGTCTCATTGAAACCACTAGCACGGAGTACAACATTGAACCCAAACATATAGACTAGAGCTCTAAAGTTGGTGGCCAGATCATTGTTTGAATAGAAACTATTAGCTTGAAAGGCATTATGCTTATATAATCCTAATGTGGTTCTAGTACCGTTAGAATCCCAATTCAGGTAAACAAGAATCTTTTGATTATTCACATCTATCCCTTGCCAAGTATCATCATCAAAGACCTAGAGGAGATTAGCTAATTGATTTTGGGTGATGACAATGGGGATTCCTTTCACTCTCGTTATGGGGAAGGTGTTTATTGCCCTTATCAATCATATTAGCATAAAATTCCTTGATGAGCACGGGATAATACTTCCCTTTCAGTTGTACAATCGAATCCCATCCTAGCCTTCTAAACATCATGCCTAATTTGAGTGCACGGTCTAAGATGGGTGAGAAAGTATGCTCGACAATGATTTTGTTAGATGCTTTCCTATTGTACCATTCTTCACAAGATGTATCAATTAACTCAGTAGGTCTAAGGGACAAAGGATCAATGGATGACAAGGTTGAGGAAGAGGAAGCTCTCGCCTTTTAGAAGAATGGCCCCTTGCTCTAGACATGTTCAAGTAAGGAGCGGTAAAAATAGGAAGAGAGAACAATTGAGCTCCAAGACTTAAAATAGGGCTACTACCCATTCAAAGACACTCCTCAAATCTTACTCAACCCTCAACCAATCTCACAATGCATAGAACCCAAACTCCGTCAATATATAGCACCCTCCAACAAACAATTCAATCAATCACCTCCAATCAATACAACACAACCTTTGTGCTCTTGTATACATGGGCAAGCAAAAGATGTAAGCTTTGTGCACAAATCTAAACTCCTTACTTGTGTATGGAATGTGATGTTATTGTGCAAAAATGGACGAATTTGAGGATTTTGATATGTAAGATCAATAAAACAGAGGTAAATAGATGTTATAGAAGTGTTTAGAAGGTGAAAAATCAAATTTTGGGAAGGGGGATGTGAAGCCGGTGCGGGTTTTAGAGAATTTGAGAGGGAGAATGGAGATTTTGTAGAAAAAGTGGCTAAAATGGCCCTTAAGAGTGCGCCTACCCAACAGGAACTGGCGCAGGTCCGGGCTCTTGGAGCCAGCGCCAGTTCTCGCTTGGTTCTGTCCGGTTCTCCAATTTTTTTTTTTTTTGGATAAAAAATGCAAAAAACACAAAATGCTGAATAATGCACTCTAATTAATGAAAAACAATCAATCAAAATGACAAGAATAAAAATTACCTCAATCACAAAAACTAAAAGTAAAGTAAAGTAAAGAGGCTTCAATGTTTCCCATGGCTGTGATCCCATGGATTTTCCTTCGTGTTTCCTGGCAATATCTCAGCTTGACAATCTCCCAGTAGTTTAGCTAACTGATCAATTTGGTTTCCCAAGTTGCGCATGGAGGCCTCTAGGTTCCGAGTTGTAACATCGACCCCTTGGAACTTAGTCTCCGTTGTACTTACCAATTGGCCAATCAATTCTTCCAATGGTGGCTTTGAAGGTGCTACAGTGTTGGTCAGGGGGTTTTGGTTCTTTTGATTTTCTCCAAAATTGAAAAAACCCTACCTAGGTTGATTCCCATTACTCCAAGAGAAATTAGGGTGATTTCTCCAACAAGGATTATAGGTAGAGCTATAAGGATTGTTACCTGGCCAGACATTACCTGCGAAGGCTGCTTGCTCCGTTGTTTATTGGAGTGACCCCATATTTTGGCATTTATGATTGGGGTGTCCTTCTCCACAGAAATCACAATTTACGTTTAAAATCTGGCCTTGAGGCATCACCATCTGTTCCATCTTTTGGGTTAAGGTGTCCACCTTAGCTTCTAATGCTGCCACAATATCCACTTTGTGCACTCCTTGCGCACGAGCTCTAGACCTTGCACTTCCCCAAGAATAGTTATTAGAAGTCAAATTTTCAATAAGCTCAAATACCTGTTCCGGGGTCTTATGATTGATGGAACCTCCCACAAAAGAGTCTACCACTTACCGTGTTGCGAACGTGAGGCCATTTAAAAAGGTAAGCATCTGCATTCGCAACTCAAATCCGTGGTATGGGCATTTTCTTAACATCTCCTTAAATCTCTCCCAACTTTCATATAAGGGCTCAGAATCTAATTGTTGGAAGGCAAAGATTTCGTTCCTAAGTTTGGCTGTCCTGGCTGGAGAAAAATATTTGGCCAAAAATTTTTCAATTAGGGCATTCCAAGTAGTGATGGAACCTGTAGGTAAAGACTTCAACCAAGATTTAGCTCTATCTCTCAAAGAAAAACGGAAAAGTCTTAACTTTATGGCATCCTTAGAAACACTATTCATTTTAAAAGTATCACAAATCTTAAGAAAACTAGCTATGTGAGCATTGGGATCTTTTTCAGGTAGCCCGTCGAATTGAACTATATTTTGCACCATTAGGATAATGTTGGGCTTTATTTCGAAATTGTTTGCATTTACCCTAGGCCTAGTGATACTCGAGCCTGTGCTCAAGATTGCAGGTTTCACAAAGTCATCAATAACCCTCATATGATTCCCAGCATTGTTGTTTTGAGCACCATTCATTTCGATGATCAAGTTCCTTTGAATTGTCCGGCGAATTTTTGACAATGTCCTTTCGATTTCAGGGTCAAAATCGACTATCTCACCTTCAGATTTTCGGGTCATGTACTAAGGATAACACCTAAGAAAACGAGAAGCAAGTTAGATAACAGAATTAATGATTAAAACAAAATTAGAAGGTTACAAAGTTACTACACCAAACATAGTCAACGTTAGTAGGTTAGGTTAGGTTACAAGGGTGTACAAGAATAGATGAAATACAAAAGATAGCACATTTTTGCGAAAAGAACAATTATACATAATTTACATATTTAGGTATTTACATATTTACATGGTTAAATCAACAAAATCCAAGTTTTCATGATATTATTCCTCGGCAATGGCGCCAAAAACTTGATGCGTATGGATTTGGGTATAAAAATCATATAAAAACTAAGTGCATTCCCAATCAAGTTTACATTAAAACGTTAACCCCAAATTACACATATGAGCAAGCGTACTCATCATTAACATAGCATAGGGTTTAAACGAGTGTCGATCCTCCATGAACAAGTATACATTAATCACTTTTCTTTCATTGTTTAACCGACTCAATAAAGTTAAAATGAAATAAAAAAGGAAATAAAATAAAATAAAGGAAAATAAAAGAATATATACATGTCAAGGATGGAGAAGTATGCAACTCAAACCATTATTTTGACAATCATGATCTTAAAGTACCCAATCATTATCAGAACTAATTATTTCCTTGGCATAATGAATGATTATGATAGACTCAATTCTTTTTCAATCCATGAAATCACTATCTCTTAGAAAAATTAGCATCACATATTTTGTTTCAACCAATTTACCCAAAAGATGCATTAAACACAATCCTTGATTAAATTTCCATAGTCTGGCAAACTTAAAACATGAAATTAACCAATGAATTCATATTCTGGCAGACATCAATCAACCTTTAATTACCTAGTTCTTTGCAATTAACCTCTTTTTCAAGCAAGTTAAGAGACAACAAATATGAAATTAACAAATTGAAACCACCATCAACCTCTTTTTCAAGCAAGTTAATGGGAAGAAACAATCAATTAATCAAAAGATCAAATAACTCTAAAAATCATGACTATCTAAAATAATGTCGAATTACAATAAAACAATTAACATATCATTGTTCAAGAAAAAGAAAACAAAGTAAAAGAAAGTACTCATAGACAAGTCTCATTCTTCTTCATTTGAAGACCTTCTTGTACAACCCTCCTTGAATTGAAGAATTCTTCTTTTGATTGAGTGATATTCTGTGATGATCAATGAATTCTCTCCCCCTTCCTTTGTGTTTTCCATCTATTTATAGGCTTAGGAAGTGCCTAAACTCGTAGGTGCAATGTTCTTGGCCGAATAGAAGTTGGAAGATACTAAAACTCCACAGATTACCAAAAACTGCGTAGAAAAATCAAAACACTGCCTTAACTTCAGGGTATGACCGGTGCCGCCTTGGTTCTCAGAGCTGGTGCCAGTTGTGTTCTGTTTCTCCAATTTTACGTTAATTTTTCCTTGAATTCCGCACAATATATTCCAGAATGCAGCCGGCGCTGCCTTGGCTACTGGAGCCGGTGTCGGTTCCACTCTGTTCCGTCCTATTTCACCAAATTTTTGTCACCTTGAAGTTCGTGCAACCAGTGCATGGCCGGCGCCGGTTCCAGTGCCCTAGTCGGCGCCGTCTCTAATTTATTTTGCTATGTTTTTGCTTCGTTTTGCCCCAAAAATCTGAAATAATGAACAAAATACTTTTCCAAGGGTAAAATCTCAAATATGAAGGAATATGGCTATTTATTAAACAAAATGTATCGCAAAAGAGCCTCAAATAACTAGGGAAAATATGACCAATTCAGCCCCTATCAAATCTTGAAAACAAGAATTTGCAATCGGATAAAAAACCAGAATTTTCCTTGAAGTCTCAAGAACATCATTAAGGTAACCAAGAACAACTTTTGTTCACCTTCTTCCCTTCAATCTTTAACATGTCATACTAATATTCTCTCTCTCTCTGTCTTTGTTTCTTGGCCGAAATGGTTGCTACAACCATGGCTGTTTTCTTTCTCCTCTATTGGACGATTGAAGCCTTCCAAGCGGTGGATCTCCTTAAATCTTCATCGAGTTAGTCATCAACCAAGTATTTTTCTTTAACCTTCTCTTTAATTCTAAAGTCATGTCTCTTAGATGTTGATAGAAAGGGATAGAATATGATTGGGGATTGGATATATGCAAATGTATGAAGGAGTAGAGATTGAAGCATGAGTATGATTGATCTTGATTAAGCCTTATGAAATTCCTTGTGGATCGATGCATGTTCTCCATGTCTTAAGTGAGTATGAATGTTTAAGCATGCTAATTATTATGTCACCTTGGTGAATAGGATATTATGTTCTTATTTTCATTGAAGCCATGAGTATGATTATGCTTAGTAGAGATTTAGCCATGTGGTGGTAGGTATGGATTTAAGCCTTTATTCATGAATAGAATAGTTTGTTGTTCGATGATGAAGAATATGTTTATAATTCTTGTTAGCAATAGGAAAATTATGATCATGACCTTGTTGACCCTAAGTTATTTTATTTAGCCATTTTTATTACATTAATTAAAATTAATACTATGTTTTCCTTTAAAGATTTCAAAAACCCTAGGAAGTGTTGGAATTGAAGTATTAAATGAAATAGTAATATTTTAGCCAAATAAATGATATCTTTTATTAAAAATAATATATAAATATTTATATATGAAAATAATAATAAATAAAACCTTTTATATAAATAATAATAATAATAATAATAATAATAATAATAATAATAATAATAATAATAATAATAATAATAATAGGTAAAATATTAATGATCTTGTAGGCCATATATTCATAAATATTATTATATTTATTTGTTATGTATTAATCAAGATTTAATAAAATTTATTTATTGTTAATTTTACTTATTATTAATTATTTTCTATCTATTATTTATTAACTAAGAGATTAGCAATAATTTAATATTTACTTTCAAAATATTATTTAAGAATGACCATTTAATAATATCATCTAGGACTTAGGATTCTTCATCAATTAAACCCTAGTTTATTATTTTTATTTACAACACTCAAGATTTAATATTTGAACCTATAACTTATTAGTAATTACTTTACAAACCCTAGTTATTTTAACTTATCACTAGTTTTTTAACTTGTCAAGCTAAACTTATTTTATAAAAGCCTTTATTATCTAGACTTAAAGCTTAGGACATTAGGGTCATGATTGTAATAAGTTGAACTAGGATTATTTATGAAAGCGAAAATGGCTTGAGTATAACCATATGGTTTGTGTTTACCCCAGGCAGGGTTAGGTCAGCTTTGGAAGATTTTGAATTTGCTCAAGCAATGGATCAGGTAAGCTCCTGCATAAACTTATTTGATGACAAAAGGTTACTATGGCAAGCCAAATACGAAGTGTATGAACACTCATTTTGTAAAGGCAATTAAGGACTGTTTCCTTTTATTTCGGTCAAGCAAATCATTTGCAAATTTAAAAAAGCAGTTTTGCACAAATACTAAACTCTTTCTAAGACCTAACTTTGACAAGAATTTTAGAAACCCTTAATTGCCATTTCAAAGAAAATCATTGTGTGATCAATTTTCTCCTAAGTGAGATAATTAACGTTGAGTACTCAATAAGGGTAGGCTAGTAGTACTAGTTTTGAAGAGCAAGAGCGAGTTTTCTGGCAGGAGGCCATCTCCAAAAGATGAACTCAACTTGAAGAAGCGACAGTACTACTTAGTCATGTCGGTCCGAGTTAGCAAGTTTCAGTCATGTGAACTGTGTGTTTTCGGAGTGACAACCGGTAAGTTTGGGTATAGAGAAGGAGGAGTATCTCACCTGGTAGGTCGTACACCTACCTTTTGTCAGTTTGCACAAAGTGTGGCATTTTGACCGTTATATGGTCAATGGGGCCCAACGTGTGGTAACCCATTACTACCCATTTGAGTGGTTGTATTTATTGTACACATATATGGTTTGAAAAGCAAAATGCCACTCTTTATTTTTAACATTATTTAATGCTTACCAGCACTCTCTCTTATGCAATTTTTACAACTTGCATACATGATCTGTTTTACCTGAAACACTCAAAGCACACACGGGCTTACTGAGATTTTTATCTCATCACCTTTTATATCATGTTTTCAGGTCGATCCTGCTGTGGAGATGAATAGCTAGTCTTGTTACCTATTCTTTGAAGACTTTATGTTATTTTTCTCATGTGTTGTTTTGAAAGATGGTAGCAAACAACTTATTTTGGATTGGTTTATATATTTTTGGGTTGTAATAAGTTCAATCCTAAAGTATTGCTTTTATTTTCTTTTGTGTAACCTAGTTATAAAAACTCCTTGTTCTTTGGATGGGACGACATCCCCGGCCTTGTTGGGCCTAGGTAGTGGGGTGTTACAATGCCTATCTTTGTAAATATGTTTGGTTTTCTGTATTTTTATAGAGATTATGCTAGATTCTATGACAAATCATATTCGATTACCTTAAATTCTGGTCATATATATATATATATATATATATATATATTAGCGATTTTATTAAATCTAATGACTGGATCATTAATTTGATATGCCTTCTTTTGCGAAATGGTTTGGTTTCAATCATTTTTTATAGAGATTATACTAGAGTAAGTGGCAAAACATATCAAATTACCTTTAAATTTTGTACTAATATTTTTTTTAGTGATTTTATCAAATCTAACGGATGGATCGTTAATTTGATATGCCTATCTTTTTAAATGTGTTAAGTTTCTGTATTTTTATTGAGATTATGCTAGATTTTGTGCCAAAACGTATTCGATTACCATAAAATTTGGTCATAAATTTCATTTTAGTGATTTTATCACATCTAATGACTGGATCATTAATTTGATATGCCTATCTTTGTAAATGGGTTAGATTTCAAGCATTTTGTCATATATATAAATATATGTTGTTTATATATATATATATATATATATATATATATAAGTTTTTCTCTAATTGATCTATACATATATTATCATTTAATAGAAATAATGATATATTTAACATCATATACATTTTTAAAATTGTATGAATGTACAAAATAATTTATTATACTAAATAATGTTGTTTCATAGAAATTTTAATATAATTATTATATTTTTTATAGTATTAGTGTTTTAAAAATTAAAAAACAAACAAAATATTTTTAGTGATTTTATCAAATCTAACGGTTGGATCATTAATTGGATATACCTATCTTTTTAAATATGTTAGGTTTTCAACATTTTTACAAAGATTAGGCTAGATTCTATGGCAAAACATATCTAATTACCTTTAAATTTAGTCATAATATTTTTTTCATGATTTTCTCAAATCTCACGGTTGGATCGTTAATTTGATATGCCTATCTTTCTAAATGTGTTAAGTTTCGAGCATTTTTATTGAGATTATACTAGATTTTGTGGTAAAACATATCCGATTATCTTTAAATTTAGTCACAATACTTTTTTAGAAATTTTATCACATCTAACAGTTGGATCGCTAATTTGATATGCTTATATTTCTAAATGTGTTAGGTTTTCAACATTTTTACAAAGATTAAACTAGATTCTGTGGCAAAACATATCTGATTCCTCTAAATTTTGTCATAATACTTTTTTTTAGTGATTCTATCAAATCTAATGGTTGTATCGTTAATTTGATATTCATATATTTCTAAATGTGTGAAGTTTTCAGCATTTTTATAGAGATTATGCTAGATTGTGTGAAAAACATATCTGACTACTATTAAATTTTGTCATAATACTTTTTTTAGTGATTTTATAAAATCTAATGGTTGGATCATAAATTTGATTTGCTTATCTTTCTAAATGTGTTAGGTTTCTAGCACTTTTATTGGGATTATGCTAGATTCTGTAGTAAAACATGTCTGATTATCCTTAAATTTGGTCATAATACATTTTTTAGTAATTTTATCAAATTTAATGGTTGGATCGTTAATTTGATGTGCCTATATTTCAAAATGTGTTGGTTTTTTTTTAGCATTTTACAAAGATTAAGCTAGATTCTATGGCAAAGTATATCTGATTACCTCTAAATTTTGTCATAATACATTTTTTAGTAATTTTATCAAATCTAACGGTTGGATCGTTAGTTTGATATTCATATATTTCTAAATGTGTTAGGTTTTTAGTATTTTTACGAAGATTAAGCTAGATTTTGTAGCAAAACATATATGATTACCTTTAAATTTTGTTATAATACCTTTTTTAGTGATTTTTATAAAATTTAATGGTTAGATCGTTAATTTGATATGTCTATCTTTCTAAATGTGTTAGGTTTCAAGTATTTTTATTGAAATTATGTTTGATTTTGTGGTAAAACATGTCTGATTATCTTTAAATTTGGTCACAATACTTTTTTTAGTAATTTTATCAACTCTAAAGGTTCGATAATTAATTTGATATGCCTATATTTCTAAATGTGTTAGGCTTTCGGCATTTTTATGGAGATTATGCAAGATTCTACGGCAAAACATATCCGATTATAGTTAAATTTGTGTGTGTGTGTGTGTGTGTGTGTGTGTGTATTAATAAGTAAATATAAATATGAATATATTAATATATGTATCTATTAATATATATATAGACACGAACACATACATAAATAAATATGTATATTTGTTTGAATATATATATATATATATATATATGAATATGTATGTATATAGATGTGTATATAAAAATATAATATATATACATATATGTATATGTGTGTGTGTGTGTGTGTGTGTGTGTGTATACATATGTATATGTGTGTGTGTGTGTGTGTGTGTGTGTGTGTATACATGTGTATATAATATGTATATACATATATATTTATATTCATATATACATATATATGTGTGTATATATGAATATATGAATATATTTTGGTCCCTAATTTTTTTAATATTTATAAAATATCCCCCAAAAATTTTACAAATTAGTCCATAAAGTTTTGAATATTTATAGTATAATGACAAAAAAGTTTTTAGATTGGTCACTAAATTTTTAAACATTTACAATATGTCTCCAAAACTTTTTTGCAATTATTCTATATGTGTGTATATATAAGTATATATGCATATATATATATATTATACATATATATATTTAAATATGTAATAAATAAATTAATTACCATTTAAATTTATCCAATTGTACATAGATGTCCAAATTTTTGCATATTATTGAATAATATGTATTGTTAGTAAATTTATATAATTGTTTATGTTTTATTCTATATATATATATATATATATATATATATATATGTGTGTGTGTGTGTGTGTGTGTGTGTGTGTGTGTGTGTAGTATATATATCTGTATATATATACACATATATATACTATATAAATATGTTTATTAATATATTTATATATGTGTGTGTATATATATGTATATTTCTGTCGAATGTATATGTGTGTATATATACATATATGTATGTATGTATATGTGTGTGTGTGTGTGTGTGTGTGTGAGTCTTTTTTTTTTTTCTAATTGATAAATATGGATAAAATTATTTAATAAAAGCGATGACATAATTTATTAATGATGATATAATTAACGGCATATAGACTTTTAAAATTGTACAAATATACAAAATAACTTATTATATTAAATAATTTATTTTACTAGTATACTTAATATGATTATTATATTTTGTTATAATACTAATATTTTTTTTAAAAAAAATCAAACAGAACTTTACAAATAGTTTAAGTTAAAAAAAAAAAAAAAGGATTTGATGAAACATGAAGTTTGGCTCAACGGTTGAGAGCACGTATTGCACTCCTACCAGACTAGGGTTCGAATCTCTCCTTACGAATCTCGCAAAATTGGAATGGTGCAATCAGGTGTGGTGGGTGCGTGTGGACCATGCAATAAGAAGTAGCATAGTGTGCAATCAAGTGTGGTGGGTTCACATAGACCATGTAAATAAGAAGCAGTACGGTACGATAGGCAATAGGTGTGGTGCGTGCATGGATTCTGAAAAAATTCCAAAATTTTTATTTTTTTCAATTCGTAATGACCTTTGATGGCGAGGAAACTTTTTTCCCCTCTTTGGCATGGAAACTTTCCTCGCCAAGAGCTTTTTGGCAAGGAAAGAATTTCCTCGCAGCATAACTTTTGACTAAAAAACTTTCCTCACCAATGACAAAAAATTGTGTCACAATTGATGGTTATTTGTGACAAAGTTTTCCTCCAAAAAATTTATAAAAATATTTTTACGAATTTGTGAAATAAAATTGGCCTTTTAGTGACGAATCTTTTGCAACAAATTTTTTTGTTGCAAAAACATAATCATAGCGACAAAATGACAGTTTTGGTGACAAAAATTGTTGGTTTTTGTGACAAAATTTTTCCTAGCTAAAATTTGGAACTTTAGTGAGGAAATAATTTTCCTTGCTAAAAGGCTCACATTGGCGACAAAACACAATGTTTTGTCTCCAAAATGCTTTGGTGATGACGCTTCAATGACAAATGGGAGACAAATTTTTTTCCTCACGGAAGGGCTTCAGCAAGGAAAAATAGACTTTTAGCTAGGAAAATATTTTGTCACCGCTATTTTTTTTTTTTTTTTTGTTAAGTGTGAAAATGTTATATTTTATATCCCTTTTTTCTTGCCTTTTGTAAAATATTTTTTGTGAAATTGGATAGTTTCTACTAATTTTGTTTGTTTATGTGTTTCTAGGTCTTCTTGGTGAAAATGAGTGAAACAATGGCTAAAATGATGATTTTGTAAACAAGATGATAGCCAAACAATGTAGAATATCATAAAATGTGATTTTGAGCTATTTTGGAGGTACTTAAGTGCACGTGCATGGGATGATACACGACAATGCATCAAACCATGCTGAACAAAATACAAAATAGAGTTCTACGAGGTATGCACTGCTTATGGCATAGTCATGCCACAAACTGTGCCACACAAAGCAAAATTATTAAGTCTAAGAAGTTATGCACGGCTTACATCACGATTATATAATAAGTCATGCTAGTTATAGGTTATTAATTCCTTCAAAATGCACGACCAAGAACACACCGGTGTTGGTACCTGTGCCATTTTCCAAAAATATTAGGAAAGTAATTTTGAGTCGTGGCAAATCCTAAATCAACCCTAGGTCGGTTTGCAAGAGATAAAAAACGACCCTAGGGTGACAGCTCTTGAGGATATCATATAAGACAACATTATTTTACATCTTTCGTTCATCTTATTGGAGAGGAGGAATCAAAGAAAGGCTTCAAGGGAGAAAGAAATTTGAAGGCAAGAATAACTCGAGATTGTAGGCATTTTATCTTTAAATTTTCTCTTGTTTCTTTCTTATTTCTAATTGTATTATGTTTTTATGTTTTTATGTTTAAGATAATTAGATTCCATTATTAGGATTCGTGGACTCCTAAATGCAAAAAAAAAAAAAAAAAAAAAATCCATGAATCCCTTCCAAAGACCCAAACTAAACAATTAAGGTCGATTAAGGGGTTACAGAATTACCTCTGTATCGTCGTAAGCAAGACTTTTGCTTTCAGATTTTCAAGCATACGTGCATTTCAAACAATTACCAGATGCTACAATGTACAAACATCCTCTATCGGATACATACAGCAAAACCAGCTTGTTACTCGGAAGTACTAGCGCCTAGGGTTTAGAGAGGCTAAATCTTTCTGGTTATAGAGACATGAAAATTTTATGAGAAGCCTTCAACAAGAAGACGACTAGGGTTTTGTTTTCAAACCACACGAACTTGTTAGAGTCCAACTCTCATAATATCCTCTCATATCTTATTTTATGTTAAAATTAAATTAAAAAGGATATAATAAGATTTTGCCATTATCTCGGTAATTTAACTAATTAATTTATTTTGTGAGATTCTTATAATCTGGACATCCTCCAGATATATCGAATGTAGACATATTTCTAGATTCATTGTATCTGGTCATTTTTCTAGGTTTGATTAACCTAGGCACATTTTCAGATATATTTAACCTGGTTACTAGAAAAATAACCTAACGTGTTTCTTTAATGTGTGACCCTATAGGTTCATTTAACACTGGCAGTGTGTCCAAATCACATTTAAATGGCTTACAAGTTATAAGTAGTTTTGCTAGAAACATTATAACTATCTAGGTTAAATGAAGATCAGTGATTTCTTTGAATCAAACCGTAACTTTATATTTAGTCATTTTGTCACATGATATCCAGATTAAGCATAAGGCACAGAGTATGTCATTTTTATTAAACTTAATCAACTATTTCTTGATCTCATAGTACATTGTTCAAATAAATTATATCAATATCTCAAATTGATACATTTGAGCACGAGCCATACATTTTTAACAATCTAACTTATCAAGGGGCCCATGGACATCTCTCCCAAGAATGAGAGGGACAAATTCCTTCACTATCAATCATATTCTTCTCCTGATTTATTCTATATCCAACAGTAGTCTAATTTATTATCTGGTTAAAGGCAACTTTAGATAACGTCAAGATATAGAATTTATCTAGTAGGAAACTATGTTGAATTCAGGTTGAAGAACTTCTAATATCATTGTGGCTAGGAATTACTTAGAATATGTCCTATGAAGTACTGTCACAGTGGGTCATGTCTAATATAATGTTCTTTAACATTTATTTGTGTTTTGACTTGATATTACATATATCCATGACCAGTAAAACATAGCCATCAAGTCACAAATAAACTAATCTTAATTTATTATTGTTTCACTAATAATAATCGATCAAGGACAATTTAAGAATAGTCATTGAATTTTTTATAGGGTTTTACTATCAAGTCACGTACTTGATGAGCACAAAACTAAATACACTATTCATAGAAAGAAATGCCTCATATTATTATATAATACATAACGACAATAGTATAAGTACAAATTGTTTTAGGGTATATTCCTAACATCTATCTTGTTCTTAGCTCTTGTTTTGATTATTAGATTTTAAGACTTTGAGATTGTTAATTAAAGATTCTATCTTTGATCTTGTTAAGATTATCTCGAGTATTTATGCAATTCCAGGTTCTTTTCTATCAATTATGTTAGTCTTTTTATGTGTGGGCCCATATATAATTGAGAAGGCATGATTGAATAGCTAAGATAAATATTCTATGATTAGTTAAAGATAATTAAACTTGGATTTATTTTCTTTGAAGTAGCATCTATTAATCTTAATTCAGTTGCGGCTAATATCTTATTTAGGTTGACATGGAATGGTGTAATTTATGTTATGCATGATTGCAAGTAATGGTTATGTATGAGTTGATATTAGAGATACCTTTATGTGTTTATCAATTTAGTTTTTATCCAAAGACATGATTGATCTAATAGGTGTTGAGAAATTAGTTAATTAAGTTGTCTTAGATTAATAAATAAAATAGGGATTAGCTTTAGGCACTAGGATAGTGTTAATCTAATTTCGTAAAGATAGGGATTCATAGTGTTGAGAATTAGTTCTAAAACTAATTATTCATGATAATTGCATCAATGATATGTTGGACTAATTTTTAAGTATTTCGAGAGGTTTAGATAAAAAGACATAGTAGATTTGAGAGTTGAAAAAAAGGAATAAGAGAGAGCTCATTCAAACAAAAGTCAAGAAAAGAATTAAATACAAGTGATTGAGTGATCATTTTTTGAATGGATATATGTAAGAGAGTATTTGTGAGGAAATTTTCCTTTTTCTAATCAAATTTTGCATGTAAGAACTCTTAAAAATCCTGAAACAGTAGCACAAGAAGAACCATTTGATACTAGAAAAGCTTTTGTTTTCCTACAAGAGGCGATGAGATCTATGTAAGATGATATTGGTATAATAAAGAGACACTAACGAGCTTGCAAGTTAACCAAGCTAATCCTCAATAGTATTTAGTTTAATAGGTGTTGAGCAATTAGTTAATTAAGTTGTCTTAGATTAATAAATAAAATAGGGATTAGCTTTAGGTGCTAGGATAGTGTTAATCTAATTTGCTAAAGATAGGGACTCATAGTGTTGAGAATTAGTTCTAAAACTAATTATTCATGATAATTGCATCTATGATATGTTGCACTAATTTTTAAGTATTTCGAGAGGTTTAGATAAAAAGATATAGTAGATTTGAGAGTTGAAAAAAAGGAAGAAGAGAGAGCTCATTCAAACAAAAGTCAAGAAAAGAATTAAATACAAGTGGTTGAGTGATCATTTTTTGAATGGATATATGTAAGAGAGTATTTGTGAGGAAATTTTACTTTTTCTAATCAAATTTTGCATGTAAGAACTCTTAAAAATCTTGAAATAGTGGCATAAGAAGAACCATTTGATACTAGAAAAGCTTTTGTTTTCCTACAAGAGGCGATGAGATCTATGTAAGATGATATTGGTATAATAAAGAGACACTAACGAGCTTGCAAGTTAACCAAGCTAATCCTCAATAGTAGCCCACAGAAGGGGCTAAGTTCAATAAGAAATTCCAAGCCATAGGTTGAGGGATAAGTCAAATGCTACTCCTCCAACATATATAAATCAAGCAGAATGGTGGGATAGGCACTTATTTAGACTATAATGAACTCTACCAAAGACTATGATTTCTTAAACAAGGAAATAAGAGTTTAGAAATTTTCATAAAGAGGTGAAGGTGGTCAAGATGAAAGCAAATATAGTTGAGGATCAAATAGCTACCAAGGTAGAATTTTAACTAGTTTGAATAAGGATACAACCAACATTGTGGATCTTTATTCTTAGACTATGGAAGAGATGGTACATATGGCAATGAAGGTTAAGAGGCAACTCGAAAGAAGGGTATATTTTAACGAAGCCTCATTCGCCAATCTTATACCTAACCAACCCCCAAATCTAAAAGAGGAACCACCAAAGCCATCAACAAAAGAGATTAGCAAACCTAAAGAAAAGTGGGGGGGAAAAAGCAACAGAGAGGCCCCAATGAAATAGGGATATCAAGTGTTTCAAATGTCTCTAATATGGGCGCATTTTATATAAGTTTCCAACCAAGAAATTAATATATAAAAATAGATGAGGTGAAATATCTTTCAGAGAAGAGGATTGTGATGTAAAATAAACTAAAATATGACGAAGATGAGAGTGATGATGGAGTTGTGGTTGGCACAATTTGTCCATTAGTTAGTGTTGTAAGAAAGGTTTTGGGGGCTTGTATGATTGAGAAGGAGAAGAATATGCAAAAGGAGAATACATTTTACATTTGATATCTCATTAAAAAAAAAAAAGCTTTGCAGTGTGATCATAGATGGAGGGAGTGGCATAAATATGGTAAGTACTTCATTAGTAGAAGACTTAGGCATGGAACCCATGAAACATCCAAGACCTTACAAGTTACAATGGTTAAATAATAGTGGGGAGGTGAATATTAACAAGCAACACATGTTGGAATTTAACGTGGGGTATTACAAAGATGAGGTAACTTGTGATATATTTCCAGTTCAAGTGAGACATTTGTTATTGGAGAGACCATGGCAATATGATAATACTTATTCTTTGATCAAAGTGGGCAAGAAATTTACTCTACTTCTACTACCTCTAAGTGAGGTGAACAAAGATAAAAATAGCATAGGAAAGAGAGCTAAGATAAAAACAAAAACAAAAGAGTAAAGAAAAAAAGAGTGACAAATAAGAGAGTGCAAAAGAAATGAAAAACCTTAGGGGGGTGAATAAGGTTTTTGACAAATTTATAAAACTTTTGAATGAAATCTGTTTTGAGAGAAATAAATATTCTTCAAATTTTTTACCAACAACACTTGCAATAGCTAGAGCTTTTCAGAATGGCCTTGAGAAATATCTAGAATTAGAATAAGGTAAGATGCACAAAGCAATTAATGCTAGATTAAAAGTGGGTTGGTGAGAGCTTTTAAAGATTTCTTTAAGGAACTAAGAAGATTGGAGTTAGGATGATTTGCAGTTGTTTTGAAAATAAGTGCAGAGAGATATAACACGGGATTTATAGTGGTTCGATCTGCCAAGATCTACATCAACTACCTTAAGCTCACTCTTAAGGATTTTCAACCATATTTCGTTCACCCATCACAATGGTATCAATCTGTACCAAATACAAGAGAGGATCACCACATTTAGTTTTCCGAAACCTTTCAATCAACCAATAAATCAAGGTTCATCTCAAATGGATTTTATACCACAACCTCGAGACACCAAGATGATTGAAGATAAATAAAACAAAAGTGGCTCACTTCTTTGAGTAGTTATACACGAAGAATAAGCTCAAAACACTTTTACCCTTTAGACACAATTTGATTTTACCTTTGAAGAACTTTGATAAAGGAGATTTTTATTTTCTATAGATCAAGAGTGTTTCTTAGAAGGATAAGACAAAAATCTACTTTCAAATCGAGTTTTGAAGCCTTTTATAGGGACATAAAGTAGAGCTCCAACGGCTATAAAACAGCTATTTTTCGCTGTCAGATTTGCCAGAGTTTTGGACTCAAGTTTTGGACGTGGGTGCATCCAAAAGGTAAGTCCAATTTGGCACTTTTTCAGGTAGAATCGATTTGATACTATTCATAGAGTTTTGGACGTAGCTTCTGGATGCAGGGTCACCCAAAATACTCAATCCAAAATTCTGAGGATTTTAAAACTTTGAAATCTTTTATTTTAGTACTTCAAGATGGAATTAAACTAAGTCAAAAGGTAAAGAAGACATAGAAACTTTCACAAAGAGATACCTTAATAAGGATTCCTAGTCTAAGGTTCTTCCATAACAGATTCTTTGTATGCAATCTCTCAAGCTTGATCTTCTTGATTTCCTATTCTCGGATTTTGTTGCTTAGCAATCCTATTTGCAAGCCTTGGAGGAACTGAAATCAAACATGTTCTATAACATGTAGATCACATAAGTTAGTCCTCATCAATATTTGTCACAAGTCAAAACATAGGAGACTGCCCTTAGGGCTAACAATCTCTCCCTTTTTGAATGATGACTAATTTGATGAGATTGTTATATAAAGAATAATGATGTGTACAGTAAGGACATGTTTAGACCAAGAGAAATAAGAATATTTTTCATTGAAGTGTAATATCTATTTATAGGACTCAAAAAGTTTTTATGAGATTATGATTAAAGAAAATCAAAGAATATACTCACAAACATAGGTCAATGAGCTTATGGCCCAACCTACCTCCTTATCCTCCTTCTTTCCACCACACGACTATTCCTTAAAAAAATAGCAGTAATAAAATTTGTATAAACATGTACAAAAGGAGGTATAGTAGATAAATCATAAGAAGAGATGCTCCCCCTTAATATGTGCATATATAAATATCCGTAAAGTATGAGATTGAAAAGTACATTTCGAGAGAAAACTGGAGTCAACCTTTGGACGTCCAAAATGTGCATCCAAAATAGGGTGAAGGAGAGTATGAAACTTTTTGGACTTCAGGTTTTTGGATGTCCAAACCATGTGTCCAAAATAAGGTAACGTTTAGACAGAAACTAACTCCTTTAAAACACTCATTCTTGGATTGGACTTTTGGATTAAGAGAATGTGTGTCCAAAACTCCCCTTGTCAAAGTGCAGGAGACAATGGGTTTTCAGAATTTTTTATCTATCCTAGTTTTCTCAAAGAATTTTAGTCTTTAAGGAAAGTTTTATGCAAAAAGAAATATCTGAAAAGCTATCTTTATTATCTAAGATTTTTAATAATGAACATATTGCAGAATCATATCATAATAACTTTCAAAAACCATATTTTCCAACAACTCCAGTCTAAATTATACCTTTATACCTGAAGAGAACACCTTTGTCGGAAAGTAAGATATCAAACTAGTTTCTTTTTGAACATCAGCAAACTGTGGTCATAGATCATAAACCAATAAAATTTTCACAGCATGTAGTTTAATCAAATCCAAATCCTAACATGAATTTCATAGAGAGAATCACAGGATCTTAACGTCATTCAGAATCAACATATGAATCTATTTCAATGTAGAAAATTAATTCAGAGCACAAAAAATAGCACAGCCACAAGTTTATTCAACAGTTAATCATTAGTGCAGAGTTAACAATATAGCCACAGAGAGCATAGTGTAGTGTTCAATTAGATTGCCGCCATTTTTCATAGTATGTGCATGCCACATTAATATAATCAGCACAATAGTCACACAACTAATACAATTAGCACAGTTATCACACATACCACAGTAATATAATCAGCACAATAATCACAATCCAGCTAGCTACCATTTTTCTCCCCATTTTGTCATCAATCAAAATGGAGAGTAAGAAGTAAATATGTGAAGCATTCATAAGTTGAGCAGAGATAGTAGTTAAAAGATAGAAAATAAATTGTTCAGATGTTGGAGCAAAAAATAAAATTGTTCAAGGAAGCAGTAAGAATTGGTTTTGGTAGAGGAGGGTTGGAGTTTAGTTTACTGATTCGGTCACTTAGGAGATGTGAACTGTCTCAAGCTTGGACCAGCACCTTTTCTGGAGTGTTGTCTAGCAATCCTACTTGATTTCCTTTTGACTACCACATGTTTTTGTCTCTTCCCAGATGAGACACGAGGTTCAGAGAAAGCAAGGGGTGCTAAATCTTCCTTATGTGAGGATTCTTCTTTGCCTTGTACAGGGACTGTCACTTCCTCAGTAGTTCACTCTTTTATAGTTTCTTCTTCAACCTCTGGAATTGTTTTCTCTGCAGTTGCCTTTGCTGGAGATAGTGTTGATGGAGCGAACATCGATTCATTCATTCTCGCCTTTTCCTCCACAACAGTCAGTCTGTTTCTAAGAGTTTGGATCTCTAAAATAAGGCCATCTAATTTAATAGCCAGAGAATTGATGGCATCCAAAATCCTTTCAGTTAATCCTTTATCCTGAGCTTGCTGTTTTCCTTGGGTAGAGGATTCTTCTTGAAGTTCTACCTCAATTTTTTTTATTTTTATTTTTTTGCTCCAATAGAAGGGGCATTCTTGCCTTCATCTTTTACTTTCAATACTTTTTCCCTTTCATCACCAGTTGCATCACAAAACAATTTCCATTCATCTTCCAATCATACATATCCCATGCGCTTAAAAGATTTAAAGCTGTATACATTCATTTTTTAGGGCGCAGAGAGGACTAAATTTAGATGAACATCAACATGCCTAAACACTTTCATCAGTAAATTTTCATAAGGCAGTGCCTTGCTAGATGTGTTTCTGGTTTGTATCATTAACTTGGCAGCCAAAAACCTAAAACTTATTTGCCTGCCTTCAGCCAGCGCTATCATAATCACTATTTGCATTATGTTAATGGAGATTTTGTGACCGAAGCTTGGGACCACCATGGTTGAGACCATGTGGTGTAGGATCCTACCCTCTTTATTCAGCCACTTTGTGTTTCTGTCACTAGAGTTCTTGAAACTCCTTCCACCAGTGAACATTTCTTCAAACTTCTTTAAATTGAACATATTAGTTCCTTCTGAAAATTTATTCAGTTCAAAGTACTGAATTCCTCCATCTCTAACTTCACACACTCAGTTTAACAGACAGTGGTCAAACTCAATATTTTTACCCCTGACTCTATAGGTGTACCACCTAATTATAAACCTACCTCCAGTTTCCTCTAGTCGCCATTTTCTTTGGTTAGCATAGAATTCCCAAATAAGCGAGGTAAATAGTTTTTCATCAACGGATAGCAAACTTCCCCAACCAACAGATTCAAACATATTTAATACATTTGAAAAATTCAGGAAAGATGATGGATTTACTCAATAGCCAACAATCATAGTTCGATTTCTCGAAACCCATTCACTATAATCTGATTCACTTTTCAAATCTAAAATGTGAAGTACCTGGGTTTTAGAACTTTCTTGTTCTGGAGATGATTTAGAGGAGTCATAATGGGAAGCTGAGAATTTTGGAGCGATCTCTTTTCTTTTGTGTTGTTGCCGATGACTTCTTCTTCATCTTCGGAGATATTTTTCAGACCTTCTTTGGTTTTGGTTTGTTCAATTTTGTTTTTTCCATTGTAGTCAAAGGATGAGAGTTTGAACTTGCGGTTTTTTAGAAAAAAACTCAGAGGATTTTGAGAAAGAGAGGATGAAAAATAGTCAGTTTCAAAATTCGGGAAAGAGAGAAGAGAGAAAGTCCTTTGTGAGTTCCTAGGAAGTAGTGATAGAAAATACACTCAAGTACATTGAAAAAGCCATTTTCATCAAAGATTTCAAAAGATATCTTGAGAAAAGTGCTAATATTTTGAAATTCAAAAGTGAAATTCTGGAAGCAGTTATTTTAAAAGAAAATGCGAAGCATCAGAGATAATTCCCTTTTGGATTCAAGCTTGATTCGAAAGGTACATCCAAAAAGGAACTTCTTCAAGAGAGAGTTTTGGACTTATTTTCTGAAATGCTGCGTCCAAAAGCTGTGTCTTCAGTAGCTTTGCAAAACAAAAAAATCTTGCGGAAACATGTAAGTCACACAACACATACATCTCCCTTAAGTACATGATCACAAATAAAATGATGTTTAACCTCTACATGCTTGGTTCTAGAATGTTGAACAGGATTCTTAGTTAGATTGATAGCACTTGTATTTTCACATAATGTAGGTATGCAATTAAAATTAAGGCCAAAATCATGCATTGTATTTTTCATCCACGAAATTTGTGCGCAACAGCTTCCAACTGCAATGTATTTGGCCTCGGTTCTGGATAAGAATACACAGGCTTGCTTCTTGCTGTGCCATGACACTAGATATTGTCCAAGAAATTAGCAATGGTTACTTGTGTTTTTTCTTTCAACTTTACAGCCTACATAATCCGCATCGGTATATCCTATAAGATCAAATATGTTAGTATGAGGATACAATAAGCCATAATCATATGCGCTAATTAAATATCGAATTATGCATTTTACTGCACATAGGTGTGATTCTTTTGGACATGATTGAAACTGCGCAAAAAGACAAATTGAAAACATGATATCTGGCCGGCTAGCGATAAGATAGAGTAAACTTTCAATCATACCTTTATATTTAGATTCATCTACCTTCTTACCCTTTTCGTCCTTGTCAAGTTTTAGAAAAGTGCTCATAGGTGTGCAGATTTCTTTAGCTTCGTTCATGCCAAACCTTTTGAGCAGTTCCTTAGCATACTTAGCTTGATTTAGGAAGATTTTATCCTTGATTTGTTTGATTTGCAGCCCGAGAAAAAAGTTTAATTCTCCCATCATACTCATTTCGAATTCTTGTTGCATTTTCTTAGCAAACACTTGCACACGGAATCATTAGTAGTGCCAAAAATGATATCATCAACATAAATTTGAGCAATAAGAAGATCATCAGATTTTTTAGATTTGATAAACAAGGTGGTATCGATCAAGCCTCTTGAGAAACCTTTTGAGGGCAAGAATCCACTAAGCCTTTCATACCAAGTTCGTGGGGCTTGTTTTAAACCATAAAGAGCATTTGAAAGTTTGAAAACATGATTTAGAAAATGCTTATGAATAAAACCTAGAGGTTGTTCTGCATAAACTTCTTCCCTAATAAAACCATTTAGAAATGGACTCTTAACATCCATTTGATAAAGCATAAAATTTTTGAAGGATGCAAAGGTAAGAAGTATTCTTGTAGATTCCAATCTAGCAACGGGAGCAAATGTCTCATTATAATTAATGCCCTCTTCTTGATTGAATCCTTGGGCAACCAATCTTGCTTTATTTCTAATGACAACTCTATTTTCATCAAGTTTGTTTCTAAACACCCACTTGGTACTAATAACCAGATGATCAAGTATTCTAGGGACAAGTTTCTAAACTTGATTTCTTTCAAATTGGTTTAGTTCTTCTTCTATAGCAATTATCCAAAATTCATCATGCAATACTGCATTAATGCAATTAGGTTCTATACTTGAGAGTAGAGCAAAGTTATCTATGAAGTATCGTCTAGTTTTGACTCCGTAGCTTGGATCACCAATGATTTGTTCTTTGAAATGACCGGTTTTGTATTTCCAATCATTTGGTAATTCTTGATCCGTGGATTCTTCAATTTATTGCTTTCCTTGTTCAGCTTGTTTTCTTCAATGTCTTCCTCTGTTGCATGAATATCTAGCGGCGAAGCTTTGTGTTGGTCTTTCCTCATTTCCTTTGAACCTCGTACATCATCATCATCTTTCCTTGAAGCAAAGATGTTAGATTCATAAAAACAACGTGTATGGATTCTTTCACACATAGAGTTCTCTTATTGTACACTCTATATGCCTTTTTATTGGAAGAGTATCCAAGGAATACAACCTCATTGGACTTGCTATCAAATTTTTCAAGATTGCCTCGGGTATGAAGGACAAAACATTTGCAGCCAAATACTTTGAAATAGGAAATTGATGGAGTTTTGTCAAACATAAGCTCAAAGAGTGTTTTTCTCAAGAAGGGTCTCAATATTATTCGCTTTACAATATAGCATGATCTATTAACAGTTTCACCCTAGAAATATTTTGAAAGAGAGTTTTCACAAATAATGGATTTAGCCATTTCTTACAAAGTTCAATTTTTTCTCTCAACAACACGATTTTGTTGTGGTGTTTTAGCTATTGAAAAGTTGTGAAATATTCCATTTTTATCAGAAAAGTGTGTAAATTCACTGTTGCAAAATTCTCTATTATTATCACTTCTAATAGAAATTAGTTTGCATCCAATAGAGTTTTAGACGTGCTTGAGCAGTTTTGAAAATTCAGAAAAGGTTTCGTCCTTTTGTCCAAGGAATAAAGTCCAAGTAAATATTGAGAAGTCATCAACTAACATATAATCATATCTCTTACTGCCAAAGTTAGTGGTCCTCATTGGTCCAAACAAATCCATATGAATTAATTCAAGAGGTTTTAAGATGAAAATCATTTTCTTGGATTTAAAAAAAGTTTTGATTTGTTTTCCAAATTGGCATGTATCACAAATTTTACTTTTATCAAACTTCATTTTGGGCAGTTCCCTAACAAGTTCTTTTGAGGATAATTTGTTTAGCAAATCAAAAGATACGTGACCTAATCTTCTATGCCAAAGATAGCCATCATTGTCATGCATAGAAAGACATCTAATACCATGAGCTATAAGATCGTTTAGATAGAATATATAAACATTTTCAACATAGTTGGCAACAAAGATTGTTTCATTATTTGAACTATCCATGATATAGTAAGAATCCTTTTCAAAGATGACTTTGCAGCCGTTGTCACATAATTGGCTAATGCTAAGCATGTTATATTTCAGCTCATCAATTAATAACACTTGTTTAATGATAGTTGAAGAACCTTTACCAACGTTACCTATGCCAAGAATTTTTTCTTTCTTTTTGTCTCCAAAGGTAACGAATCCTTCATTTGCAATTTGCACATCTTCTAGTAGAGCTGCATTTCCAGTCATATGGCTTGAACATCCACTGTCCAAGAATCACTTGGTGAAACTCATTTTCTCCAATGAATGTGTACCTATACATGAGAAGGAATAGTAATTTTTTGTGCCCACATTTTCTTGGGTCCACGGGGCTTAGTAGTGTTTCTTCTAATTTTCCTAAATGTTTTTGCACTAGATTCTACTTTCTTCTTAATATAACATCTTAATACTTTATGTCCAGATTTTTCACAAGATGTGCACAATTTGTGTGTCATGTAAGATGATGCAGCTTTTATAAACTGAGGTTTGTGAATTTTATCCTTGATCTCATGCCTATAACTTAGGCCATTTCAGTTTCCAGCTAGGTGTTGAGCTCCTAGTAATTTTTTTTAGGTTTTTTTTACCATTTGTAAACTTTTCAATACAAGTGGTGAGATCATTGACTCTATTTTTCATATATTCAAACTTGCTAAGCATACTTTCAAGAGAATGAATTTTATCATATAAGCATCCATTTTCTAAAGACACATAATGTAGAGTAGTGATGATAACATCCTTTTCCATAATAGCACACATATATAACTTAAGAGACATTTTGTTCTTATTCAACAACTTTTCATTCTCATCTAACAAACAATTAATCTTCCCTTTCATTTCTTTATTTCTTCTAGATAACTTTTTCAGTTCATGGAACATGTCAATTAGCAATTCATTTGGATCATCATGCTTTTCATGATTAGAATTATACGAATTAGATATGAAATCAGTGGTGGTAGAATTTACCTCATTTTCCATTGCCATAAAGCATATCTTGGCAATTTCATTTTCGGAATCATCTACCTCTAATTCAAACTAATTTTGGTCCTAAGTTCCCATCAATCATTTGCCCTTCTTTGCTTTCAACTCTTTCTTCTTCTTCTTAAGAATTATGCCTTCCTCTTCTTTAGCAACTGAGCAATCAGCAATGAAATGTTCAATGCTTTTGCATTCATAACACTGAGACTTAAACGCTGAGGTTTGTCCTTTGCTCTTTACGAACTTCTTCCCTCTTTTGAAGTTTCCTTTGTTAAACATCCTTTAGAATTTCCTTGCTATCATTGCTAGTTCTTCAATGTCTACATCAGTCTTATTGTCACTGTCTGATTGACTGGTTTCAACTACCTCTTTTTCAGCTTTCAGTGCTATTCCCTTTTTACCTTTATCATGATCATCGGAATCTTTAAACCTCTTGAGTTTCATTTCATATGTTAGAAAAGAGACAATCAGCTCTTTAGTTGGTAAGGATTTCAAATCCTTAGATTCTTCCACAGCAAGAGCTTTTGGCTATCAGCTTTTAGGCAATGCATCCAGAATTTTTCGCTTTTGTTCATCCAGGGAATAGACTTTCCCATAGGCTTTAAGACCATTTTCGATTTTTGTAAATCTGGTAAACATGTCAGTTATGCTTTTATTTGGCTTTATTGTGAACAATTCATAGTCATGAATTAAAAGCTCCAATTTAGATTTTTTAACTTGGTTTGTCCCCTCATGGGTGATTTCAAGTAGTCTTCACATGTCATTAATTGAATCATAGCCACTAACTCGATTCTACTCAGTGACATCAAGGGCACAACACAAAATGTTTTATGGTTTGAAAGTTCAATGCCACTTTGGTATTATCTTCAGCATTAAATTCATCACTTTGTTTAGGCACTTTTCTCCTATTAACAAGTTTTGATGGGACAAATGGGTCATTCTCAATCAGATTCCACAATTTAAAGTTGATTGAATAAATATAAATCTTCATCCTATTTTTCAAGAATGTATAATTACTTCTATTGAATAATAGAGGTCGATTCGGTTTGAGGATCCTTCAACATACAGGAGAGAAAATAAGTTTGCCATGAGGATCTTTTCTACACGGTTGTTAGACTGAAAATAGAGTAGACCAATCTCTAATACCCAATGAAAAACTTTATAGGGAGGTGAATAAGATTTTTGGCAAATTTATAAAACGTTTGAATGAAATCTATTTTGAGAGAAATAAATGTTCTTCGAATTTTTTACCGATAATACTTGCAACAGCTAGAGCTTTTCAGAATGGCCTTGAGAAATATCTAGACTTAGAATAAGGCAAGATGCACACATCAATTAATGTTGGATTGAAAATAGGTTGGTGAGAGCCTTTAAAGATTTCTTTAAGGAACTAAGAAGATTTGAGTTAAGACGATTTGCAGCTGTTCCAAAAATAAATACAGAGAGATAAAACACGGGATTTATAGTGGTTCGATCTACCAAGATCTATATCCACTACCTTAAGCTTACTCTTAAGGATTTTCAACCAGATTTCATTCACCCAACACAATGGTATCAATCTGTACCAAATACAAGAGAGGATCACCATACTTAGTTTTCCAAAACCTCTCAATCAACTAATAAATCAAGGTTCACCTTAAATGGGTTTTACACCACAATCTTGAGACACAAAGATGATTGAAGATAAATAAAACAAAAGTAGTTGACTTCTTTGAGCAGTTATACACGAAGAATAAGCTCAAAACACTTTTACCTTTTAGATACAATTTGATTTCACTTTTGAAGCACTTTAATAAAGGAGATTTTTGTTTTCTATAGATCATGAGTGTTTCTTAGAAGGATAAGACAAAAATCTACTTTCAAATCAAGTTTTGAAGCCTTTTATAAGGACATAAAGTAGAGCTCCAACGGCTATAAAATGGCTATTTTTTGTTATCAAATTTGCCAGAGTTTTAGACGTGGGTGCATCCAAAAGGTAAATCCAAATTGGCACTTTTTCATGCAAAATCGATTTGATACTGTTTACAGAGTTTTGGATATAGCTTCTGGATGTAGGGTTACCCAAAATACTCAATCTAAAATTCTGAGAATTTTAAAACTTTAAAATATTTTGTTTTAGTGCTTCAATATGGAATTAAACTAAATCAAAAGGTAAAGAAGACATAGGAATTTTCATAGAGAGATACCTTAACAAGGATTTCTAGTCTAAGGTTCTTCCATAATGGATTCTTTGTATGCAATATCTTAAACTTGATCTTTTTGATTTCATATTCTTTGATTTTATTGCTTCAAGAGTTGCTTAGCAATCCTATTTGCAAGCCTTGAAAGAATTGAGGTCAAACATGTCCTATAACATGTAGATCACATAAGTTAGTCCTCATCAATGTTTGTCATCAGTTAAAACAAAGGAGACCGCCCTTAGGGCTAACAAGAAAAAATAAGAAAAGGAAAGAAAATAGATATATGACTTCTTTGATTTTGAAGAGCGAGAAAATGAAAGAAACTGGAGATAAACCAAGAATGACTATATTTGATGTTGAAGAGTGAAAACAATAAATGTGAGAAAAATAAGGAAAGTAGAGATAAAATGAGAGTGACTATTTTGACTTTGAAGAGTGAAAAAGATGAAGTTGTTGGAAATCACAAGTCTTTTGATAGGAATCTACCTATGCAATAAGGCACATTTAAATAATATGATAGAAAGTTAAGACTTGCTTCAAGGTTCCTTAGAAAAATTTGACATTAAAGAGGTTTCAAGAAGATTTTTAAGCCATTAAAGCCTACAAGCCAAGGACCAAGAAGACAGCCAAGAAATGGTTGTCAAAAAGGAGGATCAAAGGAGGTCAATGTTAACACAATCACATATGGAAGATCAAGAACCTTTGGAAGCTAATTGAGGATCCTAAAAGAGCTTAAAGAAAAGTTAGTTCAAGTAAAAGATCAAGGAATATGATAGGGGCTAAAATCATTACTATTTTTCTAGTTATTTGAGATTAATTTGGGATACTTTTGATATAATAACTAGGAATATTTCTTCCTATTTGATATTTTACTTGTAGGAAGTGTTTTTAATAAATTTGTGCATAATTGAGTGGATTTCGAGCAAACGGTGCAACATTCCAGCATCCACCTGGCTCCAGGTCTAGTAACTGCACCAAGTGCCAGGTCCAATTTGAAAAAACAGTGAAAATAGAGCAAAGTTTAGAAGCAGAATAGAACATACTTGGTGCCAGGTAGGGTTGAAGGGACTCGGCGCTAGGTCTAGTCTGGACACATGAATTCTGTGCACGAATTTGGTATTTTTTAAAAGATTTTGGTATTTCCCGAATCCTACTCAGCCACGACTCCTCAAGTGATGAATTTTATCATTAAAGAAGCCTATAAAGACAAGAAAAACACAAAAAAAAAGTAGTGAATCCAAAAATCAAAGCTGCAAATCACTTAAAGAAGGAGGAGATTCACCATTTAAGGAGGATTGTTCAAGAGAGTCTTCAAGGGAGAAGAATGAGGCTTGTCTATAAGTTCTTTTTCTTATCTTTGTTTTCTTGTTCTTAAACAATGATGTATTCACTATTTTCATTATAATTTGACATTGATTTGGGATTCATGATTTTGTATTAATTTAGTTATTTGATTAATTTTCTATCATCCTTGGTATTTGTTTATTTGTTATCATTGGTTATTGATGCGTTTTCTTCTAATTGACGTGGAAATTTCATGTTTATGAGGAACTGAGTTTAATGCACTTTTTAGTTATGTTGGTTTGATTGAAAAATCTACTAATTTAATTAAAAGATAGTGATTTCATAGATTGAGAAAGAAGTGGAGTCTATTTAAGTGGATTCATGACTTGAAAAACGATTAAATTTTACTTTATATTCCTTCATGATACCAAAATGATGTTTAATTGAGATAGTTGCTAAGTGGTTCATTATCATGTCTTTTATAATAGTTGTCTAAATTACATATTTATACATCATTGAGTTGTACATATTTCTTTATTTTTCTTTTTATTATCTTATCACTTTATTCGGTCGATTAAATAATGAATAAAAAGTGATTAGTGTGTACTTGTTCTTTTGAAAATTGATACTCGTTAATTTTCTATGCTATGCTTGCGATAAGTATACTTGCTCGTATATGTATTTTGGGATTAATATTTTAATTAAAACTTAACTAAGAATTAGATTTAAATTTAATAATTTTCACACACCTAAAATTTATGCATCAGAATGGCTAGGGAGATCTAAGAAAATAAGATTTGTCAAGTTTTGAGGAGTATAACATGGATGCATGGCGTAAATACACAGGCATGCACCAAGCCGTGCAAATCACAAACCCAATTTGCTCCTAGAAATTTGGGTGCACAGCCAACTCCATAGTCATTCATCAAGCCATGCCTATGTGTGCGACCATTTGCATGGTAGCACAGTTACCCGTGCACTACCCATTTTTGTGAAGCCCAACATAGGCATGGTCGTGCAAGCTCTATTTATGGCCAAAATTTTTTAAGCCTTTTTATCTTTGTTTTGGTTTTGTTTCAATTATTTAGCATTTGATGACAGCTTGTAATAGTTTTAATGGCCAATTTGACTTATTTTAAGTCCACTTTTGATTAGGATTAGCATATCTAATAGGGTTTGGAACCTATATGTATATATGCTATAATGGAATCTATATGTGTGTATGTATGTATGTATGTATGTATGTATGTATGTATGTATGTATGTATGTATGTATATATATATATATATATATATATATATATCATTATACCTCTTGTAAACAAGAACTTTTAGAACTTTAGAAATTTGAATACAAGAGCTCTTTGCGAGTTTGGAGAGGGGATTCCTCTTTGGGATTGTTCCCTTAAATCAAGACTAATCTTAGAGCTTAATCATTTGCAACTTTGATGCACGCTCGGGAGCTCCTTCTTTATACAATCCTTGTGACTCAAGCAAGCATGGAATTCAAAGGCACACAAAGCACTCAAAATATTAAATGTATGCTTGAAAATAGAGGTTTGGTAAAACCTAATTCAAATATTACAATCCTAGGTAATCTAAGCTATCTAGAACCCACAATCTATTGAACTAAGCTAATTAAATCAACACCCTAACACCATTAACCCAACACGGATCAAGAACAAGAGGAATGGGATGATTTAAGCACCTAATTAAATCCTAATAGGAACCCTAGGAAGAAACCTAGTACTTAAATTAGAGATGAAGATTTGGATTGTTCTTTAATGGTTAAGCCCTAAGATTAGTCTTGATTGAAAAGAAAATTCCCAAAGAGGAATGACCTCACGAAACTCACAAAGAGTTCATGTATTCAAAATATTTAAAGTCCTAAAGTTCTAAAAGTTGTTCTTTATAAGAGGTATATTGATATATATATATACATATATATATACACATGTCAAACCTTAGACTATTAGAGATGCTAATCTTAATCAAACAAGCCTTAGAATAAGTCAAATTAGCTATTAAAACTATTACAAACCATGGTTATATGCTAAAAAATCAAAATAAAATCCAAGCAAAGATAAAAAAGGCTTCAAAATTTTCGCACGAACATGCATAGAGCTTGCATTGTCATGCCCGTGTTAGGCTTCACAAAAATGGGTTGTGCATGCCCGTGCAGATGGCCGTGGTTGTGCTTATGTGCATGGCCATGCAACTTGTCGTGCACCCAAAAGTTTTGGGAGCAAATTGAGTTTGTAATTTGTACGACTTGGTGTGTGCCTATGCATTCAAGCCATGCCTATTGCATTCTCCAAACTTGATCAATCTTATTTCCATCTTCTTACCCTTTCCTTGATCTTCCACTTGAATTAACTTCTCATTAAGCTTTTTGAGTCTTCAATTGGCTTTCAAGGGTTCTTCATCTTCTATTTGTGATTGTGTTAACTTTCAACTCCGTTGATCCTCCGTTTTGGCATCCATTTCTTGACTCTCTTCTTGGTTCTTGGCTTGTAAGCTTTGATGGCTTGAAAATCCTCTTGAAACCTCTTGAATGTTGAATTTTCCCATGGAACCTTGAAGTAAGTCTTGACTTTTCATCCCTCTTCTTTAAATATGCCTTGTTACGTGAGTAGATTCCTATCATTTCTCCTTTCTTTGCAATAATTCATCATCGAATTGATGTGCCATGGTACTTATATGGATTTCTCGATCTATATAAGAATTCAAACAAGAGTTGTTTGATGAAGATAAAAATTTAGGCATTCATTCCTAAATAACTACTTTATGTTCTCTCTTCTCAATCTAAATTTTCTTTAGGCATTCATTCCTAAATAACTGCTTTATTTTCTCTCACCTCAATCTAAATTTTCTTTCTCATTTTACCTCCGTTCTCTTTTTCCATACTTTTGTTGTTTCACCCCTCAAAACCCAAAGAAGCACTTTCATTTTACTTCCATACTCTCTCTTTAGTTGTGGTTGCTTTTGGATTTATATTCTCTTTTCTCCTTCTCTCCTCTTTTTATCTTCTTTCTTACTCTTGTTTTTCTTTCTCCTTTTGCTCTCTTTTATTTTTATCTTCCTCCCTCAAAATATTCGATGTTTTACAACTTCACTAGGGCATATAGGACAAAGCATAAATTCATTCCATCCTTGTACAAAATGTAAGTGTCTCTCTTTCTATAGTGAACCACTTCTCTATCATATAACCAAAGTCTTCTTAATAATATATGTCCAACGTGTATGGGAAAGATATCACAAATAATTTTATCTTTGTATTTTCCCATAAAAAATGCAACCTTGACTTGCTTATTCACTTTTATCTTACCATAATTATTTAACCATTGAAGCTTTAAGGCTTAGGATGTTTCTAGCCCTCCATTTTTAATTCCTCTACCAATGTAGCACGAATAACATTTTTACAACTCTTTCCATCAATAATCATGCTACATAATTTTTTTTTATTGATTTGACACCTTGAATATAAAATATTCTTCTTTTGTAAATCCCCTTCTCTTTTAACCATATATACATCTACAATCTCTCTCATAACAACAATCAATGAACATGGTCATCCATTCTCAATTCTATCTTTTCTATCTCACTTCAATCTCTCTACTAGTTTTTGTGTCTTTTTGTGAAGTTGAACTAGATGTCTCATCCTCACTGACTTCATTTCTTCTCGTTTTCTCTTGTACCATTTCTAGCCAACTCTTCTTTTTCTTTAGACTCTCTCGCTTCTTAACAAATTCAACTCCTCCATGCTCCACTCCTTTTTGTTCATTCTCCTTCAACACTTCTAATGGTTGTGGCTTGTCTTCTAGAAAGAATAGTATATTATAGTATTTCTTAGTCACACTTTTTATTGAACACACGCTAAGCTCCTTTTCTTTATTTTCTTCTTCTCGTTGTAGGCCATTCTTCAAAACTTGAGTGTTTGAAATCTGTTTGGACTCTTTACTTAAGTAGCAACTAATTCCTTACTAGTCCTAACAATCTCATCATTTTTCTCGACTTCAAACTTAGCCTTTCTATCTCATCATGTCACTTCATTATCAATTCAAATACTTGTCTCATTATATCACACCCCTCCTTCAAGGATTTGAAACAACAATCAAGTTTCCTATGCCCATATTTGCCACAACACTCACAAGATATTGCACTACTCCCTTAAAAATCACTCGTTCTTTTTTTATCAACCAATCTTGGGTAATCACATATGTTATAGCCATTATCCCAACAACTAGAGCAAACATATTCTTGTTTTCTTCTCAAACCATTCTTTGATAAATTTTGCAACACACTCTCCTCTCTATGTTTAGAACTTCTTGGATAATCATAGGTTGAGTAGTCATAGCTCTTACACATTTTGCATACATTCTCCCTTAATTTCTTTTATGCTCCATTCCTTGAATAATTTTGTGTTTCTCTCACATAAACTCTCTCAAATCCTTCCTTCTCATATTTCCAATTTCTTCTTCCATAAAACCAACAATACCTCTTCCACGTGTGCTAGGCCCTTTATTATAGCTACTCGCATAAGATTCAACTCCACATTTAAGCAAGTTCTCATGTTCATTTTCTTTTCCCCAATAGTCTTCCTCATGTTCAAATTCATGTTCATCTCACTCTCCATAACTACTTCTACTTAAACAAGATACCTCTTCACAATTATACCCTTCAATATTACTCTAACTAGCCATTGTGAAATTTTTTTTCAAGAGAAATTTCCACAAAATTTAAGTAGAAAACATAAGAGAAATTCCTCACTTCACTCCCTTAAGTGTTTATACTCAATTTTAGTGGTCACTCTTTACTCGTATTTGTACTTTTTTGGCTTTTACCATAATGAGCATTAGTCCAACTAGACAAGTCAAGATTATCCTCTAAGGACAATCAACTAGAGGTCTTAGAGGAATTCAATTGAACACTTGATCGTCACCAAAGAGCAAGGTAAGTTCAAGCAAGAATTCAGAGAAATAAGGGCTCAACAAACTCATGATTTCAAGAATGATTTATGAAGGTATTTATTAAGCAAACACCATGAGGATTTAAGGTAGGACAAGTTCAAAATACTTCCAAGTATCTCAAAAAGTTTTAAAACTAAGTATTTAACCTACCATTGATAGAAAATATATCATTGAAGTCAATTAGAAATGGATGATACAAGCTAAGATCCTATATAAAGCATTGTATAGACACTTAAGCATTTAATCAAATACACGGGAGGTAACTACTCAAATAAAGGATTTTTAAATGTTTCGATGCTATCACAACCCCAATGATACAATTTTGATGTTCAATTAATTTACTAGAAGTAATGTTAACACAAGGAATTCAAGACTAAAAAAGATAATATGACATGAACTAAATATGCTCCAATAATTTCCCAAGCTATAGCATAGATCACCAATAACAAATTCCTACTTGCTACATAAGGATAAATCCCCACTTAAAAGTAAATTACTAAGCAATAAGATCATAAAATTCATCATAGGAATTATTTGGTAGTCATGTATGCATAATCACAAGTAATAGAAATAACACATCAAGCACCTTGTGTGAACACTCTTAACTCAAGTTACTCCAAAAATTTCACCTTTATAACAACCCTAAGAACTCAAAATTCATAATACAATCAATTCCCAATAATTATATCAATATCAAGAAACAATTTCAAAGTAAGAATTTAGACAAATTTTGATTATTATATCTCATAATAGTATGAAAATTAATTACAGGATTCTTTTTATATTAAAAAAACTTGCAGCAAATAGACCCAATAAGAATCCAAATTTCTACAATTTAACACCACAAATACCTACATGAGTATCAAATAAACACATATGTTTAATTTCATAACAAACCCATGGCTCAAGTTTGAAATAATGGACCTCTAAAATAGCAAGAAAAATAGTTTTGAAATTTGAAATTATACAAGTAAAATTCAAAAAGAAATTTTGTACCTTTTGCCAAGAAAAGTTGATTTGATTAGAATCAAATCATACATAGCTCTGATACCAACTTTGATGCGAGCTCGGGAGCTCCTTCTGTATGCAATTTTCGTGGCTCAAACAAGCATAGAATTCAAGGGCATACAAAGTACTCAAAGCAGTGAATTTATGCTTGAAAATGGAGGTTTAAGTAAAACCCAATTCAAAGATTAGAACCCTAGGTAATCTAAGCCACCTGGAACCCACAATCTATTAAACTAAGCCAACTAAATCAACACCCTAACACCCTTAACTTAGTAAGGATCAAGAACAAGAAGGATGGAATAATCTAGACACTCAACTAAATTCTAACAAGAACACTAGGAAAAGACCTAGTGCCTAAATTAGAGATGAAGATTTAGATTATCCTTGAATGGTTTAGAAGCTTGAATAAAAAATAAGGACTAAGCCCTAAGATTAGTCTTGATTGAAGAGAAAAGTCTCAAAGAGGAATCATCTCACTAAACTCACAAAGAGTTCTTATATTCAAAATATTCAAAGTTCTAATGTTCTTAAAGTTGTTCTTTACAAGAGATGAGGTATAATAGCATATATATAGAGATGCCATGCCATAAATGATTAAATATGCTAATCCTGATCAAAAGAGGTATTAAAATAAGTCTAATTGGCCATTAAAACAATTACAAACCATGGTCAAATGCTAAACATCCGAAACAAAATCAAAATAAAGATAAAAAAGGGTTCAAAAATTTTGCACCGCTATGCATAGAGCTTGCACAGTTATGCCTATATTGGGCTTCAAAAATATGGGTAGTGCTCGGGCAATTGCACAATTGTGTAGATGGCTGTGCACATAGGCATAGCTTGGTGTTCGGTCATGCACCTAAACTTCTAGAAGCAAATTGAGTCTGAAATTTGCACACCTTGGTGCATGCTCGTGCATTTAAGCTGTGCACCACTTCTTGCACTCCTCCAAACATGATCAATCTTATTTCCTTGGATATTCTTAGCTATTTCTTGATCTTTCACTTGAATTAATTTCTTATTAAGCTCTTTTGGGTCCTTAATTGGCTTCTGAGAGTTCTCGATCTTCCATATGTGATTGTGTTGACTTTGAGCACCTTTAATCCTCCTTTTTTGTACCCATTTCTTAACTATCTTCTTAGCTTTTGGCTTGTAGGCTTTGATGACTTGAAAATTCTCTTGAAACCTCTTGAGTATCTAATTTTTTCAAGGAACCTTGAAGCAATTCTTGACTTTCTCTTCTATAAATATATCTTGTTGCGTGGATGGATATCTATTACCTATATTCTTCATTTACACAAAAACTCTTATTTAAATTCCTATATAGGTAGCAATTCAAGAACGTATCTTTAAAAAAAAAAGATATGATAGGAATCCATCCAAGCTTCAAGGCTCATCTAAAGAAAGGGGATGGAAAGCTAAGTCACATTCCGTGACTTCTTGAGAAATACCAAGATACAAGGAATTTCAAGGAGGATTTCTAGGTATAGAGCCTAAAAGCCAAGAGATAAGAAGTTTTGTGAAGAAATCTATGATAAAAGGAAGTTTAAAAAAAGATCAAAATGACCAATAATTCATATAGAGAGTCAAGAACCCAAAAGAAAGCATTAGAAGTTAAAGAATAAGGATTGTAGTACAAAAAAACAAGGGAAAAATGTTTGTTAAAGAGAAGTAGTATTGCTTGGCATGAAACAAATAGTGCCACTTGGTTTCTATGTAAAGAAGCTTAGAGAATCTGAAAGCTGATAGCACCACTTACAGCATAGCAAGTAGTGCCGCCAGCCGTTGTGAAACTGAAGTTATATTTGGTTGCTTTGGTTTTCTTACATTATTGAGCTATAATTTGTGTCTTCTTTAATTCGCACATTGGTCCCAAGTGATAGGGCTATAAAAGATATGTTAATAGGCTTTTAATGGCTAAGATTGCATCTTTATTAGATAGGGGTAACGTGTATATAAATATGTCATTATAACACTTTATAATCAACTTGGTTATTAATTTGAGATCAAAGCACCCTTTGTGAGGGTGATCCTCTTGGGTTTTCTCCCAGTAAAATCAAGACATTTGCTTAGGGTTCTAGTCTCTCTTTTTGAAACAAATCTCTTAATACTAAAAGGATATATTAAATGAAATTGTTGCTTAGGTCTTGATTCCATAGTTGTTCCAAGGTTCTAGTTAGGCTCTTAATTGGCTACCTAATTCATCCTATTTCAATTATTCTTGATCCCCTATTGGGTTAAGGGTAATTAGGTTTTGAATTGATAGATTTAGGATTCTAGGTAGCTTAGGTCTACTAAGGTTTTATACTTTGAATTCAATTTTTGCTTTTTCAATAATTTTCCAGCATAGATACCTATTTTGAGATCCAATTGTGTTTTTGCATATCTTGATAATTTTGCCACGAATTAGAGTGTGAAATGATCCCTAAAGATTCATATAAGAAGAAGACATTAGTACTTCCAGAGCCACTAGAAACTGGGGTCAGTGTAACATCCTGCTCGGAGCCACCTTAAAATAGGAGATTTTTATTATCCTTTAGATCTTTTGAGAATTTTCTTAAAAAGCTATTTATAAATATATTATGTTAAAAAAAAGTCATTATTTAAGAAACTAATATTTTATACATTATTTTTGAAAATTTACTATAATCTCATCCCTTATAAGAAATATCCTATCTTTTTTATATATACTATATATAATTACGAAATATTATATTTGCTATAGATTATTATTATTATTATTATTATTATTATTATTATTATTATTATTATTATTATTAATTTCATTATGATTGTTATTTATGATTATTATTACTACTAAAATTATAGTTAGAAATAATATAATATAATATAATATAATATAATATAATATAATATATTATATTATATTATATCAAATTCTATGTATATTTCATATATTACATTATATTTGATTTGATAATAAAAATGTATAAAATATATTTTAGGAAGACAAATTCAATTTGAAATCTTTAACTATTTATTAAAAGAAGAGAAGTTCAATTTGTATACTCAAATTATAGGGCCCACAATGTTTAATAAAGTTTTAGATATTTTTACAGGTAGAGACCACACTTTTTATAAAGTTTAGACATTTATTTATTAAATATTAAATTATATCTTCCATAATACACTACATGAAAATTAGTAAAATTTCCTCACCCTTTTGTTGCTAAAGCCTTGTCGCCAAAAGGTCTTGGAGATAAAACTGAGTTTTGTCACCAAAAAGGGTTCTTTAGCGAGGAAACAAAGCCATAACTTTTAGTGATGAATTATTTTGTCGCTAAAAGTAATCACTTTTGTTGGAAAAAACCTTCATTTTGTCGCCAATGATGATTTTTCATGAAAAAAAAATTTCGTGACAAAAATTTCATCACAAAAAATATAATTTAATTTATCAAATTAAATTCATGGTAGAAAATAATATTACTTTTGTGACAAGACAATTACTCACTAATACAAACAAATTTGTCGCTAAAAGGGGTCAATGGAGAGAAAAATTTCCTCACCAATACAAAATATTTTGTCGCTAAAAGGGATCAATGGCGACAAAAGAATTTCCTCACCAAAGCTTTTTACTTTTTTTTTTTAAAAATTAAAATTTTTGAAAATGGCCCACGTGCACCTTATCACAACACCTTTATAACAAGGTCCATGTGAACCAACCGCACTTGATCACAGCCTCGGATTAAATCACTGAATTG
>JANUWF010002278.1:760000-1017500 GCA_026120185.1 Voacanga thouarsii
GTTGCTAACCGTATTGAAAATATTTATGTATTTTATCTAAATGATCTTATAGCTCATGGTATTGGATGTGAGTTTACACACTTTTGTGATGAAAATGGAGTTTTTCACAACTTTTTAGCTACTAATACTCCTCAACAAAATGGTGTTATTGAGAGGAAAAATTGAACATTGCAAGAAATGGCTAGATCCATGATTTGGGAAAACTCTCTTCCAAAATACTTTTGAGCTGAAGCTGTAAATACAGCATGCTATATTGTAAACCGAGTGATGTTGAGACATTTTCTAAAAAAAAACACCCTTTGAGTTTATATTTGACAAAACTCCATCAATTTCTTATTTCAAAGTATTTGGTGGCAAATGTTTTTTTGTTCTTAATACTCGAGACAACCTTGGAAAATTTGATAGCAAGTCCGATGAGGCTATATTCCTTAGATACTCTTCCAATAAAAAGGTATATAGAGTGTATAATAAGAGAACTCTATGTGTGAAAGAGTCCATACATGTTGTCTTCGATGAATCTAACATTTATACTTTAAGAAAAGATGATGATGATGATGTAGGAAGTTCAAAAGAAAGAAGGAAAGAATAGCACAAAGCACCACCGCTGGACACTCATGCCAAAGAAGAGGAATTTGACGAACAACAAGCTAAGAAAAGTGAGCAAGAAACTGAAGAATTCACGGATCAAGAATTACCAAGAGATTGGAAATACAAAATTGGTCATCCAAAAGAGTAAATCATTGGTGATCCTAGCTATGGAGTTAAAACTAGATGATATTTCATAGAAAATTTTGCTCTACTCTCTAGTATAGAACCTAACTGTATTGATGTAGCCTTGCATGGTGATTTTTGGATAATTGCTATGCAAGAAGAGCTAAACCAATTTGAGAGAAATCAAGTTTGAAAACTTATCCCTAGACTACTTGATCATCCGGTTATTGGTACCAAGTGGGTTTTTAGAAACAAACTTGATGAAATTGGAGTGGTTATTAGAAATAAAGCTTGACTCATTACCCAAGGATTCAATCCAGAAGAGGGCACTGAGTATGATGAAACGTTTGCTCTCATTGCTAGATTAGAGTCCATAAGAATGCTTCTTGCCTTTGCATCTTTAAAAAATTTTATGCTTTATCAAATGGATATTAAAAGTGCATTTCTAAATGGTTTTATTGAGGAAGAAGTATATGTAGAACAACCTCCGGACTTTATTCATGAGCATTTTTCAAATCACATTTTCAAACTTTCAAAGGCCCTTTATGGTTTAAAACAAGCCCCACGAGTTTGGTATGAAAGGCTTAGTGGATTCTTGCTCTCAAAGGATTTTTCAAGAGGCTTGATCAATACCAAACTATTTATTAAGTCAGAAAAATCTAGTGACCTTCTTATTGTTCAAATTTATGTTGATGATATCATTTTTGGTGCTACTAATGATTCCTTGTGTAAGATGTTTGTTAAACAATGCAACAAGAATTCGAAATGAGTATGATGAGAGAACTCAACTTCTTTTTTGGGCTGCAAATAAAATAAATCAAGGATGGAATCTTCCTAAATCAAGCTAAGTATGCTAAAGAACTGCTCAAAAGGTTTGGTATGAATGAAGTTAAAGAAATCAGTACACTTATGAGCATTTTCCTAAAACTTGACAATGATAAAAAGGGTAAGAAGGTAGACAAATCTAGATATAGTGGTATGATTGGAAGTTTACTCTATCTTACTGTAAGCCAGCCAGATATCATTTTTTCAGTCTGTCTTTCTGCTCGATTTCAATCATGCCCAAAGGAATCACACTTATGTGCCATGAAATGCATCCTTAGATAGTTGATTAGAACATATGATTATGGCTTACAATATCTTCGTACTAACACATTTGATCTTATAGGATATACTGATGCAAACTATGTAGGTTGTAAAGTTAAACGAAAAAGCACCAGCGGCCACCGCTAATTTCTTGGACACTCTCTAGTGTCATGGCATAGCAAAAAGTAGGCCTGTATATTCTTATCCACAATTGAGGCTAAATACATTGTAGCTGGGAGTTGTTGTGCACAAATTCTGTGGATGAAAAATTCACTGCTTGATTTTGGTCTCAATTTTAATTGCGTACCTATATTATGTGACAATACAAGTTCTATCAATCTAACTAAGAATCCTGTTCAGCATTCTAGGACCAAGCATATAGAAGTTAAACATCTTTTTATTAGGGATCATGTGCTTAAATGAGATGTATGTGTTGAATATATTTCAACTAATGAACAACTTGCGAATATTTTTATAAAACTTCTGGCAGAAGAAAGATTCAATAATCTGAGAAGAGGTTTAGGAATTATAAAAATCATGTAACTGACATGTTTGTCGAAGAACTGTTATTCTTCTTTTGCAGAACCACTGAAGACACAATTTTTGGATGCAGATTTTGAACGCACTAATCAAAAAACTCGACTCCAAAATCACCTCAGTTGAACTATTTTCATTCTACCTTTTGGACGAACGATTTTGGACTTAGTATAAGTCCAAAATATCGACAGCTCTTAATTTCTGAAAAGCTAAACAATTTATATTATCTGCAAAAGAAAACATGAGCCCACAAATGCTTTTTTTTAAATTTTTCAAAGAGTCTGCGCTTTCTTCAACGCCTCTGAAAAGCTTCTGATGTAAAGCTTTTAACTGTACCTATCCTATGTAGAATCTAGGAAATTTCAAAAACCAGAAACCGACTTGCTTTCTGTCACTCTCGGCTTCTCTAAGACAGAACAAAAATCTTCTTCATCTTCTCCTCACTTCTTGTATGGAAAAAATAGCTAAATTCGAGAAAGGAACTACAAAAAGAACCAAGATAGGAAAAACAACGGCCAAAACAAAAGCTGCTACGCCAATGGTCACTAAGCGGAAAGAAAAGGAAATCATGAGGAAGCCTCACGATCAAACTCATCTACAAAGCATACCGCTCCAAAAAGTTTTGAAACAAAGGTACCTCATTTCCTCGATAAAAAATGTGAAACTGATTTCAATGATTAGTTAGCTAGAAATAGAACTATGATTTCAGGATACCGAGTGGAGGTTGGAGATTTTTTAAATTTCTTTGATATTTTGAACATTTTTGAGAGTTTGGGTTGGGGAGCATTACGGGTAGTTGATGAGAAGTTGTATATCCCGTTGGTTTGGGAGTTCTCTACCAATCAAAAAAAGGGGTAACTTGAGAAGACCGGTGGAGAATTCATGGTGCAATAGTACAACACCAGAGTTGGGTATGTGAATATTAAATTTGATCACAGACTGTTGAATCGAATTTTTGGTGTAAGAGATGGGGGTATTTAGTTCTTTGAGACGAACAAGTTTCCTGAAGAAATAGATATTTTTTACTTGGGCAGATTTGAGGCAAGATTTTCCAGTGGCATAAGTTTCAAAAACTCAACTGATAGAAATACTAAATGGTTAAATGGCCTTGGAAGAGTGTTACACCATATGGTGTCAACCATGGTTGCCCTGAGCTTTGGAGATAAAACCTCAGTGAGTATCATGCAAATGATACTAATGCTGGCTCTGTCTGAGGAACGACAGATTAGTTTTGGGTTTTTAGCAGTCAAATTGATGATGTAGTCATGAAAAACTTCCCTTAAGGCACTTCTATATGGCAATCTATTAACCAAAATATTCAGATACTTTAATGTAGATTTGGACAAGTTTGGACCTGGACAGATGAAGACAACTGCGTATAACACAGAATCATTTGAAAGAATGTGATTTATTCTAGTGGATCAAAAATGGGTTTTGCCAAGAGATCTTTTTGATGAAGAGAAAGTAAAAGTGCTAAAAATTAAGGAAGAAGAAAAAGGCACAGCTTAAACGGTAGGGACTAAAAGGAAAGCTAAAACAACAGCTCAAGCTAAGTCCTCTAGCAGAAGTAAATAGGAGACTCAGGATAAAGGCATAACTGAAAGTATTCTGGACGCCATAAATTCCCTGGCTATTAAATTGAATAGCCTTAGTTCAGAGATTTAAACTCTTGGGAATAGGCTGATCGTTGTGGAAGAAAAGGCTAAAAAGGATAAACCAGTGTCTGCTCCATTAGCACCATCCCTAGCAAAGGCAACTACAGAACAACCTATACCTGATGCCAAAGAAGCACATGCAAAAGAGCAACAGGCTGAGAAAATGACAATCCCTGAGCAAGGCAGAGAAAAATCCCCATATCAGGAAGATGTAGCACCTCTTGCCCCTACTGAACTCCCTGTTTCATCTTGAAAGAGACAAAAACATGTGATAGCCAAGCAGAAATCCAGTAGGCTTGCTGGACAACATTCCAAAAAGGGTGTCGAGTAAAAAATCGAGACTGTTCATATTTCTTGAGTGATTGGATAAGTAATTACTTTCCAGCCTTCCTCTACCAGAAACCCCTTACTGCTTTTCACTGAACAATTTTTTTTTTATTTTCTGCCCTAGTATTTGAACAATTTACTTTCTGTTCCTTAACTACTGTCTTTGCTTAGTTTATGAGTGCTTCATATATACAATCTTCTCTACTTCATATATTTACTTATCACTCTCCTTACTCTACATTTTGACTGATGACAAAAGGGGGAGAAAATGATAGCTGGGATTGTGATTGCGATTGCTGTAATTGTAGCACTAAGTATGTGCACTTGAGAAAAATAGCAATTTGTGGAAATTTGTGCACTATGCTGTGCTATTGTGCTCTTTATGGCTATGCTGTAAAATCTACACTGCACTACTGATTGATTGTTGCTATTATTGAGTATTCTGACTTTTATTTTGCACTAATTGAACTAATATTGGATAAAATGATGTTTGTGCAATGTTGTGCTATAAATTGGAAATAGTTATTATGTTTTACACTGCAACATATTTATATTCAGACTCTAAATATTTTGTAAGATCCTGTGAAACCTTCTTTGGAATTTATGTTGAGAATTGGGTTTGATCAAACCAGCATGCTGTGAAATTTTCTATTGGTTTATGATAAACATGTTTTGTGATCTTTAAATGATTATGATCATAGTTTTCTACTGTTCAAAAAGATTTAAAGTGACTCATTGAAAACCAGTTTGATATCTTGTTTTCAGTCAAAGACGTTTCTATGTATAAAGGTATCATTGAGATTGGGGCTGTTAATCAATCTGTTATTGAAGGCTATAATGATATGGGTGTTGATCAAAGCTATTAAAATATGCTCTGTGTAAAAAATCTCACCTGATAAGGATAGTTACTCATATATTCTTCATTGCTCAAAACTTTCCTTGAAGTCTGAAATGTCTTAAGAAAACTTAGCTGGATCAAAATTTCTGAAAACTCATTATTTCCTGTACATACACGGGGGGAGTTTTAGATACACATTTTCTCGATCCAAATGGCCAGTCCAAAAATAAGTTTTAAAAAAAGACAGTTTTTGTCTAACTTTACCCTATTTTGGACACATGTTTTTGTCATCCAAAACCTAAAGTCCAAAAGTTTCGTACTCTCCTCCACCTAGTTTTGGATGCACATTTTGGACGTCCAAATGTTGAATCCAGTTTTCTCTCAAATCAATTATCTTAATCTTATAACTTACATATGTTTATATATGCTTATATTAAGGGGGAGCATCTCATCTTGTAATTTATCTTTTATACCTTATTGTGTATAGATGTACACATTTTTTTGTGTGACTACTCTTTGCGGCTATTTTTTTGTGGAATAGTCCTTTGATGGAATGAAGGAGGATATGGAAGTAGGTTAGGCCATAGGCTCATTGAGCCATGTTTGTGAGTATATGCTTGAATTTTCTATCTCAATTTTATAAGCACTTCTTGAGTCCTATAATGAGAGGTTATATTTCAATAAAAAATATTCTTATTTCTCTCGGTCTACCATGTCCACACTGTTCATATCATTATTCTTTATATCACAATTCCATCAAGTTTGTCATCACTCAAAAAAGGGGGAGATTGTTAGCCTTAAGGGCGTTCTCCTGTATTTTGACTTATGACAAATATTGATGAGGATTAACTTATGTGATCCACATGTTATAGGACATGTTTGACCTTAGTTCTTCTAAGGCGTGCAAATAGGATTGCTAAGCAACTCTTGAGCAATAGAATCCAAGGATGGATGATCAAGTAGAATATCAAGACTAAGAGATTGCATACTAAGAATTCATTATGGAAGAAACTTAGACTAGGAATCTTTGTTAAGGTATCTTTTGTGTAAATTCATATGTCTTCTTTGCCTTATGATTCAGTTTAATTCTATCTTGAAGCACTAAAACAAAAAGATTTCAAAAATTTAACTCCTCAGAATTTTAGATTGAGTAATTTGGGTGACCTTACACCCAAAAGCTTCATCCAAAATCTTGTGAATAGTATCAAATCGATTCTACCTGAAAAAGTGTCAATTTGGACTTACTTTTTAGAGGCACCTGTTGGGATTCGTGGACTCCTAAACGCGGAAAACATCTACGAATCCCTCCCGAGGACCCAAGTAAACGATTAAGAAGATGTAAACGATTAAGAGTTACCTCTGGTTGCTGTAATCGAAATCCTTCGATTCTGGTTGCGCTGTTGTACGTTCGACCCGAACAATCACCAGACGCTGCAGTATGCGAACGTCCTCTACGGATACACACCGCGAACTCACTCGATACCCGGGGAGTGCTAGCGCCTAGGGTTTGAGAGGTTTTTTTTTTTTCTTTCTCTGGTAGAGAATGGCACGAATGTTCTCAACCGGGAAAAATTGGACTATCGAAAGACGGCTAGGGTTTTCTTAAAAAACCCTCGAACCTCTTAGAGTCCAACCCTAATCATATCTTATCATATTCTAATTTAAATTCAAATTAAATTAAAACTGATATGATAAGATTCTGCCATTATCTCGGTAATTTAACTAATTATTTTACCGAGTCAGATTCTTATAATCTGGATATCATCCAGATTCATCGAACCTGGTCACCAGAAAAATAACCTAACAAGTTCGCTTATTGTGTGACCCTATAGGTTCATTTAACACTGGTAGCGTGCCTAAATCGTATTTAAATGGCCCACAAGTTATAAGCGGTTTCTAGCAAAACATTATAACTATCCAGGTTAAATGAAGATCGGTGATCTCTTTGAACCAAACCATAATTTTATATTTAGTCCCTTTGTCACACGATATCCAGATTAAGCATAAGGCACGGAGCATGTCATCCTTATTAAGCTTAATCAATTATTTCTTGATTTCATAGTAGACTGTTCAAACAAATGATATCAATATCTTAGATTGATATATTTGAGCACGGCCATGCATTTTTAACAGTCTAACTTATCAAGGGGCCCATGGATATCTCTCCCATAATTGAGAGGGACAAATTCCTTCACAATCAATCATATTCCTCTCCTTGATTTATTTTATATCCAACAGTAGTCTAATTTATTATCTAGTTAAAGACAACTTTAGACAATGTCAAAATATAGAATTTATCAAGTAAGAAACTATGATGAATTTAGGTCGAAGGACTTTCAATATTATTATGGCTAGAAAGTACTTATGACATATTCCATGAAGTACTCTCACAGTGGGTCATGTCCAATACAATGTTCTCTAACATTTATTTATGTCTTGACTCGATATCACAAATATCCATGGCCAGTAAAACATAGCCATCAAGTCACAAACATACTAATCTTAATTTATTATTATTCCAATAATAATAATCGATCAGGGACAGTTTTAGAATAGTCATTGTATTCATTGTAGGGTTTTACTATCAAGTCACGTACTTGATGACCAACAAAACAAAATTCACTATTCATGGAAAGGAAAGCCTCATATTATTATATAAAACATAATGACAATTGTATAAGTACAAATTGACTCTAGGGCATATCCCCAACAGCACCATCATCCAAAACTTAAATCCAAAACTCTGGCAAAGCTGACTGCGAAAACTAGCCATTTTCTATCCATTGGAACTCTACTTTGTGCCTCTATAAAAGGTTTCAAAACTTGATTTGAAAGCAGATTTTTGTCCTATCTTTCTAAGAAACACTCTTGCTCAATAGAATGCAAAAATCTCCTTTTCAAAAAGTGATTCAAAGTGAAATTAAATTGTGTGAAAAAGGTAAAGATTGTTTGAGCTCATTTCGTCATGTATATCTGCTCAAAAGAGTGAGCCATTTTTATTTCATTTTATTTCTTCAATTATCTTGGTATATCAAGGTTGTGGTGTAAACCCTATTTAGGTGAATATTGATTTGTTTGTTGATTGAGAGGTTTTGGGTAAAATCAAGTGTAGTGATCCTCTCTTGTAGTTGATATAGATTGATACTATTAAGTTGGGTGAACAAAATCTGATTGAAAATCCTTAAGTGTGAGCTTAAGATAGTGGATGTAGATCTTGGTAGATTGAACGACTATAAATCTTGTATTATCTCTCTCTACATTCATTTTCAATCAGCTGCAATCGTCTTTGCACAAATTCTATTTGTTCCTCAAAAGAAATCTTTATTACTCTCACCAACTCATTTTTATTCCAGCATTAATTGCATCGAGCATCTTACTTTATTAAAAGTGTAGGAAATTCTTAAATCATTTTGAGAAGCTCTTATTATTGCAAGTTCTTTTGGTCAGAAATTTGAAAGAGCTCTTTCCTCAAAGAAGATTTTTTTTTTTTTTTGCATTTTAAATTAACTAAAAACCTTATTCACTCCCTCTAAGGTTTTTCACAAAGTTGTCACAAAAATCTATCCGTAAACATACTGGAAATCAAGCTGTAGGTAGTTCCACTGGAATTAATGGGGAGGATAATCCAAGAATAGGTATACAACTCCCCAAAAATGTAAGGATGTAAATATTACCAAAGTTTAATAAAACACTTCAAAACTAGGACAGGACTCTACAATGGAAAGAGCAACGTCCAGAAATGGACACAGATCAAGCTCTAGAGTAATTTCTCAAATTTCACCTTCCTAAATTTTATGGGAAACCAAACCAAGAACAAGAGGCTGAATCTAGGATAGAGCAAATGGATGACATTTTTACAGTTCTAAATTACTCAGAACAAAGAAAGATTCAATTTGCTATATTTTGACTTTGAGGACCAGCATAAGATTAGTGGATTAGAAAGAAGGTAGAACAAGAGCAAGAACAAAGGGAGTGGACTTGGAGAGAATATCTGGAATAATTTAGAAAGGAATTTATACCTTCCTGGGTAATTGAGAGAAAAGAAGAAGAATTTCAAAGTCTTGAACAAGAAGGAAGGACTATCGGAAGTATGCTGCTGAATTTATGTAGCTCTCAAAATACGGTCCTTTATTAGTGCAGACGGAATATGATTGGACCTGATGATTTATAAATGGATTACGACCTGAATTAAGGCGAACATTGATCGTTATGACTCCACCCAATTATAATGCTTCCATAGGAATGGGTTCTAGCCTAGAAGGAGAAGATTAAGAGCAAGCCAAACGAGAACAAAAAGGGGTAGCTATATGAAACCCCAGCTAAAACCAACCTTAGAGTAAGGGGGTCGGGATGCATATCATATTTGCTTGCATGCATAAAGATATTTTTGTATGATTTTATGTGCTTAGATATGTGATTTGTAGACTAGATGGCTTAATAGTGTTAATTGAGTAAGAAGGGCAAAATGATAATTTTTACTTGAGGTGAAAATAGGGAGATATCTTGAGGATTAAATAGGAAAAATATTTGGGAGAGAAAATAAGAACAAGATTTGTTGTGATTTAGTGGTTAGAGCTTTAGAATTAATTCTTGAGGTCTTAGGTTCAAATTCCATCATTGGAGTTTTAGCATGATTAAATTTTATTTTTACTTGGGAAGGCTATATTTTGGCCTTGCATGATTTAGGGAAGAGTAGGAGTGTTGTCCTAAGGGAGACATGATAGGAATGTCCTAATCCTACTCTTGTGCTCTACAAAAATTCCTAAGGAATTCATACCCTTCTTGATCTCTAGCTTTCCTTAATTCTTAATCGATTAGGTTGATTAATTTATCCGAGCCAATTTTATTCTAGAAAAATTCCACCAAAGTTCTATGATATGAAGGCTTCAAAATATCCAAATGAGTTATCTTGTTGGCCGAAAATGGGGAGGAGTTTTGGAAGGTTCCCAAGAGAATTAATTTCCATGGTTGAACCTTCAAAACTCCAACCTAACTGTGTTCATTTTCTTCATGTTGTAAACTGAAATTTGTCCAGCCTCTTGATCAGTCCAAGCATCGAAAATTTCAGCCATCTCTCCATCTCAAATTCTGCCAGAACAATGATCAATTCACTTAGCTTGAAGATTGAAAATCCCAGCCAAAATCGAGCTGCATAAAAATTGTGCAAACTAGGAAATTTTCTGGTCAGTTTTTGCAGCTGTGGTGAGCTAAAAACCATGCTGTTTCTTCCAGTTTTTCATCCAGCAACTCAACCTTGTTTTTCCTCCATAAAGGAGGTTGGAAACTAACCTTAAAGGACTCTCTAATGGCCCTTCAAATATTTTGCAAACTGACTGGAAAATGGCAGCAAAATCTGCCCAGAAATTTCCAGCAAACTTGAGAAAATCTGTTCAGGATTTTCCAGCTTTGCTTTTTCTTCAGCCTTGTTTGAAACTTCCACCATTTTTCTGTACAAACTCCCTTAGAACAGCCATGAACTGAGCTTCATCATCTTCCCCAGCATTCTGCTCGAAAACTAGTCCCATAGCTGTCCTAAAATCTCTCCATCAATCATTCCAATCAAACCATTGATTGAAGTCCATAATTCCAGCAAAATAATTTAGCAAACTACCATAGAATCATCCCTCAAACAACCAGAAAATCACTTCACCATTTCACATCATCTTTCGGCCACCCTTAAGCTCCCTCGAACAGCTTTCATTCCAGCAAAAACCCTTACCAATCAGCCAACCATTGAAGCTTCCAAAAGCTCTCCACCATCAAAGATCTACTCACCATATTTGTTTCCAAAATTGATTCCCTAAAATATTCTTTTTGAATTTCAAACAACCAGCTTTCCTTTTCCTCTCAAATCTGAAAATCCAATTGCCAAAAACCATTCAAACAATTCAACCACCCTATTCCCACAGAATTTCGGCCAGCTTCAACCAAAGTCTCTCTATTCTCTTCAAACCAAGAACACCTACTAGCATTCTCAAGCCTCAGACCACTCCAAACCTCTCCAATCTTCTCCAAAAACTCTAGATCACACCTACTCAACCCCTTGAAACCACTTCTGCAATTTTTAACATCAAATATTGAAATCCAAGTCTCACTTTTGGATAAAAAAAACTAGAATTTTCTTGAATGCTAAAGAACACCTTCAAGGTAAGCATGATCAATCATCTCCATCTTCACTTATCTTCAACTCTTAATACACACACACACACACACACACACACACACACACACAAATGAACTCTCTTTCTCTCTCTCTCTCTCTCTCTCTCTCTCTCTCTCTCGGTCAAATGGTTACTTTAACCATAGCCGTGTTTCATTCTTCCTTCTTGGACGAACTAAGTTGTCCACGCGAGAGGATTCTTTTGAAACTTCTTCAAGGTCGTCATATTTCAAGTAAGCCTCTTCAACCTTCTCTTTAAATGCTAGATTCATGTCCCTGGGATGATATTTGAAGGGGATGGATTATGATTAGGGTTTGAGCATGTGTTGTTGTGTTGGAGTTGAGATTGAAGCATGAATAAATGTGTTTGTATGATGGAGATGGGATTGATGCATGAGATGGTTTATCTTGGTTGATTGTATGGCGTTTGTAGGGTTTGTTGCATGTCTTCATGCCGTGAGTAGTATGAATGATCAAGCATGTTAGAGATTATGTCACCTTCGGTGAATAGGGTTTTATGATTTTGTATGATTGTGAAAGCCATGAATATGTTTATATTAGTAGAGTTTGGATCATGTCTTGGTAGATTTGGATCTATGTTTTATTCATGATTTGGATGTTGTGTTGATTGATGTAGAGTGTATGTTCATGATTATGGATAGAAATAAGAAATATGATCATGAACTTGTTGTCCCTAAGCTAATTTTATTTCATTAATAAAATGATTAAAACTATAATTTCTTCTAGTGATTTCGAAAACCTTAGGGAAATGTGGATTTGGACTATTATATAAAATAATGATATTTTAGTCAAATAAATAATTGCTTTTATTAAAGAAATAAAATATATAGATTTTATATAAAATAAAATATATAGAAAATAATAGTATCGAATAAAGTTTTTTATATAAATATTCATAATAGGTAAAATATTAATTTTGTAAGTCTTATATTCATAAATACTATTAAAATTTATTTATTGTCTTTCAATCAAAACCCATTAAAATTTACTTACAACTAATTTTAGTCACTAATTATTTTCCAACAACTAATTATTAATGGATTAGTATTTTAAATGATTCCATCTAGGTCCTAGGACCTTTCATCAAATAAACCCAAATTTATTTATAGCAAGATTTAAACCTTTAACTTATTAGTACCCATTTCCAAACTCTAGTTATTTTAATATCAAGCTAGATTTATTTCATAAACTATTTTATTTATTATCTGGCCTTAAAGCTTGGGACACTAGGGTTATGGTTGTAGTAAGTTGAGCTAGGATTATTTTTAAAAGTGAATTTTGGCTTGAGTTTAATTATGGCTCATGTTTAACGCAGGCGGGGTTAGGTCAACTGTTGGAGACCTTTATTTTGAGCAAGGATCAGGTAAGCTCCTACATAAAACTTGTTTGATGCAAAATGGTTATTATGGCAAGCCAAATGTGGAGTGCATGGACACTCACTTCTGTAAAGGCAATTGAGGGTTGTCTCCTATCTCATTTCAGTCAAACAAATTATTTGAAAATCAATAAGCAATTTTACCCAAACTCTAAACTCTTTCTAAAACCAGCTTTGTCCCAAACTTTGGAAATCCTTAATTGCCCTTTTCAAATGGAGCTATGTTTTATTCATTTTTCCCCAAGTGGGATAAATTACGTTGAGTACTCAATAAGGGCGGACTGCTGCGACTAGTCTTTGAAGGGTTAGAGTAAGTCTCTTAGTAGGTGGCCACCTCTGAGGGATAAGTCCTTCCCAGATAAGATGTCAGTTCAGTGGTTCGTGCCGGTCCGAGCTAGCAGTTTTCAGTCAAGTGGACTGTGTGTTAGCGGAATGGACAACCGATTTTGTTTGGGTGTAGAGATGAAGGAGTGTCTCACTCGGTAGGCCGATCACCTACTTTTTGTCTGTCTACACAAAGTGTGGCATTCTGACCGTTGTATGGTTTTGAGGCCCAACGTGTGGTAACCCATGACCACCCTTTTGAGCGGTTGATTTATTTGTACTTGTATGGTTGGAAAAGCCAAAATGCCATTCTTAATTTTGACTATTGTTTATTGTTTGCCAGTATTTTTCTTATGAAATTCTTACACCTTGCATTCATGGACTGTTTTCTCTGAACACTCAAAACACACATGGTCTTATTGAGATTTTTATCTCATCACCCGTTTTTCCATGATTTCAGGTCGACCCTGTTGTGGGGATGAGTAGCTAGTGTTGCCTGCCTTGGAAGATATTTTGTTATTTATTTTATATAATGCTTTGGGAGTTGAGAGTGAACAATTTTTATTCTGGATTTATTCATAAATTTTTAGGTTGTAATAAGTTTTAAATTTTAAGGTATTGTTTTATTTTTATTTTGTGTCCTAGTTATAAAGACCCCTTGTCCTTTGGATGGGGCGACATCCCTAGCCCTGTTGGGCCTGGGTAGTGGGGTGTTACAAGCTAGACCTTATGAGCCGTGGTCCACAAAGGAAGAATTGATTCCAAAAGTTAGGAATAATAAACGGTGCATGTTTTGCCATAAATGAGGACATTTGTATGGAGATTGCTGGAGGAGGCTCCAAAAATGTCATATATGTCAAAGAAAATGGCACACATCCACTAAATGTCAAAAATGGACTAGTAGGAAGTCATGATATTCTTTTTGGAATAGATGGGTTAAAATGCTCTGGAATTGACATCCGGTATAGATGCAATGTGAGAGACACAAAAGAACTATCCAGAGTTTTAAAAGTAAAGTTTCAATTTCGAGGATGAAATTTCTTAAAGGATAGGATTTTGTAACATCCTATCTGTTTGTACTTTGACTGATAGCTACTTTGTATAGAGTGAGTATTTGTGTAAATGACCAGAATAAGAAATGATTAGTTTAATAAGATGAATCTTTTGATGTAATACAAATTTGCAAGGGCATCGTTGGAATTTTGATCGCAAATTAAGAAAAACTGAGAAATAATTTGGAAATTTGAAACACACCATTAAGTTAGTTTAATGCATAGATCGTATTGGAGAAATAAAAAGTTTTTCGATTGGGATGAATAGCAACTGGATTATGTGTATTTCTAAGGAAATATAATACTATCTTGAAGAATTAAAGTGATTATAGTCAAAAGAGAATAAGTAGTATTTTATGATTTGTTGTTAAGACTAGATGACATTATATGATTGGTTGTTGAAGACTAAGTGCCCTTATATTATTGGTTGCAAGAAAACACATGTTATATTAGGTGGACGGTATAAAACCTTCCAAGTGTCATCCTATAATTGGTTGAGAAAGCCACGTGCCATTTTTTGATTGGTTTAGCAAGTAAAGTGTTGCCATGTGATTGTTTGCATGCAATGATCATGCAAGATATAAAGAACTTTATTAAAATTGCAAAGTCCACAAACTTCCATGATATTCTAAAATGCGACCTAAGGTACTACTTGGACCAATAAAAGAACACCACAAGATAAAAGCCATTAAATGCATTTTGACCAAGGAAATTAAATCTTCTATAAGTAGAAGATTAAGATGGTGGTGAAGGACTGTTTGATGGCTGAAAATCAGCAATAAAATGGAGAGAATCGAGAGAAGAGAGAAAATAAGAAGAAAAAGAAGAAAAAAGAGAGAAAAAAGGAAAATTGCAAGAACTTGGAGCAATTTCTTGCAAGATGTCATCCAAGTGAAGGTAAAACATCTTCTTTCACGAATTAAAATTGTTCTACCAGTTTTAAGGATTATTTTGATAGTATTTTTTTTTATGGACAAAGAAAGAATTATAGTTAATCTTCATGGAGCATTTTGCTAAACTATGGTTTTTAATTATATTATACCTACCGGTACAAGGAATAAATATTTTGGTATGATTTTTATGTTATTTACAGAAGAGTTGGTGAAGTTATGTTGAGGTTTTCATGATTGGAAAGTTGAAGGAAAAAGATAGGAGAAAGGAATTAAGTGAAAGCTTGTTATTGTTGTTGAAATTAAAACTTAATATGTGATAATCATGGCTACCGGTTTATATTGTGATGATTGAGTGATTTTCAGCCTTCTTCATGACTGAAAACAGGGTATTTTCATGTTAGCAAAATGGTATATGAAGTGAATCAAGTGTTATTCATAGTTTAAAGTGACGTTTTATTACATGGCTAATGGATTTGTATAGAAATGACATAAATAATCAATTTTGGCCCCAATAGTTTGTCACCATCTTCAGAAAAATCTGATTTGACCTTATAGTTTTGTAGCTAATGGTCTTAGGAGAATTTTGGCATGAATTTGAGGTCATTTGAATTTGTGGATAGAAAGTTATGATGAAAATTCAAAATAGTGCCAAAACTGTGATAGAATTAAAATACTGAGAATTTGTAATCAAAACTGAAAGAAATTGAAGGGATAAATGGTATTCCATGAATTGGAAATTATAAAGGAATGTCGTAGGGAGATTTTGGAAGTAGTTTGATATCATTTGGACTTGTGAAACAAAAGTTATGTCAAAAATATACTAAAGGGTGTCATGAAGTGAAAATACAGAATTTGTTAAGCCATCATATTATGTTTTGTTTCGTTGAGTTTAATGAAGTAAGAGAAGTCATGAGGCTAAGAAAATACCTTATGGTTATATGGAACACACGAGTGAAGGAAGGAATATGCAAAGGAAATATTATTCCTTTAAGTACTTTAATTAATTATATGTCTATTTGTGAGAAAGTGAGTTTAGAAATTGGATAATATCCTTGTTAGTGCATTTATTAATGATGCGTTATTTTAGAGGATTGAGGTGCTAAAGAAGCTTGAAATACTCTTGTGATGTAGGCACGAGTAATATGAGGACTTCGTGAAGGCCCGTGGGAATAAAAGTGTGAAGACGTAGCTTTAGTCATGGTGAATCCCATTTGTTTTATAAATGATGTTTTGTGCTAGTGATTTTCTGGTAAAACCTTTTAGTTTTCCTAACCAAACATACGGTTTTCCTAAGAAAGTGAAATCTTATATCATATGCTATAATTTAAATGGGAAAATGGACTCTCATTATTATGAAAACCATGTAATGACAAATGTTTTCCCCTAAAAGCATGAAAGTATGGACAATAGACCTTTTTGTTTTTCTGAACTAAATTATACCTTTCCTGAACAAAGATTTGGTTTCTCGGAGCCGAAAGATGATTGAATTTTAGGAAATAAAATGTTTCTGCAAAGGATTTTGAATTCTTTATGCTATGGATTTTTTAAGTGTAAGTATTTATGAAAAATATCTCTCTCATATATCATATGGTACAAAATGAATACTTTACTAGCACAATTGTGATCCGTTCCATATTTAATAGCAAAGAGTGCTAGTTTGTGATTTTGTTGCTTTAACAGAACAATGGACTATTTCTAAGGAATTCTGGCACGACAAAATCTGAAATCCTTGAATTTAACTCCTTTTTTAGATTTGGAATTCTGGATTGGTTGAAATGAAATTCCTTTGGACTTGGGTATTCCTAAAATGTATAATTTACATAAATATCTTTAAGGAATGATTTTGTAACAAAAGAAGGACTTTTTATCCTTCTATGGAAGGAATTTGGAAAATAATCTCTTGGCATGAGATTAATATTTGAAAAATAATCCTCTGGTATGGATTTTACTTTGGGAAATAATATTTTGGCCTCAGAAAATGTTTTCTTGGTATTTCTTTAGGAATGTGGTATTGGGCTGGTCCTATGAACTAGTATGAACGTTGAGTACTAAATAAAGGTTATGACAATTGGACTAGCTAGCGTTAGAGATAGACTATCCCAAGTAATTTGGTTCTAGTTCTAGGGGTGGTCTTACTCGAAATAGAGCGACAAGACATTGGAAATAACCAGTTTCCCCAGCTAGCACTGCCCCAATGAGTAAGCTTCCATTAATTAATTGATCAGCGAAACACCCAATCTGTGATTGACCCTTGTCAACCTCGAGGTAGGGGGAGTATCGAATGGGGATCTATACTACCATAAGCAAAAAGAATTGATATGATTTGAGGTATATTGTGATGATAATCTTACCACTCTGACAATGCATAGTTGAATGTTGTAGGCTTATTCCTTAGCACAATAAGACTGTGATGTCAAAAGCGAAGCCTTATGTGCTTTGCATGCATGTCAACCTTCTATTGATAGGAAAACTTGCATTTCTGAAAGTATGGGGCAATGATGTTGATAAAACCCAGTTTCTAAATATGTCCAAGATATGGGACATTAATTTGCTAAATGTGCTTGAGATTTTGAACAACTCTTGAGTAAAACTTCCTCTACTCAGTTGTATAGTTGTTTTCAGTGGAAAGGCCCAATAAACTTCTGCTGTTTACTTTTCATGAATCCATGACAACTCTCTTTGCCTTGTCTTCTTTAAGAAAATACTAACACCCATGGGACTCATTGGGCGTAAATCACTCACACATAATTATATATATTTTTTTCTAGGATCTGGAGCCGAAAGATAGTAGTTCTAAAGATGGTTTAGTGTTTTTTGAGATTTTACACTCTATAGATTTAGCTATATTACTGTATGGATTGGAATATGTGCAGATGTACAATGACTTACCCATTTCCTTTGGATGTATACTACGACTCAAGTTAAGCTAATTTTGATGCATTCATTATCTATTTATCTTTCCATTTTAGTTTGTAGGTTATAAAGACCCCTTGTATAAGCAACTAGATGGGGTGACACCTAGCTTTATTATACGCTTCCGCTATGTCTTTTATGTGGGGAGTTACATAATTAATATAGGAACTCTGTTAGAGTTTAGCTAAATGACTACAAAGTTGGATCAGGTATAGCCGACCCAGATCTAATACCTGCATACTCAGGTATATGACTCTTTATACTATCCTCGACAGGTATTTAGATCAGGTCATGTCTGGTACATGATATTGCTAATTAAGTCTGAGTCTAGGCCCAAGACAAGGTGATCCAAGCACTATTTAGCCCATTTTACAACCCTATTTGAGTATCTTCAATATCGATTTGTAGTTACAGTATGTTTTCTTGAAAAGATATTTATTCCAACTTTATTTTGCATTAATTTATTAATTATTATTTTATCAGTATTATTATTTGGTGACTATTTGTTGGAAACATTCCCTTAAAGATAAAAAAGTTTCTGTAGAGATATTTATTTTACAATAATAAAAGTATTTTTTTTCATTAAGTTTGTATTCACCATTTTTTCATACATGAAGTTCCAAGTATATTAATAAGTGATCTACGTGGTGAATCATGCTTCATAGTAAAGTGTAGATCACAGTTACTTAATATACAGTTAACTTGATTGATTGATAAAGTTGGATACTTTGTTAATGTTTGGATTATTACTGTAATACCCTTTGATATAGTAGAGAGAATGTATTGCATGCCATATAACATATGCATATGATAATTTTGAAGCATTCATATATCTTTTACCTTGAATGCGTATGATTATATTGAGTAGTTAGGTTGATTGGGGATTCTATTTTCTTTGTATGTATGGATTTTTATTAGTGATGATGGTAGATGAGGTGATGAGTTAGCATTAAGATGAAGGTAAAGTGATTTGTTAGGAATGAATATGGACATAAGAGTTATTGCGGTGAGATGGTTAGAGTTTGGAGTTTGCTTTCTAATAACTTGAGCTCAAATCTTATCTCAAGCAAAATTATTTCGATTTTCAATTTCTTTCCCTTCCTTGGTCAGTTACTACTTTATCAATTATCACTTGATGCATTTGAATTCCTAGGACATAGGAGCTATGTCTTAAGAAGGTTTAAAAGTTAAATTTAAATTTATTACTTATGTTATAATTGTCTTTAACTACTCTAAATTTATTTTCCTACTTATTGTAGAATATTTTATATTGATTCCTAGGTTGGTCAAGTGCTAAAAAGTAGAAGGTTTTCATTTTTATTTAATTTTTAGATGGAGGAATTCAAGGGATTAAATGCTAAACTTCCTGAATTTCTTCCTAAAACCTCTCATCTTTTAACCAATTTTGATTTTGAGATCCTTTATCTTTTTCTTTGTGATAGCTGGCTACTTTCATACACCATGATTCCCTCATTTTGGGCATTCTAGCCGAAAGCTAGGAGGAGAGGAAGGTAAAGCAAGCTTCTCTAAAATTTTAATACTAAGGTTTGAGTTAGTCTTGTGATGCGTGTTTTTTAGTGTCAAAAATATTACCAACAAATTACACAATAATCAAGTTTTAATTAAAATGCCAACCACTAAAACCACACATACGGGCAAGTATACCCATCGTATAGTATAGGGAATAGCAGGTATCGAATTCATAAGAACTTAAGCTCCCACCTTACTTTATCCAAATTTTCATTGTTTAGCCAATGAAATAAAGGAATAGAGGTAATTAAAACACAAACCTAATATACTAGAGAAAATCAAGCCACACAAGAAAAGTCACAAAGATAATCAAGGAGTGAGAATAAGGAGGAAAGACATGTAAATAAATAGAAATCCATGAATACACAACAATGATTGACTAGCTATTCTCTTAATTTATTATTATCTTGGCTTCATAAAAAATTAAAGTAGACTCACTTTGTTTGTAATCTATGGAATCACTATCTTCTAATTAAATCAGTGAATATATTCTATCTCAACCAATTTATCTAAAAGATACATTAAAGTCAATCCTTACAGAAACTCCTATATTCAGGTGATCTAAGCATGAAATTAGCCAATAAACCTATATTCTAGTAATAATCAACCAATCTTTGATTACTTAGTCTTTACCCTTAACCTCTTTTTTAAGCAAGTTAAGAATAACTAGTATTGAATTAATTAGTTAGCCATTCTCTCCTAACATCATTTTGCAAGTTAATTAGAAGATAACTAATCAATTCAATAAGATATTATGCTCAAGAAGTCAAATATCAAGAATAGCAATAAATTGATCAAAGAATTAAAATCAATACAAAACCATAAATCTAAAAGAATATCCTCTAAAGACAATTAAAACACTAACCTCAAATTGTCAATAAATTACAAAGAAGAGAAAAAGAAACCACTCATAGATAAGTAAGCCTTATTATTCTTCTTCCTTGAAACCTTCTTGAGCAATCTCCCCTTCTTCTCCAAGAATTCTCCTTGATCCTCTTAAATCTTGGTGTTTTTCTAGGAGTTTTCTAAAGATGTTACATCAAAGAATTGAAAATTATGAAAACTTTGAAAACTAGTTTGTAGAATGTTATTCTATTTTATTTACAGGAGTTCTAATTGTCAAAAAGTGTGTACAAAAGTCCTTTTTCGTAGCTGAAAGAGTTCCTAAAAGAATCAAACATAAATTGCCAAAATCTGCTCTGAAAAGGAAACCCCACCGACACCAGGTCCATTCGACCCACCTGGAGTCGGGTCCAATCTATTTCCCCTCAAAATTGCTGCTTTTCTAGAGCAGACCTGGAACATAATGCCTTAACTAGACCTGACGCTGGGTACAGTATGGAGTCTTTTACTTTTTACTCGAAATCTATTTAAATCTACACAAATTTGTCAAAAATAGTTTTTACAAGCAAAATATCAAATAGGATGGAATATACCTAGTTATTACAACAAAAGTATCTCAAATTGACCTCAAATAACTAGAAAAATAGTGATGATTTTAGCCCATATCAATTCCCCCACATTTAAGCTTTGCTTGTCCTCAAGCAAACAAGAATCAAAACACTAAGTATATGGCTTAAGATAAAACAACTTTTCAATTTATCCTTAGCCAATTCATCCATAATAAAAGAATAATCTTCTCCCAACCTCAAATACAAACTTGTTATTCATTCAACCATTTGAAAACCTTTCAAACCCATGTATTAAATCGAATAATCCCAAGGCCATCAAAGTTAAATTAAACAAGCTTATATCTAGTATAAGAAAATTATCTTACTCCTCAAGTAGAAGCATAGTAATATAAATCATACACATCAAGCCATTTAATCAATTCAAGCATTATAAACTCAAATTTACATAACTCGAGTTAATGAAATAAGGAAAACACTCCACTCTCTCTCTCTCTCTCTTTTTTCAATAACTTAGGGAATTGATAGCCTCAAGTGTATGGATTTCTCTTCATACACTGTATTGTCCCCCTTATAGTCATCATCATCTTTTTAGTAAATTTCTTTTTCTTTCTTCTTTCTTTATTTACCTTCTTGCCTTTAGGATAGTTTCAAGATAGTGCACCAAACAATACTTACTATTTCTCTCCATATTAACTCCCTTTTCAGCAAAACATTTTCTTTTTTTTTTTCCTCAAAAGATGAAAGCAAAATTTTTTCAACTCAAATTTTTTTCTTTTCACTTAAATTTTTTTCTCACATTCCTTATTCACAACTCAATGTCAAGTCAACTTTAAATCTATAATACAAGAATTAATTAACAATTCTTCCCATATTTCAACTTAAAGAATAAAACAAAGCTCAAATACCAAATATAACCAAAGTTAACTTAAATTCTCAAAACTTAGCAAAATTCAACTTAATACACAAATTTACCTTTTTAATAAAAATCCAACCATAATGAATGACAAATCCATATCCAAAGTCCAAAAGAAAATAAAAAATCCATTATAGACATATAAGCTCAATTTAGCTCCAAACATTAAATGTTCAAATTTTCAAAAATTGTTTGATACCAAGAAAATACCAAGATAATTGATAAAAACTTGGATAAATAATATTACTAAACCACTCCTATACACTTAAATTGGACACTATCCTCATTGGCCAAAAGTTAACACAATAAAGTAATTCCAAAGGGACCAAAAATGATAAAAGGAGGGATAGAAAGTTAAGCAATACTCCCCAAGTACAATAAAGCTCCAATAGATATCAAAATGTGAAATAGATAGAAGAGCTTGTTGAAGAGGACTTTATTCCTACCTATAAAATAAAACACAAAGAACAACACAAAGAAAATAATAACAAAATAAAGATACACCTAAATAAAATAAAACAAACTAAAGAAAAATACCAGTAAAAATCCCAACAAAGCAAGTAAAGATACGACTCACTCCTTCATACTTAAGATGGAAAATATTTTTCTTATTTGGGAAAATACCACTTAACAACTCTAAACACAAAACAAAGATACAAACTCTTTCCACTCATCATGATTTCTCATCAAACATTTGTAAAATAAATTAATACTCATTGAAAAAGATAGGCATAATGAAAGTAGAAGAAAGAGAGGGTTTTGAAAAAATGGAGGGTTCATTGAAAATATTAGTTGCAATGAATGTAAATGTATAACCCCCCTTCCATAGCACCTTTTTTGACATACAAATCAAGTTCTCAACACAAAGATGTAAATTATGTCTAGAAAGTATATAAACATTAGAATCACAACTTATCCCTTCAAAAGATTTATTACAATTAAAATTTTCCTTAAAACTTAATATTTGAGTTTTCAAAGATAGGATAAAGAAATTCTTGCTTTTTAAATTAAGGTCTACAAAAACTAAATTACCTCCCTTTGATTGGGGTGAAAGGTAGAAATTATCACCATCCTCCAAGGACTTCATATGATGTAGCATTGAAAGATCTAACTTCTTGAAGTATGGTAAATTCTACACATCATCAATTGCATCATTAGGCTCCGTGAGTTGAGAAATACCTAAAAATTCATGTGACAACGAAAAATTAGAAATATGAGAGTATAGAACAGAATAAAAAATTTTCCCCATCATATAGGTCAATTGTTCCTCATATCATCTTTCCTCTTTTTGGGGGTCCTCCTGTGCAAATGTATGGGCCTTTATTAAATCTTCAACCAACTTAGCTAGTTGTATTCTTTGATGGCTCATTCATTGGAATGTTTTTTCATGCCACCTAATAGACGTGTTTGTGTTGACAACAAAGGATTTGATTAAAGCTTCAAGTGATGTCTCATTAAAATGGTTAATTTGAGCTTATAACCTTGCCAACGTATTATTATTATAGCTCCTTTGACATTGTGCCCATGAATAATTGTCCATGATGATGTTTTGAATCTCTCACTTAAAGAAAAAAAAATCAAATTGAAAATAAAAATAAAAACAAACAAAAATAATAGAAAAATAAAGAAAAGAAAAATACACAAGTGAGAAGTATTCATAAACTACCTAAACACAAAAGTTAGTGATATTTAAAAATACAACAAAGGCTAAATCAACAAGATTCGAGTGTTTCCGATAGTGCCTATCCTCGGCATTGGCCCAAAAACTTAATGCGTGTTTTTTAGTGTTGAAAATATTACCAACAAATTACACAATAATCAAGTTTTAATTAAAATGCCAACCACTAAAACCACACATATGGGAAAGTATACCCATCGTATAGTATAGAGAATAGTAAGTATTGAATCCACAAGAACTTAGACTCCCACCTTACTTTATCCAAATCTTCATTGTTTAGCCAATAAAATAAAGGAATAGAGGTAATTAAAATACTAACCTAATATATTAGAGAAAATTGAGTCACACAAGAAAAGTCACAAAGATAATCAAGAAATGAGAATAAGGAAAAAAGACATATAAATAGATAGAAATCCATGAATACACGATACTGATTGACTAGCTATTCTCTCAATTTATTATTACCTTGGCATCATAAAGGATTAAAGTCAACCCACTTTGTTTGCAATCTATAGAATCAGTATCTTCTAGTTAAATCAGTGAATATATTCTATCTCAACCAATTTATTCAAAAGATGCATTAAAATCAATCCTTACATAAATCCCTATATTCTAGGTAATCTAAGCATGAAATTAGCCAATAAATTTATATTCTAGCAATCATCAACTAATATTTGATTACTTAGTCTTTAGTCTTAACCACTTTTTCAAGCAAGTTAAGAATAACTAGTATTGAATTAATTAGATGGCCATTCTCTCCTAACATCGTTTTACAAGTTAATTAAAAGAGAACTAATCAATCTAACAAGATATTATGCTCAAGTAATCAAATACCAAGAATAGCAATAAATTGATCAAAGAACTAAAATCAATACAAAATCATGAATGTAAAAGAATATCCTCTAAAGACAATTAAAACAGTAATATCAAATTGTCAATAAATTACAAAGAAGAGAAAAAGAAATCACTCAAAAACAAGTAAGCCTTCTTCTTGTTCCTTGAAATCTTTTTGAGCAATCTCCTATTCTTCTCCAAGAATTCTCCTTGATCCTCCAAAATCTTGGTGTTTCTCTAGGAGTTTTCTAAAGATATTACAAAGAAGAATTGAAAACTATGAAAACTTTAAAAACTAGTTTGTACAATGTTATTCTCTTGTATTTATAGGATTTCTAATTGTCAAAAAGTGTGTACAAGAGTCCTTTTATGTGGTTTAAAGAGTTTCCAAAAGAATCAAACAGAAATTGCCAAAATCTTTCTAAGAAGGAAAACCTGTCGACATTGATCAGAATGGACTTGGCACCGAGTCCATTCGACCCACCTGGCATCGGGTCCAATCTTTTTTCCCTCAAAATTGCTGCTTTTCCATAGTAGACCTGGCACCTGGTGCCTTAGCTGGACTAGACACTGGGTCCAATATGAAATCTTTCACTTTTTGCTCAAAATCTACTTAAATTGCACAAATTTGTCAAAAATAATTTTTATAAGTAAAATATCAAATAGGAAGGAATATGCCTAGTTATTACAATAAAAGTATCTCAAATTGACCTCAAATAACTAAAAAAATAGTGATGATTTTAGCCCATATCATCTTGCTATTTAAATTTTAAAACACCTAGGTATGCTCCTAAAAACTTCCTATTGTTTAGCATACAAGTATTTTGTATTCCTACCTTTTCCTTCCCTTCTTTGTCATCCTTTACTTATACATTTGAGAGTTGGAAGCTTTCTAGGATAGGCAACTTTATTTTAATTTAAAGAATCCTAGAAACTCTCCTAAACCAACTCCTAAGGACCTTCCAAGAGATAGTTCTTTTGTTAGCCATCTTGGACTTATTTTTTTAGTCAAGCACATAAGGTACTCTCTCTTGGCTTTCTCCTTTTTTCTCAATTTCTACTCTCCATTGGCCAAAGCCCACACTAAGGATACAAGGATGCTTTCCTTATATATTTTCTTCATTTGATCCTATTACTCCTTTTGAATTCAAAAACCTACGTAGGTCTTTCCATTTTTCACATAACCACAATTCTTATTCCTAGCCTTCACTGTATCACACAACTGCGCACTTGAACTATTCATGACCTTCCTTTCATCTCCTCTCAGATTCTTTTAACGCTAAAACACCCAAATGCTCACCATCTTCTCTTTATTCCCATAGAAATTGATCCAAGATCACACTACATTTTTCACTCCTTGTTTCTAGTTACTTTTTCCTCCTTTCAAACTACTCTGAATTTGGAAAACAAGAAGCTTAACTTATCTACTTGCCCCACTCGCAGCCTCCCATATAACTGAGCTTCCATTTACCATCTTCTTCTTCTTCATCTTCTTTTCTTTGTTCTTTGATTCTTTTTGGCTTATACACAATTGAGACCTTTTTATTCCTCCTTATCTTCCTTTCTTTCTTGTTCTTAGGTTCATTATCACCAAACACATATACCACGCCCTTAAACACCATAGTCGCCATCATTCTCTCAAACCAACCTTTTCAAATTTTAAAACTCAAATAACCTAAAATAGCTCCTAGAAACTCTCTAAATTCTATTCTATCCAAAATGCAAGACAAAACTCCCAAATTCTAATCTACTCAGTCTCATTCACTTTTAAGCACAATCGAATCATTCAAGCTCTTTTCTCTCTAATTCCCTAAGCAATTGACACACATGCGCGCGCGCGCGCACACACACACACACACGAGCATTCTTACTTCCATTCAGTCTTTATCAATTCCATATCTCCTTCTATACACCTAAGAGCAAACTGAAACTCATATCTATACAACACTCCTTCCCTTCTCTCATTTTTTTTTTTCATTTTCCTCTCAAGATCAAGGCTCACAATTGTCTTCAACCTCTGGGCTTAAAAAAAAGAAAAGTATTAAGCACTAAGAAAATTCTTTTATTACTTTCTTTTTCTTTTCTTTCCAAGACTGGGACTCATAATCTCCTCTTATCTCTCTCTCTTGTGCACAGATCGACTCTCTCATTGGAAGGTTAAGGTTGCTGCACTTTTGCTATTTAATCTCAGACAGGCTCCAAACAACATCCATCATTATCAAGGGAACAAATAACTCATCTTCTAAACAAGTAATCTTTGCACCCTATGATCAATTATTCTATTGTTATTTTGGGAACTCAAGATTGTATAGGAAAACATAGTTATATATTGTGATGGATTGGACTATGGAGGTTTTGTCTTCTTGGTTGTTTTTATATAATGGTGATGGCATGCTTTAGAGAGAATAGATGATATGATTATCTAGTTATCATGTGATATCAAGAAACTTGTTTATGTGATTCATGAGATAATCTATTATGCTATAGCATCCTAGAGTACAAATTATATATGATGCATAAGGATATGATTAAGATGGAGATATGCTCAATTTGGGAATGGTTATTATATATATGATGTCATGTTGGGGAATCGTGAATATTTGAATGCCATTTATGATACCAAGGATTTATTTACTATTAGAAATGATCCCTATTAATATTCAAGTTTTGATTTGAGTATGATTTTATGCTATAGTTTATATATGATGATTTATGTGAAGTCATGGTTACAATGAAACATTGATAAGGGATTTTGAGATATTTGAAGGGTCATAAAGATTGTGTTGGTATTTAATCTAAGGTTTTGATAATTGAAACATGTGGGCTTTGCTGATTTAATAGAGTATGTTGTGATTAGGTATTTTTGTGATTTTTAGTAGATGGTGTTGGATCTTATTATCAAGAGGCCAGTCGGTGATTGAATTTTGTGAGAACATGAACAAGTAAGTCTTCGCATAAACCCTCTTATTAAAATATACTCAATTTTGCAAGTTTGCACTATTGGAAATATTTTATCGATGGAATTTGTTCACTTGGTATGTAAACTTAGATAACCACTTTTCTTAAACTAAATAATATTTTGATCAAATAGAAATACTAAAAAAAAAGTACTGAATTTCTACACTGATATTTTTTAATAAGACTTTACATTTATCTATGGTTGTATACTTAAGTTGATAATGTTTTGTTCATTTGAGAATATCCCTAAGCAAGGGTTAAGAAAAATATTGAATACTCAATAAAGATAGGCTACTAATACTAGTCTTTGAAGGATAAGGGCTAATCCTCTGGTTGGTGGCTACCTTTGGGAGATGAACTCTTTATGGATAAGGTGTAGTACTAATAAGTTAGGTCAATCCAAACTAGCAATTCAATCCAGGTAACTGTTATCTAGAGTTAGATGACCGATAAGTTTAGATAGGAGATAAAGGAGTATCTCACCCAGTACGTTAATCATCTATTACACTGTGATGCAAAGTTCTATAGTGTCTTGTCATGATGTAGGTTTTATGATAATAGATTATGGTGTAGGGTTTCATAGTCCTCATAGTTTACTAATTTAACAGGTGGTTTATTTTCTCAAGCAATAATTCTTCTTGACTTTTGCAATTGGCATTAGTTTGTCTCAACGAGAGAAAACATACAAACAACCACTTAATGTTTTAAGATTATCATATAACGGCTTGCAAATGTTTTCTTTTAGGTTCTCTATATTGGATTGTATACCCTCCAAACTATGTATTTGATATAAATTTGATACAACAAATAAAGTTTTATTTTCAAAATATTTATGTTATTTACTTTAATTTGTTATGTATGATACATTGGAAAAGACCCATTCTGTTAGACCCATTTTGTTAAATAAGTGTTCCATATGAATGGAGATCTTTTATAATAAGGTATGGATCATGAGTTGCTTTGCACATAAACTAATTGTTCTTAACCGGTTAATGAGAATGGGAATCTTATTAGGATAAAACTTATTATAATATGAATTCTAAATAGGGAATAGTTTACCTTTAGCTAGTGAGGAGTCCTCCTACTCCATAGTATAAGCGTATTTTGAATACGTAAATCTGGAATTGTAGTACTAGTTTCTCAAAGTACTAAAATAAGAGAAGCCTAGACTTTTACTGCTAAAGCGTAGATTTATACCTTACGGCTTGAATATGAGTTAGTGGTATAGCAAAGCTAGAAGTATACACTTTGATGTATCGCAAGTGAGGTTCTACTATAGGACCAATATACTTATATGTTGGGTTTGTATGACCAATAAGTTAGGACAGATTCATATAAGATAGCTTCTATACTCTTATGTAAGGTATTGCCCCTTGTGATTGTCCAATTAGTGTAAATATCTAGGGCCCTGGGAACATAACTTAGATGTTTACTTAAGGATAGCTCCCAGGTAACATTTTAGGAAGTCGTGGATCATTGGACTAGAGGTTTAAGGATAGTAGATATCATTTAGAGATGTATTAGCACATTGTTTTCTCTCTAAATAGTGTTACATAAAGGGGTATTTTAGTCAAAACACCTGTAGGTCAGAGATATTGCTATGCGCAGCATTGTCCTTAGGGTCAATATTTTCTTATGATGATAATAGCAAATATTTAAAATGCAAATTATAATTATTTTTATAGTAAGGGTATTTTGATCATTTTAATAGCCAAGAATGATGTGTCATTTGGTCCTCAGGATAGCCCATAAGTTCTATTTAATATTGGGCTAGGAAATGGTCATAAATATTGGTGGCTTTTATTTTATTTAATTATTAATAGATTAGAATAAAATGAAAGGCCCAAAGAGAGAATAAAATAATTACTTAGTTTAGTAGGTTAATTAATTATTCAAAGTTTGATCTCAAAATGAATAATTAGGAATAACCTAGGTTTGAACTAGAAAAAGGGATTAAGAGATAGTATAACACCCCACTACATACGTACCCCAAAAGGGGTGGGGATATCACCCTGTCCAAAGGACAAGGGGTCTTTATAACGAGATAAATAAATGACTCATTCAAAGTAAAAGCTTAAATAAAACTTAAACGTAATACAATTCCAATAAAACTTATATAGTGTCTCAAAATAAAGAATAATAAAACATTGTCTCTGAGCAAAACAACTAAACTGTCAAGTACAAGATCTTGAACTCTAACCCCAACCTTGTCAATAGTTCTCACGACTTGAAAGCATGTACGAAGAATGTGAGAAATAAGTTTCTCAGTAAATCTTGTTTGTATGCGAGCGAACATTTGAAACAGTTTAGTGATATGCAATTTTTAAATACCAAAAGTGCAATTGGAATCAAAATTAACAGTTTTAAACACAAGAGTGGTGCTTACAATTTGCATTCTCAGTAAATAACCTTATTTCAAGAAAATCAATCACTTAACAATAACGTAGACTATGAAACCTTGCATCCTAGCCCTGAGTCATAAAACTGTTCATCATGACTCTGTACTATGAAACCCTACATCACAGTATGGTGGGTGATTGTCCTACTGGTGGGGATACTCTTCCTTCTCTCAAACCCCTCTAACTTACTGGTTGTCCATTCCGGAGAGACACAGTCCCACTTAGAACTAGTTGCTAGCTTAGACTGGCCTGACTCCCTAACATTGTCGCCTAATAAAAAACGACTTCACCTCCCGGAAGTGGTCATCCACCAGAAGTCTAGATTGCTCCTTCTTAGACTAGTGTTAGTAGCCTACCCTTGTTGAGTACTTAACGATATTTCAACAAGGAAACTCATTAGCATGGAATAGTAGACAAAAAGAAAATATCCAACATGACTTGGTAAACTTTGTTCAAAATATTTAGTGTGAAAAAACCAAGTGCGTTGTTTTGAAAATCTTTTTGTTTAAGAAAACAGTGTGTGAATTGAAATAGAATAAGGAAACTAGCCATGCTGAATGTTTATTACAATAATATTTGTTTCCATTGATACCACAAACATTTGACAACTTGCAATTACTATATTTCACAAATGGTTTTAATGCAAGAACTTACTTGATATGTTTGTCTCACAAATATTAGATTTTTCTGCTGACTTGATTAGTGGGTGCTAGTCCCGTCTAGAAAAAAATACAAAGATTACGTCACAAACTTCCCTATAACCCTTATATTGCCTTAGGATCTAAAACTAGCTCAACTTCTAACATTGATTCATCACACAATACATACCAACTATCAACTCCATTTCAAATATAGCAAGCTAAATATAAAATATTGCATACTAACAATTTAATGTATACTATGACAATTACTAAATAAATGATAAGCTCACTTATAGATAAGTGGATAAACAATTGAGTAACTATATAGTTATATAAATAAATAATTGGTTAATTAAAATAATGGTTTCTCGTGAAAATAAATAAACAATTAAATAAATAGGTTAGTTAATGTTTAAAAACATTAAGTAACCAAAGAACTGGGTAAATAGATAATTATTTAATTACTTTTTAGCTAATTAAAGTATTGTTTGTTCATAATAATACAAAAATAAATAACTAAGGAGATATATTAATTAATGAGTAGGTAATTTGATGAGTATTAAATAGTAACAATAATGATAATTATGGCAATATTAATAATATTAGTGATGATAATATTGGTAACATTTAATAATAATAATAATAATAATAATAATAATAATAATAATAATAATAATAATAATAATAATAATAATAATAATAATAATAATAATAATAATAATAATAGTGGTAGTGGTAGTGGTAGTGGTAGTGGTAGTGGTAGTGGTACTACTACTACTACTACTACTACTACTACTACTACTACTGCTACTACTACTACTACTAGTAGCAGTAGTAGCAGTAGTAGCAGTAGTAGCAGTAGCGTTAATAATAATAATAATATTAATAAGAGTCATACTAAAATAACTGTAATGTCAGTATTGATGACATTAAATCCACTATTACATCATAGTGTTTACAAGCACAGTTATTCCAGATAAGGCACAAATATAAATTAAAAATAGAAGTTTCCTTAAAATTTGCAAAGTTGAAAACAATTTCCAACTTGAGTGATACTTTGTCTTATTAGCATAATACATGTGAAGGCACTTCGGATTGACCTCAATTTTTACAGAGACGTGCCTAAACACATGTAGAACAAAATACAAGTGGCTTACACAAAAATCAGGCCTTAGTTATGCTCAATAATTTATTTTTTGCTATAGTAGTAATCTATCTAACACAGACCAGCTTGGAAGAAAAATTCGTAACTTTTAATTCTCTCATCAAAAAATTCTGAACTTTTACAATCAACAAAAAAACACATAAAGCTACATTTTCTATGTTTTTATCTTTTCCAAATTTGGACTTTATCACCACAAAATAACAACATCAACCTGATTCTACAATAAAAATAGAGTGCTCTGTCCTTTCAGTTTTTTCAAAAATTACTGGGTTTTATCACAGGGTTTTCCATGCATGATCTTAAACATAAATAACATCCTAATCATGTCTAGTAAACAATACCAAAAGGCCATAAAATAATAAATTACTTTGCTATTTTATTTCGAACCAAAACAAACAATTATTACATATTTACAAAAATTCCAACAAGCATGCAATTTGTTCTAGGCTTTGAGAAATCAACTTATTCTTCTTAATAATTCAAGAAAAACATCCCTAGGGTGCTCTATATATGGTGACACAACCCTTAGCATAAATTGTAACACCCCTACTAAAAGTATAACAGAAGTATATCAACACCGGGTGTCGCCCCCGTCCAGTTACCCAGACAAGGGGTCTTTATACTGAAAATCAACAGAGTATGCAAGTCTAGATTCATACAACAACCCATACTGATGGTCAAGTGTGCACAAGTAATAAAGAATTTCATACATGAAAGTTTCCATTCAACCTCAGTAATAAGGTACATTATCCAAAAAGGGAAATGTCTGAACTTATTCTACTGTCACTGTGGTATCGTCCTCTATCCTTAGATCCTTTCAACTTCGGATCCTACAAAAGGGTAAGGTAAAAGACACGTGTGAGTGGAAAATCACTCAGTGAGTCCCGTGTGTGCTAATGTTTTATTAAAGAAGCAGAGTACACAAAACTTTTATGAAATAACATATCGTTGTTTATTAGAAATGAATCCAAAACTCTTTAATGAAGAGTCTATTCAGAACTCAATAATTTTTTGGAAAACGGTGTTTCAACTTTCAAATCATTGCCCTATTTTTTTCCAATCACAGGCACTTCTCTAACAGAAGGTCGGCTTGTATGCAAATCCCGCAGTCCTTGCCTTCGGCTACACGGTCTCTCGTGCTAGGGACTGCGCCTTACAGCACGTCACCCGTGTCATGCCAGAATGGTGAGAAACGTACAAATGTACCTCACCTTGCACTTAGGGATCTTTTACTTGCCACCATAAGCCAAGGGTCCCAATCTTGACGTTAATCACCATCGAGGTGGCAAGGGATTGAACACATGGAGTGTACCCGCCCGGTATCATGTGAACAATCCACCATCATAATCAATAGGCAATTGCCAGGCTCAAAACGGCTAGCTAGGATGACTCATCTCAATGTTCTATCGCTCTGTTTGGAGTAAGACAATCCCCAGAACTGATCAGGTTACTTGGGGTGGTCTATCTCTAACATGAGTTAGTACAAAGATCAAAGTCCTTGCTGAGTACTCAACGTCACCAATACTAACCCCATCTGGCTGATCAGGCCAGAGGGTTATCTGTTCACATAGAATTTTCATATCAAAACAGTTTTGGGGCAAAATAACATTTTTCCAAAATCATGTTGAAACCAGATAAAGGGTTCTATTCATACATCAAAATGTGTTTCCAAGAGTAACCGGGTCATTTTTCCCGTAGTCGATCACAAAAGTCATTTCCAAGGGTATTCAGGTCATTTTACTGATACCTGATTCCAAAAGACTTTTCGAGGGTATTCGGGTCATTTCACCCTTACCTGATTTGAAAAATATTCACAAAAGTTCCAATAAGGATATTTTGGTCATTTACCGAATACCTGAGTTCCAAAGGTTTTCATAAAATATTCCAATAAGGACATTTGGAACATTTACCAAATACTCGATTCCAAAAAGGAACTCATTTAAAGCAATCCAGAATTCTAATTCCAAAAGAGGATTAAATTCAATATTTCGAAACATATTTTCATAAAATGTCCCAAACGGTATATAATATAGAATTCATGAAAAAATAAAGCACACTAACTTTAGAAAGAGTTTTAGAAATCCAAGGGACTTACCTCATGTCCTAAGCAATCATTTCCGTTCATGTTCGTTTAACCTTCGTTTCTACCGTTTTCGATGTTCCGTTGACCGTTTATTGCTAAACCTATATCAAACATCGTTTTTGGATCAATTCATGTTTGACCAAAAAATAGCCGATGTCCGGCCGACATGCCTGACAGTTAGCCGACGTTCAACCGTTGTTTAGCCGATGGGGCCGATGGTTAGCCAACGAGGCCGATGGTTAGCCATCAGTCAAGGAAAACGTTTAACTTTCGTTCGTATCGTTTTTCCATCGTTTGATCAATTCTTTCATTTTTATTTTTCCACATCCTTCCTCCCGTTATAAACAAGGGATTCACTTCATGGTTCTCCAATTAATTTATCCAAAATCACATAAGTAGTCACCCTTAAGTCCATTCATTTTCAGACTACTTTCTGGAATTTCTCTGGGTTGACACACCATTTTGTTTTACAAATAACTTTCTATTTACAACTCCGATTTGGCTCCATGATATACCAAAATGACCATAAGACTCTTAAATTTAATTCAGTATAGGCTGTTTTTAGTGTTCTGGTTCCAGTATCATGGTACTGGGCAAAAACAGCCTAAGTAGTTTTGACTTAGTTTCACTATTCATTCTTTCCTTAACATTCTGCAATTTTCCAGTTTGACACCCTAACTTGTTTTGCCCATAACTTTTAATCCACAAATCCAAATAATGTCAAACCAATTGTAAAATATCCTTAAGGAATTCCTTTACAAGTTCCAATTCATGGAGTACCAATTCTGTTGTCCATTTTGTTCAGTTTTGAACACAAAGATCCAGTAGTAAAATCCCGTTACTGATTTGGCACCTTTTACTATTTTCACCATAACTTTTGATCCGTAAATCCGATTAACCTCAAACTTGTTCTAAAATGTCTCTATGATCCTTAGCTACAAAGATATATTCCTTCTTTGTTCAAATCCAGAAAATTTACAGATTTACTGAACATAAAACCTCCTAGAATTTTCTTCACACAAGGACAGCTTTCACACAACTTCACCTAACTAGTTTCCATAATTCACACATAAACTTCTCACAATATATATACCAAAATGATCTCTATGCTTTATATAATAACTTTACTTTAAGAAAGGTAGATCTGTACCTTTTTTTTGCTGCATTTGGAAGGTAAACAGCCCAAGCATCTTCTTGTTTTTCCTTCTCTCTTTCTCTCCTCTCTATTTCTGATTTCTCTCTCTCTTTCTTCTCTATTTCCTTATCTTTTCTCTTCCCTCTTTTCTCTCTTGTTTGCTCCGAAATTCTGGCTATCTAAAGCCATTTTAGTTGGCCTTCATGGCCTATATATAGAGGAATATGGTCTTCAAGTCAAAGGTTTATTAAATGGTCTCAAACATTTGGAAGCTCTTGATTGGTCCACCTAGCTACTTAGGTGTCATTTAGAATATTCAAGAATTCTATGGTGATTTGGCAACTCTAGAAGTCCTTAGATCTTTATAGAATTCAAAAAAAAAATTGTGGAATATCCTAGAAGGTCTTGGAATTATGTAGAACCTACAAGAATATTGGAGATTCTTGCAGAAATCCCTAGGATTCTCAAAAACCATTAGATATTTTCTAATCTTACATGGTCATGCATAATCAACCATGGTTAACTTGCTCAAATCAAGATTAGCTTAATTAAGCTTGGTCAAATGAGGTTAAAAAAGTGGTCCAACCTGGTCAAACTTTTCATGCTTGTGGGCCATTGTTATTTATTTCTTGTGGGCCCTCTAAATTATCTCAACTTATCACAACCAATCAAATAGAAACACTTGACCTCATTAACCAATCAAATAGAAGCACTTGTCTTTATTAACCAATCACTAAACGACACTTATTTTTATCCACCAATCATAAGAAGCCACATGCCCCATTTCCAACCGCAATTTTCTATTTTCTTCAGAAATGACCAAAATCGGGTCCGTAATGAAAATATATTTTATTTCACTATTCAACTCCAAAAATTTTACCGAATCCATTGGTAACACTTAAATTCTTCAATTCCCTCTCCACTTGTTCAAATTCATGGTCAAAGCCACGAGCGAGGTCAAAACGACGAAAATGCCCTCGATACCCGTGTAGCACATTTTGCACCAAAACGTACGTCTCATTGTACTGATCAATTTCTCTTTTTAATGTACCCTAAAATTCTTATTTTATTAATCTTAATAGCCTTCCAAAAATATATGGTACGGGTAGAACAAATCTAATAATTACATCTAGGTCCCGACAAAACTTTATTTTACCAAAGTATTTGTCTCAATACACCGATCAACTTTTGTTCTAGTCGTTGATATAAATTCTCATCCCATTATAGGTAGTAACAAATTGGGAGTAAGAAGGTGGGGTGTTACATAAACACATCGGGATCTTTCAAGAACACATCAAGAAGTTATCTTTTCTTAGGAAAAATTCTAGCTTTTTATGAAAACAACAATTTAAGAGTAAAAGTATTTTCTTTTGTATAAAATCTTTGAAAGAATGTTTCTTTTTGCAAGAATTAAAAAAATATGATTCTCAACACAAAATTTTGATAATCTTTTGTCAAGAAAAATCACTTTAGCAACTTATACCACAAGAACCCTAATTTTTCCAAAACTATCGGCACTAGGGTTTAAAAGGAAAAGAAAGGATTTTGATATTATCTCCTCCTACGACAACCTTGATCACTCTTAGGGATGAAAGAAGATGTTTTCAAGCCTCTAAATCCACCTTGATGTGTTTGGATTTGGGTATAAAAATCATACAAAAATTAAGCACATTCCCAATCAAGTTAAATTAAAACGTTAACACCAAATTATACATATGAGCAAGTGTACTAATCATTAACATAGCATAGGGTTCAAAAGAGTGTCGATCCTCAAAGAACAAGTATACATTACTCCTTTTTCTTTCATTGTTTAACTGACTCAATAAAGTGAAAAAGAAATAAAAAGAAATAAAATAAAATAAATAAAAAAATATATACATGTCAAGGATGGAGAATTATGTAACTTAAGCCATTGTTTAGACAAACATGATCTTAAAGTACCCAATCTTTATCATAACTAATTATTCTCTGGGCATTATGAAGGATAATATAGATTCACTTTTTTGTCCAATCCATGAAATCCCTATCTTCTAGATAAGTTAGCATCACATATCCTGTCTCAAATAATTCACCTAAATGACGCATTAACCATAATCCTTGATTAAATTTCCATTCCTGGCAAATTACCCATGAAATTAACCAATGAATCCATATCCTGGCAGACATCAATTAACCTTTAACTACTTTGTCCCTACTCTTAACCCTTTTGTCCAAGCAAGTTAAAAGCCAACAAATAAGAAATTAATGAATTGAGACCACCATGAACCCATTTGTCCAAGCAAGTTAATGGAAAGAAACAACCAATTAATCTCGTAATAAGAACAAGTAATTAAATACCAAGAATAACAATCAATTAATCAATAGGTCAAATAACTCTCAAATCATGAATATCTAAAACAATGTCAAATTACAATAAAATAATTAATACAGTATTGTCAAGAAAAAAAAAAGAAAGTAAAAGAAAACACTCATAGATAAGCCTCATTCTTCTTTCTTTAAAGACCTTCTTGTACAACCCTTCTTGAATTGAAGAATTCCTCATTTGATTGAGTGATTTTCTAAAATGATTTATGAATTCTCCTCCATTTCTCTTGTGTTTTCCATCTATTTATAGGCTTAGAAAGTGCCTAAACTAGTTGGTATAAGGTTCTTGGCCGAGTAGAAGTAGGAAGATACTAAAACTCCACAGATTACCAAAAATCATGTGCAAAAATCAAAGTTCCGCCTTTTCTTCAGGGCACAGCTGGCGCCGCCTTAGCTTTTGGAGCCAACGCCAGTTGTGTTCTGTCTCTTCCGTTGTTTGTCGATTTTTTCCTGATTTTCACACACTGTTGTCCAGAATGCAGCTAGCGCCGCCTTAGCTACTGGAGCTGGCACCAGTTCGGTTCTGTCCCTGTTTGTTTCAACAATTTTTTGTCACTTTGAAGTTCGTGTCATCAGTGCATGGCCGGCGCCGGTTCCTCTATCCTGGCCGGCGCCACCTCTATTCTGTTTTTCAACGTTTTTGCTTCGTTTTACCCCTAAAATTTGAAATAATGCACAAAATATCTTTCCAAGGGTAAAATCTCAAATATGAAGGAATATGACTAGTTATTAAACGAAATGTATCACAAAAGAGTCTCAAATAATTAGGAAAAATATGACTAATTTAGGCCCTATCATATTCCCCCACACTTAGCTCTTTGCTTGTCCTCAAGCAAAGTATCAAAGACAAGTAGGAAAACACAAGGTGTAACAAATCACTCAATCAATTGCAAAACAATATCTTTAATGCTTCCTTCATTTAAGAACATAAAACACATGCTACTACATCTTTCACAACAAATGCAAGACTTGTGTAAGTGAATAATGACTTAGTAGAACCAACCTAATACTTAACAATATTCTCATACTATTGGAAAGAATTTTTAGTTCAAAAAGAATATGCATTCCATAGGCTTACTTTTCATACACTCTCTTCACTAATCCGAGACATATCATGATTCTACTTAGGTCAAGTAGGACTTTCAAGCTTGTAATGTAAGGCTAAAGGTTTGTAATGTAGCTTATCAAACGAAGGATATAAGAGAAGCAAATATCAAATATGCTGAGAGTTCGCAAGAAAAGGATAAACAAAATGTATCAATAACTTTCAACTTTTCTTGCTCTCCTATTGCAAAATCAATCAAAACCATAACCTTATTTAGTAATTGCAATTCAGTTCAAGCAAATCTTGCATTTTCACTCTTTTTCTTTTCTTTTTCTCATCTTTCCACTTCCTTCATCAACTCTTCTTTATTTTTCACAAGATCACTCCTATTTTCAGTAATGGTGTCTAGGATTTGATATGAACTCAACTTTTACAGCTCAATCACCATTCTTCTTGTGATCTTTCTTTTCTTTTTTTTTTTTCAATTGTTCTCTTTTCTTTCACTCCTCTTTTGTTTTTCAACTGCTGCTGTTCTTTTCTTTCTCATTTTCTCTCTTTCTATCTTTTCTATTTTTCAGTAGCTTTCTGTTTTCTTCTCTTGTTTTCAATCTCTCTTTTCTCTTTCTTCTCTTTCTTTTCTTTTTCCAGCTCAACACAACTATTGATACATGACTGAAAGCAACGAGTCATGATCTTTCTCTCTTTTATTCTCCCTCAACATTCTCCTTCATATACTTTCATCCAACAAGAGCATAAAGATTTGAAAAATTATTCAAACTCTCAGAAACGAGCAATGGAAAAAGTATGATAACGGGTTTTAAAGAAAGAAATCAACAATTTAGGCTCAAAATAGGCACTAGGGATAATATAAAAAATAGGTAGGCTTGAAAAGCTCAAACTATCCAAAGAAGACCTATTATTGTCATCCGTAAGTTAAATCATGAATATATTTCTTCTTTCACCTCGAGAAGTATTCAAATAAGTTCTAGAATGCTCCATGAATTTTAGTAGAGAAACAGGTTTAAGAACAATGTAAAGCATTTGATCAAGAACTACTTAGTCCAAATGCGTGCAAAAAGTCATGCATAAGCCATAAATGATATAGAACATATGCTCTATAACCCATCATAAAGACATGTATTAAAATACAACTTGAAATCTCAAAGAAAATCAGAAATTTTTTTTGAAAATTTTGCTCACAAGAAGGCTGGCTAAAGTATATGCATAAAAGTTTCAATAGAAGAATTTTCAATCAAATCACTCCCCTACACTTAAAATGGACATTGTCCTCAATGGCCAAATAAATATAACAAGGAATAAACAATGCCATGGGATAAAAAATATAAAGGATAAGAGATAAGAAAGATAATACTTCCATAGATTGTGCAATGTGCTGTACAAGAGCTGAATTCCTGAAGAACGAAGCATTGGCAAAGTACCTAAAAAAGAAAAATATAAAAGAGCACACCAAAGCATAAAAACTAGAAAAGAAAAATAAATCAAAAACAAAAGAAAGAAAATAATACAATAAAGCAACAAAAAATAAAAAACTAACTAGAAAAGATATTAAAAGATAAAAGAAAAACAAGAGTGATTGAGAAAGTGTGGAACAATCATCATCAGTCCTCCTCCTCCTCCTCCTCCTCATTATCATCATCAGCAGCATCATTAGCCGGTGCGAAAGGTCCCTTACCACCATGTTGCCCGGAAGAATGCTGCCTCCATTCAGCTAATTGCTGCTCTATAGTAACTTGCCGTCTCACTATGTCATCTATGGTACCCTGCAAGCGTAGGAGCATCTTCGTTTGCTGGGCTAATTGTCCTAGCACGATAGTCTCAAAGTCAGTCCGAGGTTAGGATTGAAAACTGCTAGCTCGTGTACGTGCTGGTGGCGGTGGGTGCTCCTCCTCCACAGTGGGTGCCTAGCCTGATCGGGATGTCTGACCTCATATGGGGTTAGCAACTTTGTCAACTCATGGCTGTACTTGTACCTGCAACTCAGTAGAGTTTGTTATGTAACCATATCATGCTCAATGGTAGCCTCCATCAGTTCTCTCTCAAGACTAACCCCAAAGTCTTTAGAATTTTCATTATAACCAGGGGGAAGACGAAGGCTTTTGTAGAAAGACAGTGATGAACCACATCCCTAATAGATTAGATAATCAGGGGTGCAAGAGGGATAGGCAGAGTGTTTATCATCTAATGCAAGATGTAAGTGTCAATAAGTTGAGTTTCATTAAAACTACTAGCACGGGGTACAACATTGAATCCAAACATATAAACTAGAGCTCTAAAGTTGGTAGCCAGATAATTGTTCGAATAGAAAGTATTGGCTTAGAAGGCATTATGCTTATACAACCCTAGAGTGACTCTAGTCCCACTGGCATCCCAATTCGGGTCAGAAAGAATTTTTTGATTATTCACATCTATCCCTTGCCAAGAATCATCATCAAACACCTGGAGGAAATTAGCTAATTGATTTTGGGTGATGCCAATGGGGATTCCTTTCACTCTCATTTCAATATGGGGAAGGTGTTTATTGCCCTTGTCAACTATATTAGCATAGAATTCCTTGATGAGCACTGGACAATACTTCCCTTTCAGCTGTACTATCGAACCCCATCCTAGCCTCCTAAGCATCATTCCTAATTTAAGGACACGGTCTAGGGTAGGTGTGAAAGTACGTTCTATAATGATTTTGTTGGATGCTCTCCTATTGTACCATTCCTCACAAGATAGATCGATAAACTCAGTTAGTCTAAGGAACAAAGGATCGATGGATGAAGAGGCTGAGGAAGAGGAAGCTCTCGCCCTTTTAGATGAATGACCCCATGCTCTAGACATTTTATCAAGTACGGAGTGGTGAAAGTAGGAGGACAGAACAAATGAGCTTAAAGAAGTAAAACGGGGTGTAGCTACCCTTTGCGAACACAATCCTCAACTCTCCTTAACCCTCAACCGCTCTCACACCCACAAAGCCCACACTCATTCAATGTATATCACACTCTAATCAACAATCAATTCAATCCCCTCCAATCAATTCAATACAACATATAAGAATACATATAATGTGCGCTGTAAAGAATAAATGTGTTGAATATCCCCGATGCATTCAAGTATATATGATCATGTGAATGAAGGCATTATGATGGCATTACGTGAAAAACAATTCAATATATGTAGCAATTATTCAACCATCATACATAGCTACAATTCTAACTTTAGATATATGCATGAAGTTCCTAATGATCATGTGCATGAATCAAGTATCCAAGAACCATTTACTCCTAATCTATCCAAAATCATAAAGCTTAAGGAGTAATGCATAATTCAAGATAAGATAAACTATCCCAATTTTCGGCCAAACTTATCCCTAAAATTAGAAAAAGTCATGTACATAATTTTAACCATGGAAATTGAATAAAAATCATACCTTTGTGCTCATGTATGCATGGGCAAGCAAAAGATGTGAGCTTTTTGCATAAATCCAAGCTCCTTGCTTGTGGATTGAAGGTGAGGTTGTTATGCAAAATGGAAGATTTTGAGATTTTTGATCCGTAGGATCAACAAAAGAAAGGTAGATAGATGTTATAAAAGTGAGTAGGAGGTGAAAAATCAAAATTTGGGAAGTTAGGGAGGTGAAGCCGGTGCGGGTTAGAGAGAATTTGAGAGGGAGTTGGAGATTTTGAAAGACAAAGTGGCCAAAATGGCCTATATGTTGTGCCTTGCCCGACAAGAGCTGGCGCTGGTCCTAGCCCTAGCCGGAGCCAGTTGAATTCTATCTAGTTTTCAATTTTTTTTATTAATTAATAAAAAATGAAGAACAAACAATAATAATGAATAATGCACTCTAATTCATGAAAAACAATAACTCAAAACGACAGAAGTAAAAAATTGTCCCAAGCACAAAACTAAAAGTAAAGTAAAACGAAAAAATGGCTTCAATGCTTTCCACGACTTTGATCCCATGGATTTTCCTCAGTGTTTCCTGGCAATATCCCAACTTGTCGATCTCTTAGTAGTTTAGCTAGTTGACCAATTTGGTTTTCCAAGTTGCGCATGAAGGCCTCTAGGTTCCTTGTTGTAACATCGACCCCTTGGAACTTAGTCTCCGTTGTACTTACTAATTGGCCAATCAATTCTTCCAATGGTGGCTTTGAAGGTGCTGCGTTATTGTTCGTGGGGTTTTGGTTCTTTTGATTTCCTCCAAAATTGAAAGAGCCCTGCCTAGGTTGATTTCCATTGCTCCAAGAGAAATTAGAGTGATTTCTCCAACCAGAATTATAGGTAGGGCTATAAGGGTTGTTACTTGGCCGGACATTACCTGTGAAGGCCGCTTGTTCTGGGGTTTCTTGGAGTGAACCCATGTTTTGGCATTCATGATTGGGGTGCCTCTCTCCACAAAAATCACAACTTACGGTTACTACCTGACCTTGAGGCATCACCATTTGTTCCATCTTTTGAGTTAAGGCGTCCACCATAGCTTCTAATACTGCCACATCATCCACTTTGTGTACTCCTTGCATACGATCTCTAGACCTTGTACTTCCCCAATAATAGTTATTAGAAGCTAAATTTTCAATAAGATCAAATACATGTTCCGGAGTCTTATGATTGATGGAACCCCCTGCAGAAGAGTCCACCACTTGACGTGTTGCAAATGTGAGGCCATTCAAAAAGATGAGCATCTGCATTCCGAGCTCAAATCCGTGGTGTAGGCATTTTCTCAACACCTCCTTAAATCTCTCCCAACTTTTATATAAGGGCTCAGAATCTAATTGTTGGAAGGCAAATATTTCGTTCCTAAGTTTGGCTGTCCTAGTTGGAGGGAAATATTTGGCTAGAAAATTTTCGGCTAGGTCATTCCAAGTAGTAATAGAACTAGTAGGTAAAGACTTTAACTAAGATTTGGCTCTATCCCTCAAAGAAAAAGGAAAAAGTCTTAACTTTATGGCATCCTCAGAAACACCATTCATCTTAAAAGTATCACACTCAAAGAAACTAGCTAAATGAGCATTGGGATCTTCTTCAGGTAGCCCATCAAATTGAACCATGTTTTGAACCATCTAGATAATATTGTGCTTTATTTCAAAATTATTTCCATCCATCCTAGGCCTAATAATACTCGATCCTGTGCCCGAAATTGCAGGTTTCACAAAGTCATCCATAACCCTCCTATTCCCAACATTGTTATTTTGAGCACCATCCATTTCGACGATCAAGTTCATTTGGATTGTCTGGTGGATCTTTGATAGTTTTCTTTCTATTTCAGGGTCAAAATTGACTATCTCGCCTTCGGATTTTCAGGTTATGTACCAAAGATAACACCTAAAAAACAAGAAGCAAGTTAGATACAGAATTAATGAATAAAACAAAATTAAAAGAATACAAACTTAGTTAATAGAACATAGTCAAAGTTAGTAGGTTAGGTTACAAGGGTATAAACAAATACACAAGATACAAAATATAGCATCTTTTTGCAAAAAGAACCATTGTACATATTTACATATTTATGTAATTACATGGTAAAATCACAAAATCTAAGCTTTCATGCTATTGTTCCTCGACAACGGCGCCAAAAACTTGATGTGAAATCAAGTTTTTCAAAAATACCTCCATGATGAAACAGAAAAATATCCTAATCCCCAGCAACGGCGCCAAAAACTTAATATGTTTGGATTTAGGTATAAAAATCATACAAAAACTAAGCACATTCCCAATCAAGTTAAATTAAAATATTAACCCCAAATTACACATATGAGCAAGTATACTCATCAATAACATAGTACAGGGTTCAAACGAGTGTCGATCCTCAAGGAACAAGTATACATTACTCCCTTTTCTTTTATTGTTTAACCGACTCAATAAAGTAAAAAAGAAATAAAATAAAATATAAGAAAATAAAAATAAAAATATATACATGTCAAGGATAGAGAATTATGTAACTTAAGCCATTGTTTAGACAAGCATGATCTTAAAATACCTAATTTTTATCATAACTAATTATTCTCTTGGCATCATGAAGGATAATATAGATTCACTTCTTTGTCCAATCCATGAAGTCCCTATCTTCTAGATAAGTTAGCATCACATATCCTGTCTCAACTAATTTACCTAAACGATGTATTAACCATAATCATTGATTAAATTTCCATTCCTGGAAAATTAACCATGAAATTAACCAATGAATCCATATTCTGACAGACATCAACTAACCTTTAACTACTTTGTCCCTACTCTTAACCCCTTGTCCATGCAAGTTAAAAGCCAACAAATAAGAAATTGATGAATTGAGACCACCATTAACCCCTTTGTCCAATCAAGTTAATGGAAAGAAACAACCAATTAATCTCGTAATAAGCACAAGTAATTAAATACTAAGAATAACAATCAATTAATCAAAAGGTCAAATAACTCTCAAAATCATGAAGATCTAAAACAATGTCAAATTACAATAAAACAATTAATACATTATTGTCAAGAAAAAGAAAACAAAGTAAAAGAATTCACCCATAGACAAGCCTCCTTCTTCTTCCTTTGAAGACCTTTTTGTACAACCCTCCTTGAATTGAAGAATTCCTCCTTTGATTGAGTGATTTTCTATGATGATCTATGAATTCTCCTCCTTTTCTCTTGTGTTTTTCATCTATTTATAGGCTTAGAAAGTGCCTAAACTAGTTGGTATAAGGTTCTTCACCGAGTAGAAGTAGGAAGATACTAAAACTCCATAGATTACCAAAAATTACGTGAAAAAATCAAAGTTCCACATTTTCTTCAGGGCACAGCCAGCGCCACTTTGGCTTTTGGAGCCGACGCCGGTTGTGTTCTGTCTCTTTTGTTGTTCGCCGATTTTTTCTTGATTTCCACGCACTGTTGTCCATAATGCAGCCAGTGCCGCCTTGGCTACTGGAGCCGACGCCGGTTCAATTTTGTCCCGGTCTGTTTCAACAATTTTTCATCGCTTCGAAGTTCATGTCATTAGCACATGGCAGGCGCTGGTTCCTCTGTCCTAGCCGGCGCCGCCTCTATTCTGTTTTGCGACGTTTTTATTTTGTTTTACCCCTAAAATCTGAAATAATGCACAAAATACCTTTCCAAGGGTAAAATCTCAAATATGAAGAAATATGACTAGTTATTGAACGAAATGTATCACAAAAGAGCCTCAAATAACTAGAAAAAATATGATTAATTTAGGCCCTATCACACCTAAATCTTCAAACTTTCAATCAAAGGATGATGCTCCAATGGTGTGGCTACGTGCAGAATTTTTCATAAATAATGAAACAATTAATTCTTGAGAGCAAAGAGATGAAGAATCTCATGTGCTATGGAGGGAGAGAGAGTGTGACAGCTATAAGAAAGTTTAGGGTTTCAAAAATCTGATTTAGTAGGCTTTTATAGATGAATTATATTAGGCTTAAGACATTAGAAGAAAAAGGAGCAAAATTAAGGATAAATCCTATTTACTCTAGGTTTTATTTAATAAAAGACTTATTAAAATCATTTAATCACAATCCTAAGGGGTTTTGAACTCAAGGTAGCCTGCCATAAAGAGAAGGAGTGGCAGCACAATGGAGAAGGACAAGGAAAGAATTTTCTCCAAGCTTTTCCTAAGCAGTAAAGGTTTTGAAAATTAATAAATCCTTTTAAAGATAAATTTTCAAATATACAAGAATTGGGTTTTCACTCGTTTCCTTCTCCTAAGGGGGGCTGCTAGGCTTCTAGAAGTCTAATAATTCCCTCAAAATATTCTCCTAACTAGAATAAATATTTAATTTAAGAAAATTTAATTTCTTTCCAAATAAAAATAAAATAAGAAAAAAGTCTTACTAGTCTAATATTTAAATACTACATGAAATTAATACATAAAAATAAATAGAATAAACATATAATGAGTATTTCATAAAAATGTATAGCAAATACACAAATATTATGTGTGTGTGTGTGTGCGCGCGCGCGCGCGCACTCGTGTGTGTGTTAGATTATTTAACAATTAATAAATAATTACCTAAATTATTTTAATTATCTGTTACTCAATAATTAAATACACAATTTGGAGTTAGCTATCTTTTCTTATATATATATATATATATATATATATATATATATATATATCTTTCCCCAATTAATAGTTTAATGCTAAAATATTCTTTAAATCATCATTTCAAATAGCAATTTTTTTAACATTACCAAAGTACAACAATTCTTCCACAATTACACTCAAGCACATTCATTCATGCCATGTTAAATATGCTTATATGAAAAAATACTCATACTATATGGACAATATTTGTCCCCATTGCTAGATGCATTTATGGTGGGGTGTTACAGATAGGATTGGTCTATTTGGGTTGTTTTAATTATTTATTTTGGGCTCAACTTGGTCTAGGATAAAAAAATTAATTAAAGTCTAACTTAAATGGCTAGACAAAAGGTTCAATAATAAGGATGAGCTTAGTTAGGTCAAGGTGGTTAGCTAGGCTATCAGAGTGGCTTACTAGGGTTTATTAAAACCCAGACTAGATGTCACTTAGGGATTATGATTCTATTTGAATTTTAAGATACTTGATTTGAGTGTATGATAAATCCCATAGTCTCTCCAATTCCTGAGAGTTGAGAGTTCTTTCTTATACATTTGTCTCCTTCTCTACTGTTCTCTCATTTTTCCTTTTAGCAAGAAAAGAGGATTTTTTTTTATATATATATATTGTTTTTTAGCATGCTATCAAGAAGAAGAAAAGACTAGAGTCCTTCCTAAGCCATATTGCTCTCACTGACGAGAATAGGCAGAGGATATATTCCAAAATTCCAAGAGGTTTTGCATTCATGTGAAGAAGCAGGAGACTCAAAGGATTCTCACCAGAAGCAGTAAGTCAGGATCTAGTGACTGAACCAAGCACACCTACAAAACCAATGCAGTCCAAGTTTGCTCCAAAACATAGAAGAAAATTTCTAAAGCTTCCACTGCTATTTTTATTGTCTCTGTGTGTATGTTTGCCCCGATCCCTCCTTCAAGTGGTATTAGAGAAGGTTTTTCATGGCAAACGTAGGAAGCATGATAGGCTAATAAAAATAGAATAATATTGTTTGAATGATTCTAATGGTTGCCTGCCATGCTTTGTGTTTTTGGTTTGGGATAGAATAGATGTAAGTCACATCATCGAGACATAGGATCTCTGTAATTTCATGGTTTTTATAGATCTATCGTGTAAAGCCTGTAATTAAAGGCGTAGGTATCTATTATTTTTACTGAGAGATTCAATTTTGTTTGAGTTTCTATAATCAACTGATGCTTGTAGAGTTGTTTGGACAAAGAAATAGAAGAGGAACGGAGGAAAAACGAAGTAGAATGATGCTATTTAAGAAGTAGTCGGCCTGCAGTTGTGTGACACAACAAACAAGCTAGCAAACGATTTGGGGGAGAAGCCGATTGTGGCTTGGTGCTAACCATGCTGCAGTTTATGCACTAAGCTAACCACAGCATGGTTCTTAGATTGGGCTGTGGTTTGGCCTTTTCATACAGGTCGAGATCCTTTTTTTTTTTAGCGGGTTGAGTCATGGTCTGCTGAAGTGAAATTTTGGTTTTCTCAATGTAATCTTTGTTTTTTTCTTTTCTTTTTGGTCCCGTACTAGGTAAGGTTACTAGTCTACAATTTAATATTCTTGGAATATTTTGCATGTAAATAGTAGTAAAGGATTTAGGATTAAACAAATAATTAATTATTTAAATTAATGTGTTTAATTCTTTATTTGGACACCTAAGTTAAAAGAATAGAAAAGCATGAAAACAGTGTACAATTTTCTGGCATGCTATATTCTTTTTTGTAAACCAAGGTGCACATATGTTCTCAAAATCAAAGTCCTGAGGAATAGACATAGAAAAACATTTTCTTTAATTAAAAAGGTATTTTAACTTGGAAAAAAATTAATTCATAGTTATTCTCTCAATAGGTTTTAATTTTAACATAGAGAATATTTTGGATTTAGAGATTTTGTGAGTTAAAAGGAAAAACCATTTTAATTAATTTTTTAAGAAAAATGTTTTTATTATGACAAAACTTGAGATTAAAGTCTCTAGAAAGTTTTAATAGAAAACTTTTAGAAATTATTAGGTTCTTAACAAGTAAAATTAATCCATGGTAAAATCTCTAAAAGTGTATTAACCTTGATATAGAGATTTTATGGATTTAGATATTTTACAAAGAGTTAAGGTATACTCAATGAACTTTTTCAAAAGGACATTTTCTAAAAACCTTTATTTTAAAAGTTTATATAGGAGAGGGGTTCCAATAGCCCTATAGCTTCTATCACAGTCTACATTAGAGATCATGTTTCTCTCGCATCACCCTAGAAGTGAACCCGTATAGGATGGGGATTCCACATGAATTTAGATCTAATGGATGTATGGAATTTATGCCCAAGATATGTGTTGTGATCAACTAGCCCACGTTGGAGGTCATAGTGCAAGGATTATCCATAGGAAATGAGAGGAAACGACTATCCCCTCAATAAAGTTATCTTCTAGATAATTACCTGGAAGGGTAGTCAATTTGTAATGAACATACACTTAATTTAGAGAACTGTTAATCTTTTCACGAACTATGTCAGTTTCTCTAAGAGCCAAATTGATCATGTTATAGATAATAATGAAAGGGTTAACTATTATCTGGATATAATATGAGGTTAAAGTGTACAAATTATTTGTTAAAATTTACACAAACTGAGAATATTTTATTTTTCAAATTTTAGAAATAGTCGGTGGTGGTTCTTTCAACCATTTGGCCGTTATTCTCTGTGCAAATTTTTTAACGGGACCAAATTATATAGACTAGAAAAGGAACCTGGACGTAATACTCACTGAGGAAGAGTATAAGTGTGCCTTGTATGATCCATATCATGTGATTGGGGAAAGTTCCATTAAAGAAAAGTGAAGACTGAAAAAGAAGCATAGAAGAAGGCTGATGAGAAGGCCCATTACTACATATTAGCCTCCATGGCAAATGTACTCCAGTCTAAATACGAGCACATGGTTACTGCCTATGACATTAGTACATCATTGGCCACCATGTTTGCTGACAAGAGCCGACTTGCAAGGCAGGAGGCTCTTAGGGTGATAATGAATTCTAGGATGGTTAATGGAGCATCAGTCAGGAAGCATATACTCAAAATGAATAATGCTTTCGAAGAAGCAAAAGTTCTGGAAGCCATTATTAACCTCGAGAGCTAGGTGGACATAGTTTTTGAGACTTTGCTAGACTCCTACTCATAGTTCAACTTAAATGATAATATGAACAAGTTAAATATGAGTTTAACAGAATTGATGAAAGAGCTCCAGGTGGCGGAGAAAGTTATGAGGCCATAGCTTAAGTTGCTAAATCATCTTCTTCAAGGATTAGGCCTAAGCCCAGAAAGTTCAAGAAAAAATGGGAAAGCCAATAGCCCAGCTCAAGTCCCAGCCCAAAGGAATATGCTTCAAGTGCAGCAAAAAAGAACACTGGAAAAAGGAGTTTCTAGATCTTTTAGCCAAGAAAAACCTTATAGGTAATTCTTACTATCTAGAGTCTATATCTATGGTTGGATCAACTTTCACTTGAATTGTTGATTCTAGAGCCACTAATTATATCTGCGATTTCTTGCTGTTAGGGATATGCCCTAAAATAATTTGTACTTATACTATTGTCATTATATATTTTCTAATAATATGAGGCATTTCTTTTCATAAATAGTATGTTTAGTTTTATGGTCATCAAGTACGTGTCTTGATAGTAAAATCCTATAACAAATAGAATGACTATTCTTAAATTATCCCTAGTCGATTATTATTAGTGGAATAATGATAAATTAAGATTAGTATATTTGTGACTTGATGTCTATATTTTACTGGTCATGGATTTATGGGATATCAAGTCAAAATATAACTAAATGTTAGAGAATATTGTATTGGACATGATCCACTGTGAGAGTACTTCGTGGGACATGTTATAAGTACTTTCTAACCATAATGATATTAGAAGTCTTTGGACCTATTCATCATAGTTTCCTACTTGATAAATTCTATATCTTGACGTTGTCTAAAGTTGTATTTAACTAGATAATAAAATTAGACCATTGTTGGATATAGAATAAACCAGGGAGAGGAATATGATTAATAGTGAAGGAATTTGTCCCTCTCGTTCTTGGGAGGGATGTCCATATGCCCCTTAATAAGTTAGACTATTAAAATATATAGTCGTGCTCAAATATATCAATTTGAGATATCGATATCATTTATTCGAACAGTCTACTATGAGATAAAAAGTAGTAAATTAAGCTTAATAAGGATGATATGCTCCATGCCTTATGCTTAATCTAGATATCGTGTGATAAAAGGACTAAATATAAAGTTATGATTTGGTTCAAAGAGATCACTGATCTTCATTTAACTTGGATAGTTATAATGTTTTGCTAGAAGTTGCTTATAACTTATGGGCCATTTAAATGTGATTTGGGTACACTGCCAGTGTTAAATGAACCTATCAGGTCACACATTAAGAAAACACGTCAGGTTATTTTTCTAGTGACTAGGTTCAACATATCTAGAAATATGTCTAGGTTCATCGAACCTAGAAAAATGACTAGATACAATGAATATGGAAATATGTCCATATTTGATGTATCTGGAGGATGTCTAGATTATAAGGATCTGACTTGGTAAATTAATTAGTTAAATTACCGAGATTATGGCAGAATCTTATCATATCTTTTTAAAATTTAATTTGAACATAAAATAAGATATTATAAGAGATGATGAGAGTTAGACTCCAAGAAGTTCGTGTGGTTTTAAAAGAAAACCCTAGCCATCTTCTTATTGCAGATTTCTCATAAAATTTTCATGCCTCCATAACTAGAAAATTTAGCCTCTCATAACCCTAGGCGCTAGCACTCTCAGGTAATGAACTGAGTTCGCCATGTGTATCCGATAAAGGACGTTCGCGCATTATAGCATCTGATGATCGATCGAAGTGCACATTGTTGGAATGTAAGCCCCCTTAGACTAGGTTTCTGATGTAATTTTGACTGTGAAATTTTCTTTATATTTGTGCACGATTTTAGTCGAAAAAACCCATTATGTTTAAGTAATGGTTCATGTGAATGGAAGTCTTTCATAGTAAAGTATAGACCATGAGATACTTAACACATAAACTATTATTCTTAACCGGATGATGAGAATGAGAATCTCATCATGGCAAGGTTATTGTATTATGAATTCTAAATAGGAAATGGCTTACCGTTAGCCAATGAGTAGTCGACTCATTTCATAACACAAGCATATTTTGAATATGTAGAACAAGACCTATAATAGTGGTTTCTAAAAGTACTATATGATAGAAACCTAGACTACTACTACTATAGCATGGACTTGTACTCTACAACTTGAGTATAAGTTGGTGGTCTGACGAAGCTGGAAGCGTATGCTTTGATATACTATAGTTGAGGTACTTGAGAAGGACCAATATATGATAGAAACCTAGACTACTACTACTATAGCATGGACTTGTACTCTACAACTTGAGTATAAGTTGGTGGTCTGACGAAGCTGGAAGCGTATGCTTTAATATACTATAGTTGAGGTACTTGAGAAGGACCAATATACTTGTATGTTGGGTATATGTGACTAGTTAGGCAAGATAGACTTGTACAAGATAGTGTCTACACTATATCGCTCCTTGTGGTTATCCGAATGATCTAATTATCCAAGGTCCTGGGGAACATAACTTGGAGATTGACTTTAGGGTAGCTCCCTTGGAAAGTTGAAATATTCTAAGAAGTCATGGATCATTAGACTAGAAGCCTGAGGATGGTATATGTCTTTTAGAGAGGTGTTGTACACCCTTTCCTCTCTAAATGAAAGGCGATGTGTATAGGGTATTTTAGTCATTTCACCTGTGGGTCGAAGACATATCTAACGCAGCATTGTCCTTGGGGTCAATATTTTCTTATGGTGATATTAGAAAATATTTAAAATGCAAAATATAGTTATTTATATAGTAAGGATATTTTGGTCATTTTAGTAGCTAAGGCAATGTGTCTTTTTGGTCCTCAGAATAACCCATAAGTCCTAATTATTTTAGGTCGAGAAAATGGTCACAATGAAAAGAATTTTATTTTATTCAGGAAGTCTAATTTATTTTTTAGACTGGAATAAAATAAAGGAACAAGAGAAATTAAATTTATTATCTAGTTTAATTGGTTAATTAATTATTCAGGGCCTAAGCCCAAATTGAATAATTAGAAAAATTAACCTGGGCTTAAATTAGTTAATAAAATGCTTAATAATTATTTTAGTTCATTTGGGCTCATTAATTATTTATTGGGTTATTTTAATAGGCCTAAAAAATAAATAATTAATAGTTAATATTTTTGGGCTCATTGGGTCTAAGGAAAATAATAAATTATTTTGGCCCAATAGTCTAGACTAAAGGGATATTTTTATTCATGGTATAGAAGAGTTAAGGATTACCCAAACCTCTTCTGTTGATAACCTCCAAATATTTTGAAATGTTAAATACCAGTGTTTTAGTTACCTGGAAACGTGAATAGAAGTCATGGAGTTCAGTTCTTCACAATAGACTCACAACACAGAGAAAAAAAAAACCAGAGTTTTTCCTCTACTCGCTCTCTCATTTTCTCATTTTCTGTTTTCATCTTCTTGCCTTTGCTAACTAATAGCAAAGGATCAAGAAGGACCATTCCTCACCTAGGTTGTTTTACCAATATAGATTAGGCAGAGGAATATTCTAAGAAGCGAAAAGATTCATGTACATGCGAAGGAGAAGCCGAAGGATCGCTGGTTTTTCACCGGAATCATCGTCAAGACAAGTAGCCACTCCAGTGGTTAGGACCTCGTCTTCTCAGCCAAACAGACCAAGGACACGCAAAGGTATTCTTTTTTGCCTTTTGTTGTGCTGTGTCTAGTGCTTTTCTGGTTTTACAGTACTGCATGCATGGCTTCCTCTGTTTCTATTGCCTTCAAATGGTTTCAGAGCGTGTTTCTTTGAATGGCTTAGGATTGATGCATGCTAGTTAATAAAATTGGCTAGACTAGTGTGATGATTGTGATGAGATCCTTTGTGAAATCCCAGTCAAAACTAACCTTAGAGTAAGGGGGTTGGGATGCATAACATACTTTACTGCATGATTAAATATATTTTTATTTGATTTTATGTGCCTTGGATTTGAGTTCTAATGTCTTGGAGGCTTGTTGGAGAATATTGAGTGAGAATGGCAAAATGGTAATTTTTGCCTGAGGTGAAAATAGGGAGATAGCTTGAGGATTGAATAGGAAATAAATTGCCAGTAAAAATAACAACAAGAGTTGTTGTGGTTTAGTGGTTAGAGCTTTGGAATTAATACTTGAGGTCATGGGTTCAAATTCCATCATAGGAGCTTTAGCTTGGTTAAATTTTATTTTTGCTTGGGAAGTAATAAATTCGGCCTTAGTGGTGTTTGGAGTAGGGTAGAGATGTTGTCCTATGGGAGGAATGATAGGAGTCTTCAAATCCAACTCATTTGTTCTACTCAAATTTCCTAAGAGGAATTCATTTTTCCTTGATATTTGATTTTTCTTTAGTTCTCAACTCATGAGGTTGAGCAAGTTGTTCTAGCCATTTTCTTTTTAGAAATTTCAGTAAAGTGTTGTGGCTTTGTAAGATCAAAGTATCTTAGTGAAGGACTTCTTATGATCCGAAAATGTGAAAGAGTTGTGGGAGATTTCAAGAGGAAAATTCCTTTAATGAGCTTGTTGAAAATTCACTCTAGCTAATTCATCTTCCTTCTTGGAATGGACTGAAATTTTCCAGCTTATTGTATCCTTTAGGTGTCGAGTTTCTTAGCTAACATTCCCTCCCAAATGCTGCCAGAAAAATGGTCTTTTGGATCAGCTTGCAATTTGAATTCTTTAGCCATTTTTGGACTGCTCAAAGCTGGAGCAAAATCAGGAAAAATTCCTGTACAAATCGCAACTTTGAGAGTCCAAAACCAAGTTGTTTTCTTCCAGATTTTGTTGAGCACTTTAGCCAAGTTTTTCCTCCATGAAGAAGGCTGGAAACCAGCCTTGAACACCCCTGAAATTCCTCTTCAAACTCGCTGCAAGATGGCTGGAAAATGGCAGCCGAAAAAGCTGCCCAGAAATTCCAGCCTAGCGAAATTCGGTGCAGTCCAATTGTCCAGCTTTGTTTCCTAATCTTCCTCCAGCCAAAACACCATCATTGTTCTGTATAAACCTTCCTTAAACCTCCAATAACTGAGCTCCATTATTCCCCTAAAGCTTCTGCACGAAATTCAGTCATGGCTGCCCGAAAATCTCTCCAACAAATCCCTATAATCATGCTTGATTAATTACCAAAATTCCAGCCACCATAGTTTAGCAACTTTCCATAATGTATCCCTCAAATAACCAGACCTCTTCTTCACCGTTATGCTCCCTATTTTCGGCCACCATAAGCTTCCTTAAGCCAGCATTAATCCCACCGAAATTCTGCTCAAAGCAGTCAGCCATGGCAGACTTCCAAAGCTCTCCAACAATCAAGATATTCTAGGATATTTAGTTTCCAAATTTACTTTCTAAAATATTCTTCAAGGATTTTAACAACTAACCTTTCCTTTTCCCTTCCGAATTAGAGAATCATCTTCCTAAACCTTACAGAAATTCAGCCAACCCTAGTTCTCACATAATTTCGGCTGCTGCAAACTACAATCTCACAAATTCCTTCAACCATCAAGAACACACATATTACACCAAGAACACCTACTTCTTCCTTTCACCTAATACCCCTCCAAACCACTTCAAACCTTCTCTAAAATCTCCAGATTTGACCTACTCACTGCCGTGAGTCCAACAACACCATTTTTAACATCAAACTCTACAAATCAACTCGCTACTTCGGATCAAAACTAGAAAATTCTGTGAAGGTTCAAGAACACCTTCAAGGTAGGTTTGTTCTAACAACTTCATCTTCTCCAATCTTGATCTCTAGTGGGAATATATGTGAATAGACATGCTAATGGTCTCTCTCTCTCTCTCTCTCTCTCTCTCTCTCTCTCATGGCCGAAACTCCCTCCCTTGGCCGGATGGCTTCTTCCTCCATGGCCATGCTCCCTCCACCTTCCTTGGATGATTTTAGGCATCTAGGAGTTGAGATCCATTCTAAACTCCTTCAAGGCATCCCTCAACCAAGTAAGTCCCTTCAATCTTTCTTTTAAATTCTAGATTCATGTCTCTAGGATGATGTTGATAGTATGTGGATTGTGATAGGATTTGAGTATGCATTGTAGAGATTGAAGCATGAATATATGTATGATTGTTAAGGAGATGGGATTTATGCATGGAAGGATTATATTGTTTGATTGAATGATGATTTGGGGTTTGATGCATATTTCCATGTCATAGGTAGTATTTGTGATGAAATATGCTAGAGATTATGTCACCATTGGTGATTATGACTTATATTCATGTTGGATTATTGAAGCCATGGCCATATCTATGCTAGTAGAGGTTAGATCATGTCTTGATAAATTGAGATCTATGCTTGTATGCACGATTTGAATGAATTGATGAGTTGAATGGTTGTATATGTTGATGATTGTGAGTAACCTTGGAATTATAATCATGATCTAGTTGTCTCTAAGCAAATTTTTATTTCATGAATAAAATATTTAGTAATATAATTTTGCTAGTGATTTTGAAAAACCCTAGGAAGGGTGGATTTGGAATATTATATTTATATAAAGGAAAATTTAGTCAAATAAATAATAGTTTTAATAGAAAAATAAAATATATAGATATTTTATAAAATAATGAAATCAACTAAAGCCTTTTCATTATTATAAAATACTTATTTCTATAAATTTAATTATCATCTTTTAATCAAAACCTATTAAAACTTATTTATAATTTTTCAAGCAAGATTCATTAAAATTCATTTTCAACTAACTTTAGTTATCAATTATTTTCTAACAACTAAATTATTAATAAATCATTAACAAATAAACTCTAAATTTTTCTTAGCAAGTTTTAAACATTTAACTTATTAGTACCTATTTCCCAAAACATTAATTATTTTAAATATCAAATTATCCTTAGCCTGTAAACCTATTTATTTATTGAGTGGCCTTAAAGTTTGGGAAAATAGGATTATGATAGTAGTAAGTTGAGTTATTTTAAAATTGAGGAAGTGGATTGTGTTTTGTATTTGCCCATGTGGGATTAGGTCAGCTATTGGAGACCTTTTATTTGTGAGCAAGAGTCAGGTAAGCTCCTGCATAAAACCTGATTGATGTGAAATGTTTTTCTTATGGCAAGCCAAATGTAGAGTGTATGGACACTCATTTATGTAAAGGCAATTGAGGGTTGAACTCTCTCTTATTTCAAACATTTGAATTATTTAAAAATCAAAGAGCAGATTTGCCAAACTCAAACTCTTTCTAAAGCTGATTTTTACAAGGACTTTGGAAACCCTCAAAATGCCATTTTCATGTGGAACAATGTTTTGTTCATTTTATCCCAAGTGGGAAACGTCGTTGAGTAGTCAATAAGGGTGGACTACTAGGACTAGTCCTTGAAGGGTTAGGGTAAGTCTCTCAGTAGGTGGCCACCTCTGAGGGGTGAGTCCTTCCCGAATAGGACGTCTGTCCAGTGGGTCGTGCCGGTCCGAGCTAGCAGTGTTCTTTTCAGTCAGGTGACTGTGTTTTGCCAGAATGGACACCCGGTTATTGTTTGGGTATAGAGAAGGAGGAGTATCTTGCCCAGTAGGCCGATCACCTACTTTTCTCAGTCTGAGCAAAGTGTGGCATTCTGACCGGCGGTATGCACAAAGTGTGGCATACTGACCATCCGGCTGTGGGCCCAACGTGTGGTAACCTATAATCCTTTCTTATGAGTTGTTGATTTTGTTGATCATGTATGGATGGAAAAGCTAAAATGCCACTCTTGCTTTTGACCAATGTTTATTGCTTGCTAATATTTCTCTTATAAAGATTACGCACTTTGCATCCATGAACTGCTTTCACTAAACACCCAAAGCACACACGGACTTACTGAGATTTCTGTCTCATCACCTTTTTACCATGATTTCAGGTCGATCCTGCTGTGGGGATGAGTAGCTAGTGTAATCTGCCTGGGAAGAGATTGTTATCGTTTATTTCTATGTATTGCTTTGGGGTGTCGAGAGTGGATAATTTTATTTATGGTTTTGTTTTAGGAATTCATGCATTTATTCTTGGAGTATTTTGGGATGTAATAAATTTTTAAGTTAAAGTATTATTTTATTCCGCTATTTTATTTGTGTGACCTAGTTATAAAGACCCCTTGTCTTTTGGACGGGGCGACATCCCCGGCCCTAGCGGGCCTAGGTAGCGGGGTGTTACATCCTTCGCTATTTTGGTATGGGTAGATGTGTTGTAAACCTCGCGGTTAAGATATGGGATCTTTGTACAATTTTCCTTTACTGCTTTGTTTTGCCTTCATGTAAATCCAATTTGAAAGGGTATAGGTGGGTGTCATGCTTTTGTTGAAAAAATGTAACAAGAACCGCCTTGGGTTAATTGCAAACAGAGTTGCAGAGAAGCCCAAAAAAAAAAAAAAAAAGTGCAGCGAAATTGAAAAAAAAAAAAATTCTGGGGGAAGAAGACCAGCCGAGCCGAGTCGCAAGCCCAGCTGGAAGCAGAACCGAGCCATGGGTCGCTATGTCTGGAGCCGAGGTCACCCAGGCTAGCCGCGGCCCCGGGCCTGAGCTTTCCTTGGCTCGGCCACGCGTGAGGAAAGCTTCCTCACGGTTGTAGTAGCTTCCTCGTGGAAGCTATTGCATCCTAGTCAGGATGCATTCCTCGCCCGGTTAGTGGACGGGCGAGCGGGTTGCGGGCACCCACCCGCAAATCATACTCCATCGGTCTTCCCATGGGGGGACATGATCCAGTGTGGCGGGTGCACTGGACCAGAGAATATATATATATATATATATATATATATATATATATATATATATACACATTGTTTTTGATATATATATACATTGTTTTTTGTCCCATACCAGGCGAAGTTATTTTTATTGCAATAGTTAATATTCAATGAATATTTTGCATGAAAAATAATAGTAAAGGATATTAGAATTAAACAAGATCATTAATTAATTTAATTAATGCATTTAATTTTTTTATTTGGGCACTTAGTATTAAAAATAGAAAAGTATGAAAACGTTTACAGTTTTCTAGCATGCTAATTATTTTAAGTCCAATATGCACGTTTTCTCAAAGACCAAAGTCTTTGAAAAATTTTATTTGACAAAGAAAAATATTTTTCTTTAATTAAATGGTTATTTTAACTTAAACAAAAATTAATCCTTGGTTATTTTCTTAAAAATTTTTTATTCTTGACATAGAAATTATTTCGGATTTAAAAATTTTGTAAGTTAAAATGGAAAGCTATTTTAATTCATATTAGCAAAGGAAAAATAATTTTTTGTCAAATAAAACCTTGAGATCAAAATCTCTAGAAATTTTTAAATGGAAAAATTTAGGAATTATTAAGTTTTTAACTTAAATAAAATTAATTCATGAGGAAAAATTTTCTCAAAGGGTTTAAACCTTGACATAGAAATTTTTATGAATTTAGAAATTTTATTTTAAGTTAAAGAAGAACTTAATTAAAAATTTTCAAATGATATTTTTTCATGAAAACCCTTATTTAAAAAACTAAGTTGTAGAGGGGTTCCAATGGCTCAACGGCTTCCATCATGATCCTCATTAAAGATCGTTGGTCTCCTCGCGTCACCCTAGGACTGAATCCGTATAGGATGGAGATACCACAAGGATCTAGAACTAATGAAAAGATGTAATTAAAAATTCGAGACACATATTATGATCGGCCAGCCTGTAACACCCCGCTACCGAGGCCCGCCAGGGCTGGGGATGTCGCCCCGTCCAAAGGACAAGGAGTCTTTATAACTAGGTCACACAAATAAAATAGCGGAATAAAAATAATACTTTAACTTAAAATTTATTACAACCCAAAAAATAAATCCAAGAACAAATCCATGAATTCCTAAAACAAATCCATAAGTAAAATTATCCACTCTCAACTCCCCAAGGCAACACATAAAAATAAATGACAACATTCTCATCCAAGGCAGATAACACTAGCTACTCATCCCCACAGTAGGATCAACCTGAAATCATTGTAAAAATAGTGCTAAGATAGAAATCTCAGTAAGTCCATGTGTGCTTAAGTGTCGGGAGAAAACAGTTCGTGAATGCAAAGTATAAAATTCTTTATAAGAGATCACTGGGAAGCAATAAACATTAGTAAAAAACAAGAGTGGTGTTTTGGCTTTTCCAACCATAAATAATCAATAAAATCAACCACTCAAAAGATATGATCATGGGTTACCACACGTTGGGCCCCATATCCATATGGTCAGCATGCCACACTTTGTGCATACTGCCGGTCAGAATGCCACACTTTGTGCAGACTGACAAAAGTAGGTGATCGGCCTACTGGGCATGATGCTCCTCCTTCTCTATACCCAAACAACAACCGGGTGTCTATTCCGGCAACACACAGTCACTTGACTGAAAAGAACACTGCTAGCTCAGACCGGCACGATCTACTGGACTGACGTCTTATTCGGGAAGGACTCACCCCTCAGAGGTGGCCACCTATTGAGAGACTTACCCTAACCCCTCAAAGACTAGCCCTAGTAGTCCACCCTTATTAAGTACTCAACGACATTTACCACTTGGGATAAAATGAACAAAACACTGTTCCACATGAAAATGGCAATTAAGGGTTCCCAAAGTCTTTATCAAAATCAATTTTGGAAAGAATTTTAAGATTGAGTAAATCTGCTTATTAATATTCAAATAAATTGTTTGTCTGAAATAGGTAAGAAGTTAATCCTCAATTGCCCTTGCAAAATTGAGTGTCCATGCACTCTACATTTAGCTTGGCATAACAAACATTTTTCATCAATCAGGTTTTATGCAGGAGCTTACTTGATTCTTGCTCACAATATAAGGTCTCCAATAGCTGACCTAATCCCGCAAGGGCAAATACAAACCACAATCAAACTCAAGCCAAAATCCACTTTTTCAATTTAAAATACTCAACTCATTACCACCATGATCCTAGCGTCCCAAGCTTTAAGGCCAAAATATAAATAAATAGGTTTATAAGCTAAGCCTAATTTGATATTTAAAATAATTAATGTTTTGAGAAACAAGTACTAATAAGTTGATGGTTTAAATCTTGCTAAGAAAAATTTAGAGTTTATTTGATGAAGAGTTCTAGGTGGTATTAGGTAAAATAATGATTTATTAATAATTTAGTTGTTAGAAAATAATTGATAACTAAAATAAGTTGAAAATAAATTTAATGAATCTTGCTTGAAAAACAATAAATAAATTTTTAATAGGTTTGATTAAAATATAATAATTAAAATTTTAGTAATAAATATTTTACTAATTATGATTATTTCCATAAAAGACTTTAGTTGATTTCATTATTTTATATTATATATATATATATATATATATATTCTATTTTTCTAGCAAAAGCTATTATTTATTTGACTAAAATAACCTTATTATATATAATAATCCAAATTTAACCCTCCTAGGGTTTTTCGAAATTACCAGCAAAATCATATTATGAAATATTTTATTCATGAAATAAAAATTAGTTTAGGAACAACTAGATCATGATCATACTTTTATGGCTAACCAAAATCATGAACATATACAATTCTTCAATTCATCAAATCATCCAAATCATGCATATAAGCATAGATCTAAATTTATCAAGACATGATCTAACCCCTACTAGCATAAATATGAACATGGCTTCAATAATCCACCAAGAATATAAATCTTATTCACCAAAGGTGATATAATCTCTAGCATACTTCATCACAAATACTACCTATGACATGGAGACATGCATTAAACCTCAAATCACCATACAATCAACCAAGATAATCCATCCATGCATAAATCCCATCTTCTTCATATTCATACATACATTCATACTTCAACCTCAACAATATATACTCAAACCTTATCCACAACCCATCTTCTATCAACATCATCCTAGAGACATGAATCTAAAATTTAAAAGAAGGGTTAAAAAGGCTTACTTGCTTGCTGAATATCTTGAAGGAGTTTTGAATGGTTGAAAACCCCTAGATGCCTAAATCCGTCCAAGGAAGGTGGCGAAAGCATGGCCATTGGAGAAGAAGCCATCCGGCCAAGAGGAGAGAGATTCGGCCATGAGAGAGAGAGAGAGAGAGAGAGAGACCATTAGCATGTTGATTCGCATTTATATTCATTAGAGATCAAGATTGGAGAAGATGATGTTGTTAGAACAAAGCTACCTTGAAGGTGTTCTTGAGCCTTCACAAAATTTCTGGTTTTTTATCCAAAATAGCAAGTTGGATTTTGGAGTTTGATGTTAAGAATGGTATTGATGGACTCACGGTAGTGAGTAGGTTCAATTTGGAAATTTTAAAATGAGTTTGAAGTGATTTGGGAGAGTATTGGGTGAAAGGAAGGAGTAGGTGTTCTTGATGTTGAAGAGAGTAGAGAGCTTTTGGAATTGGAGCTACCGAAATTCTGTAAAGATTAGGGTTGGCCGACTGCTTGAAGGGTTTTGGGTAGCTGATTTTCTGGTTTGGAAGGGAAAAGGAAAGGCTAGTTGTTGAAATATTTGAAGAATATTTTTGGGAAGAAAATTTGAAAACTAAATATTCAGGAATACCTTTGATCATAGAAGAGCTTTTGGAAGTCTGCCATGGCCGAATTGCTGGTAGTGTTTTGGCTAGATGAATGCTGGTTGAGGGGATGGTGGCTAAAAATACTGAGTGTAATGGTGAAGGGAAGGTCTGGTTGTTTAAGGTATATTTTATGGAAAGTTGTTAAATCATGGTGGCTGGAATTTTGGTATCCAAATCAAATCATGCTTGCAGAATTTCTTTTTGGATATCTTTTAGGCAGCCATGACTGGATTTTCATGCAGAAGCTTGAGGAGGATAATGGAGTTCAGTTACTGAAGGTTTAAGGGTGATTTGTGTAGAAGAAGGATGGAGTTTCGGCTAGGGATGAATTTGGAACCAAGGCTGGAAAATTTTTGCACAAGATTTCGCTGCTTGCTGGAATTTTATGGGCAGTTTTTGGCTGCCCTTTTCCAGTCGGTTTACAGGGAGTTTGAAGGGGAATTTCTAGGCTTTTCAAGGCCGGTTTCCGGCCTTCTTCATGGAGGAAAAACGTGGCTAAGATGCTGAACAAAAACTAGAAGAAAACAGCTTGGTTTCGGATCTCCTATGCTGTGAATTTGCCCAGGAATTTTCCTAGTTTTGCACAGCTTTTGTGTAGTCTGAAAATGGCTAGGAAAATCCAAGTTCTAAGCTGATCAAAATGGCCATTTTCTGGCAGCATTTGGGAGGGAATATTGGCTAAGAATTTCGACACCTTGAAGGCACACAAAGCTGGAAAAAATTTCAGTTCTATGCATGAAGGAAGATGAACTTAGCTAGAGTAAAGCTTTTAGAAAGTTCACTAGGGAATTTAATTCACTTGAAATCCTTTCCCCCTCTTCCATGGTTTTGGTCCATAAGATGTCTCTTACTAAGACATTTTGAACCTACAATGCCACAGCACATTGCTGGAATTTTTCTAGAATAAAATTAGTTTGAACAATTTAAGCAAGCTAATGAATAGGAAAAATTAAGGATCAAGAGGAAATGGATTCCCCTTAGGAATTTTGTGTAGGAAAAAGAGTAGGATGAGGATGCTCCTATCATGTCTCTCTTAGGATAACATTTCTACCCTACTCCATGCTCATAAGGCCGAAAATATTACTTCCCAAGCAAAAATAAAATTTAACCAAGCTAAAGCTCCTATGATAGAATTTGAACCCAAGACCTTAAGAATTAATTATAAGGCTCTAACCACTAAACCACAACAACTCTTGCTCTTATTTTCCCTCTAAAAATATTTTCCTATTCAATCCTTAAGCTATCTCTCTTTTTCCACCTCAAGCAAAAATTACTATTTTGCCCTTCTCACTCAATAGTCATAATCAAGCCCTCTAGACCATAAAACACAAATTAAATGCACAAAAAATCATATAAAAATATATTTACATATGCAATGAAATATGATATGTACCCCAACCCCCTTACTCTAAGGTTGGTTTTGACTAGGGTTTAACATCCTCCCCTCCTTAGGAGAATTTCGTCCCGAAATTCAAGCATAGCTCTATTTCAAATCAGGGTACTTCCGCTTAACCCATTCTTCTGACTCCCATATGGCATCCTGTGTGCCATGGTGCTCCTACTGAATCTTAACCATTGGTATCTGTTTGTTTTGGAGAGTCTTGACACTGCGGTCCAATATTTGCACAAGCTTCTCCACATAGCTCAGGTCTAGCTGCAATACTAACGGTTCATCATTCAGTACATGACCGTGATCCGCATTATACTTCTTCAATTGTGACACATGAAACACATCATGGATTCCCGTCAACCCTTCTAGCAGATCCAGTCAGTAAGCTACCAGTCCGATCTTTTCCTTAATCAGAAACAGCCCCAAATATCTCAGATTCAACTTTTCACCCTTCGAATGCTTCAAAATTCCCCTATTCGGCATCAATTTCAAAAAAACTCTGTCCCCGACTTGAAATTGTAATTCTTTTTGCCGGTTGTCCACATAGCTCTTATGCCGACTCTGTGCCGCCTTTAACCTTTCCCTGATCAATTTCACTTTATCCATCATCTCTTGGACACATACTTTTTCGGTTTTGCTCACATGACCGTCTTCGGACCAACTCCAATATAACAGTACCTGACACTTGCGCCCATACAAAGCCTCATACGGTGCCATCCCAATCGAGGCTTGGTAGCGGTTGTTATATGACAGTTTGGCATACGGTACACACTCTATCCACTTATCTCCGAATTCCAAAACACAGGCTCTCAGCATATCCTCCAATGTTTGTATCACTCTCTCTGATTGCTCGTCGGTCTGTGGATGTGCCGTCGTACTGAATTTTAGACTCGACCCCATTACTTCCTGAAACTTTTCCCAGAATCGAGATGTAAACCTCAGGTCTCGATTTGACACTATGCTTGAAGGCACTCTAGGCAATCGGACGATTTCTCGAATATAAGTCTGAGTCAGCTTCTCCATCGAGTCTCTCACATTCACCGGTATGTAATGGGCCAACTTGGTCAGTTGAACCACCACCACCCATATGGCATCCTTCTGAGTCTTTGACATGGGAAGTCTGGTGACAAAATCCATAGTCACATCCTCCGACTTCCATTCTGGTACTGGCAATAGCTGTAATAATCCCGCTGACTTCTTATGTTTCGCTTTGACCTTTTGGCAGGTAAGACAGGTCGAGACATACTTGACAACATCTCGCTTTAGTTTGGGCCACCAATAGGCTCTCTTCAAATCTTGATACATCTTGACTTCCCCGGGATGAATGGCTTACTTGCTCTTGTGCGCCTTTTCCAAAATTCTGTCCTTTAGCTGCTGCTGCCCGGGTACACACAACTGATCTCTGAAATGGAGAACTCCCGCTTCGTCTAGACGGAATTCACTGCCCGGCCGCCTAAGCTCCTTGTCCTTGAAAAGTTGAAACTCGGCGCTGCTTTGCTGAGCTCCCACGATTTTCTTCTTCAGATCCGGCACCAACTTCAAATTGCTAATGACAATTCCTTTGCCTTGCACTTCCACCCTTCTGTCTAACACATCCTGAACCGTTTGAATTTCCTACACCCTTAGTCTGGCCATCCCAACCTTTCTGCTTAGGGTGTCTGCCACAACGTTGGCCTTCCCGGGATGGTAGTTGATCGGACAACGGTATTCCTCCAAGAATTTCATCCACCTTCGTTGCCTCAAATTCAGATCCTTTTGAGTGAAGATATACTTTAGACTCTTATGGTCGGTGAACACCTCATATTCGGCTCCATACAGGTAGTGTCGTCATTTCTTTAGGGAGAACACTATAGCTGCTAGCTACAGATCATAAGTGGGGTAGTTGACTTCATGAGGTCTTAGCTTCCGTGAAGCGTAAGCAATCACTTTCCGATCCTGCATTAACACTGCTCCCAGTCCTTCTTTCGAAGCATCGGTATATAGCGCGTAGGGTTTCCCTTCCTCCGATAGACTCAATACCGGAGCTGTCATCAGTCTGTGCTTCAGTTCTTGAAAACTTTTCTTGCACTTCTCGTTCCACACAAATGGAACATCCTTTCACAATAATCGGGTCATTGGTGATGCGAGTGTTGAAAATCCCTTGATAAACCTTCGATAGTAACCAGCCAGTCCCAAGAAACTCTGAATCTCGGTGATACTCTCTGGCTGCTTCCAGTCGGATACCACTTCAACCTTTGCCGCGTCCACCTTGATTCCCTCCTTGGTCACCACATGGCCATGGAATGCCACACTGTCCAATCAGAATTCGCACTTGCTGAACTTGGCGTATAGCTTATGCTCCCGAAGCTTCTCCAGTACGAGCTTCAAATGCTCCGCATGCTCCTTCAGACTCTTGGAGTAGATCGAAATGTCATTGATAAAGACCACCACAAACTTGTCCAAATAGGGTTGGAACACTCGGTGCATCAGGTCCATGAATACTGTTGGGGCGTTAGTGACCCCGAACGGCATCACCATGAACTCGTAATGTCCATATTTGGTATTGAAGGCCGTCTTAGGAATATCTTCCTCTCTTATCCGTACTTGGTAGTATCCTTGCCTCGGATCTAACTTAGAGTAGCAACTGGATCCTTGCAACTGGTCGAATAGCTCGTCAATCAACGGTAGGGGATACTTGTTCTTGACCGTCAAATTGTTCAATCCCTGATAGTTAATGTATAGCCTTAGAGTGCCGTCCTTTTTCTTCACAAATAGCACAGGTGCCCCCCAGGACGACGTGCTAGGTCTGATGTAGCCTTGACTCACTAACTCCTCCAACTGCTCCTTCAACTCTTTCAACTCTGCTGGTGCCATCCGGTACGGAGTTCGCGATACTGGTTCCACTCCCAGAACTAAGTCGATGGTGAATTCCACTTCTCGGCTGGGAGGTAAAGAATCAAGCTCCCCCAGAAATACATCAGGAAAATTCTTCACTACTTTTGTGTCCTCCAAAGTGCACTGGTCCTTCGACTTGTTTATCACGTAAGCCAAGTACCCTTGATACCCTTGCTTCAACAATTTCCAGGCCTTAGCCCTCGCAATCAAATACTTGATTTCTTTCACCCTTTTTCCATTAAATTCCAATACATCACAATCCGGTCTGACGAACTGGACTGTCTTATTTTTACAGTCTACCCTAGCCCCATGCTTGGCTAACCAGTCCATCCCCAAAATTAAGTCATAATCCTAAATGTCTAACACTATCAAATCTCCCTCCAGACTTTCTCTCCCCACATTAACTTTACACTCTTTTACATACCGATCTGCTTGCACTATTTTCCCTAAAGATGTGCTCACCACTAAAGCATAAGGTAACTCCACTCCATCCCAACCCAAATGACATGCACACAACTTGCTTATATAGGAATGAGTAGAGTCAGGATCAATCAAAGCATTAACGGAACGTCATTGAATAGTGAACGTACCTTCTACCACCGCTGCATTGGCCCTAACCTCCTCTCTGTTGAGAGCGAATACCTTGGCCTTCATTTGCGGCTTTGGTGCTCCACTCCCGGCTGCTCCCGTGGGGTTGGCTCGGTTGGGCCCCGGGTTTTGAGCCGGGTTTCCTTGCCCGACTCGGTGCAATTTGGGGCAGGTGTTCCTCAGGTGGTTTGAGTCGCCACAATGATAGCATTTCTTTTCACCACCCTTAGACCAACAATTCTTTTCGGTGTGGCCTTTCCTTCCACACTGCCTGCATGATGGGAGATTTGGGGCAGGTCCACCCGGTGCCATCCGGGCTTGCTTTCCCTGGCCCTGCCATTGGTGATTAGCGGGGCATTTGTGGGGTTGCAGTCTCGGGTAGTGTCCCTGCGGCTACCTTGGTGGTTGGAAGGGTTTTGTTGCCATCCGGTTACGGTCCTCGTTCTCAGTTCGGGTGGCCGCATCCACTGCCCCCGAATAGGTAGTTGGCGGGGACGGTGCCAATGCTCTCCTCAGCTCCGGTCTCAGCCCCTTGATGAACTGCCTCGTCTTATTTTACTCAGTGTCCACCAATCGCTTGCAGTATTTGGACAACTGAGTGAACCAGGCCGCGTATTGGGCTACTGATATGCTTCATTGCCTCGCATTCTAGAATTCGTCTTCTCGCTTCTCCACAATCCACTGTGGGATATACTCCACCCTGAAGGCTTCAATGAAGTTAGACCACATCCATTCCTGCTCGTCCATCTCCTAGTCATCTTGGACCTGCTGCCACCACGCCCGAGCTGGTCCTCTCAATCGAAAAGCTGCAAATTTAACCATCCGCTCCTCGGTGTACTGGAGCGTTGCGAATATATCTTCCATTTGCTCAACCCATTGCTCGGCTTTCTGGTCTTGTTCTGCTTCGCCCATAAAGGTGGGCGGTTGAAACTTCAAGAACCACTCTAAGGCCTCGTCTTCACCACTTGGGTTCCGATGCTCGGTCATCGACTGCAAAATCTCAGCCATCTTGCTGAATGCTTGGCCTATGGTCGCATCAACTGGAACTTCAGACCCCGATCCTATATTCGAACTATTCCCTTCACCCCGATTGGGTGCTTGCGTCTGGGTTGTTTCCACTTCCGGTGCCACTTGATCAACTTCCAGAACTCTTCCACCTGCTGAAGTTGCACGATGCTTGGGTGCCATTCTAAACCACACCCAAAATGTTAAGTGCATGCATTTAAGGTTCAAATCATTTTAGTTGCACATGCATTCACAGTCAAATAGATGAAAATAGAAATCGGATGTAAATTTTGTCTAAGGAACAAATTACCTTTCAAAAATGGACTTGCATAGATTCGAAATCTTGATAGAAAGTAGAATTAAAATCCTTGACATAAAAGTTCTTGAAAACAATAAACAAATAAACATCCAAATGAAGTAACTCCTAGTCCTCTAGTCCTCATCAGAATACTCATCATCAGCCTCATACAACCATCCCCTAGAGTTCTTGGAAAAATTCACCCCATCCCTACTAGCAAATCCCTCCATTGGCTCCTTCCCAGGGTGCCTAGAACTCTCCCTGGGCTCAACTCGGCTGAAAGAAGGAAGAAAAGAAGGCCTGGGTGGAGACTCATAGCCTATTTCCCCCGGGTCATCACTATTTGCTGCTAAGTCAACCTCGGGATTAGGAGGGTGGGGTCCAGGCTCCACTATCATCACCTCATCCTTACTGTCAGAACATATGTCTATCACTGGAATTGGGGGTGGCTCAATGATCTAGACCTCGTCCTCACTGCTATACTCCATAGAGTTAACCTCATCATCACTGTTATCCTCTATAGGGATAACTGGCTGAGGGGCAGGCTGGGGAACCGGAAAGTCCTCTGGGTATATAGGGATAGGCGGGTGCCACTGCTGGCCTTTCCTCGCGGTCCTAAGCATCCTAACCATCCTAAAGCATCAACAAGATAGGTTAGATAAAGATTTAAACATAAATAAATAACACATATACTATCATTAATTGCCTAAACCTAAGCTCTGATACCACTTGTAACACCCCGCTACCGAGGCCCGCAAGGGTCGGGGATGTCGCCCCATCCAAATGACAAGGAGTCTTTATAACTAGGTCACACAAATAAAATAGCGAAATAAAAATAATACTTTAACTTAAAATTTATTACAACCCAAAAATAAATCCAAGAATAAATCCATGAATTCCCAAAACAAATCCATAAGTAAAATTATCCACTCTCAACTCTCCAAAGCAACACATAAAAATAAATGACAACATTCTCTTCCAAGGCAGATAACACTAGCTACTCATCCCACAGCAGGATCGACCTGAAATCATGGTAAAAATGGTGTAGAGACAGAAATCTCAGTAAGTTCGTGTGTGCTTAAGTGTTGGGAGAAAACAGTTCATGAATGCAAAGTATAAAATTCTTTATAAGAGATCACTGGTAAGCAATAAACATTAGTAAAAAATAAGAGTGGTGTTTTAGCATTTCCAACCATAAATAATCAATAAAATCAACCACTCAAAAGAAATGATCATGGGTTACTACACGTTGGGCCCCATAACCGTATGGTCAACATACCACACTTTGTGCATACTGCCAGTCAGAATGCCACACTTTGTGCAGACTGACAAAAGTAGGTTATCGGCCTACTGGGCAAGATACTCCTCCTTCTCTATACCTAAACAACAACCGAGTGTCCATTCCGGCAATACACAGTCACTTGACTGAAAAGAATACTGCTAGCTCGAACTGGTACGATCTACTGGACTGACGTCTTATCCGGGAAGGACTCACCCCTCAGAGGTGGCCACCTACTGAGAGACTTACCCTAACCCCTCAAAGACTAGCCCTAGTAGTCCACCCTTATTGAGTACTCAACGACATTTTCCACTTGGGATAAAATGAACAAAACACTGTTCTACATGAAAATAGCAATTAAAAGTTCCCAAAGCCTTTATGAAAATCAGTTTTGGAAAGTGTTTTGAGATTGAGTAAATCTGCTTATTAATATTCAAATAAATTGTTTGTCTGAAATAGGTAAGAAGTTAATCCTCAATTGCCCTTGCATAATTAAGTGTCCATGCACTCTACATTTAGCTTGCCATAATAAACATGTTTCATCAATCAGGTTTTATGCAGGAGATTACTTGATTCTTGCTCACAATATAAGGTCTCCAACAGCTGACCTAACCACGCATGGGCAAATACAAACCACAATCAAACTCAAGCTAAAATCGACTTTCTCAATTTAAAACAACTCAACTCATTACCACCCTGATCCTAGCGTCCCAAGCTTTAAGGCGAAACTATAAATAAATAGGTTTATAAGCTAAGCCTAATTTGATATTTAAAATAATTAATGTTATGAGAAACAAGTACTAATAAGTTGATGGTTTAAATCTTGCTAAGAAAAATTTAGAGTTTATTTGATGAAGAGTTCTAGGTGGTATTAGGTAAAATAATGATTTATTAATAATTTAGTTGTTAGAAAATAATTGATAACTAAAATAAGTTGAAAATAAATTTAATGAATATTTCTTTGAAAAATAATAAATAAATTTTTAATGGGTTTGATTAAAAGATACTAATGAAATTTTTAGTAATAAATATTTTACTAATTATGATTATTTCCATAAAAGGCTTTAGTTGATTTCATTATTTTATATAATATATATATATATATATATATATTCTATTCTTCTAGCAAAAGCTATTATTTATTTAACTAAAATATCCTTATTATATATAATAATCCAAATTTACCCCTCCTAGGGTTTTTTGAAATTACCAGCAAAATCATATTATGAAATATTTTATTCACGAAATAAAAATTAGTTTAGGGACAACTAGATCATGATCATACTTTTATGGCTAACCAAAATCATGAACATATACAATCCTTCAATTCATCAAATCATCTAAATCATGCATATACGCATAGATCTAAATTTATCAAGACATGATCTAACCCCTACTAGCATAAATATGATCATGGCTTCAACAATCCAACATGAATATAAATCTTATTCACCAAAGGTGACATAATCTCTAGCATACTTCATCACAAATACTACCTATGACATGGAGACATGCATTAAACCTCAAATCACCATACAATCAACCAAGATAATCCATCCATGCATAAATCCCATCTCCTTCATATTCATACATACATTCATGCTTCAACCTTAACAATATATACTCAAACCTTATCCACAATCCATCTTTTATCAACATCATCCTAGAGACATAAATCTAGAATTTAAAAGAATGGTTAAAAAGGCTTACTTGCTTGCTGAATGTCTTGAAGGAGTTTCGAATGGTTGACAACCCCTAGATGCCTAAATCTGTCCAAGGAAGGTGGAGAAAGCAAGGCCATTAGAGAAGAAGCCATCCAGCTAAGAGGAGAGAGATTCAGCCATCAGAGAGAGAGAGAGAGAGAGAGAGAGAGAGAGAGAGAGAGAGAGAGAAAGACCATTAGCATGTTGATTTGCATTTATATTCATTAGATATCAAGATTGGAGAAGATGAAGTTGTTAGAACAAACCTACCTTGAAGGTGTTCTTGAGCCTTCACAAAATTTCTGGTTTTTTATCCAAAATAGCAAGTTAGATTTTGGAGTTTGATGTGAAGATTAGTATTGATGGACTCACGGGAGTGAGTAGGTTCAATCTAGAAATTTTAGAAGGAGTTTGAAGTGATTTGAGAGAGTATTAGGTGAAAGGAAGGAGTAGGTGTTCTTGGTGTGTTGTATGTTCTTGATGTTGCAGAGAGTAGAGAGCTTTTGGGATTGGAGCTGCCGAAATTCTGTAAAGATTAGGGTTGGCCGACTGCTTGAAGGGTTTTAGGTAGCTGATTTTCTGGTTTGGAAGGGAAAAGGAAAGGCTAGTTGTTGAAATATTTGAAGAATATTTTTGGGAAGCAAATTTGGAAACTAAATATTCAGGAATACCTTTGATCATAGGAGAGCTTTTGGAAGTCTGCCATGGCCGAATTGCTGGCAATGTTTCGGTTAGATGAATGTTGGTTGAGGGCGGCTAAAGGTGGCCGAAAATACTGAGTGTAATGGTTGAGGGAAGGTCTGGTTGTTTAAGGTATATTTTATGGAAAGTTGTTAAATCATGGTAGCTGGAATTTTGGTATCCAAATCAGATCATGTTTGCAGAATTTTTTTTTTGGAAATCTTTTAGGCAGCCATGATTGGATTTTCATGCAAAAACTTGAGGAGGATAATAGAGTTCAGTTACTGAAGGTTTAAGGGAGATTTTTACAGAAGAAGGATGGAGTTTCGGCTAGGGATGAATTAGGAACCAAGGCTGAAAAACTTCTGCACAGGATTTCGCTGCTTGCTGGAATTTTCTGGCCAGTTTTCGACTGCACTTTTCCAGTCGGTTTACAGGGAGTTTGTGTTGGAGATATGCCCTAGAGTCAATTTGTACTTATACTATTGTCGTTATGTTTTATATAATAATATGAGTCTTCCTTTCCATGAATAGTGCGTTTTGTTTTGTGGTCATCAAGTACGTGACTTGATAGTAAAACCTAACAATGAATACAATGACTATTCTAAATCTGTCCCTGATCATTTATTATTATTGGAACAATAATAAATTAAGATTAGTATGTTTGTGATTAGATGGCTATGTTTTACTGGTCATGGATATTTGTGATATCAAGTCAAAACATAAATAAATGTTAGAGAACATTGTATTGGATATGACCCACTGTGAGAGTACTTCATGGAACATGTCATAAGTGTTTTCTAGCCATAATAATATTAAAAGTCCTTTGACCTAAATTCATCATAGTTTCCTACTTCATAAATTCTATATTTTGACATTGTTTAAAGTTGTCTTTAATTAGATAATAAATTAGACTACTGTTGAATATAGAATAAATCGAGGAGAAGAATATGATTGATTGTGAAGGAATTTGTCCCTCTCAATTATGGGAGAGATATCCATGGGCTCCTTGATAAGTTAGACTGTTAAAATGCATGGCCGTGCTCAAATATATCAATCTTGTTATAAAATTAGGGTAGTGTTAGAATAAAATCTTCACATTACACACTAATAAAACTCTAACTATTTTGCACAAGAATTTCTCTCTTTCTTTTCTCTCACAATTTTCTCTAATCTTTCTTTCACTAATCTTTCTTTCACAAAATAATGGTGTATTACAAGCTTAGAGAATAGCTCTATTTATAGAGCTCTAATTAGTGGATTACATCATGGCATACATCATCTTCCACTAATCTTAATTAGTGGTGTCTCCACTAAATGGTGGACATCCATAAAAATCTTCTAATAATTCACATAAATCCATAATTAGTGGAGCATCCACTAATTAATAAAGATTCCAATAATTCATAATACTCCCCATTGGATGTCCATCCATTACATAAAGAATATGCCTCGTTAAAACCTTACTAGATAAAAACTCAGTGGGAAAAAAAATCTAGTGAAGGAAAAATAGTACACTATTCTATATGTCCATTTATTACTCCCCCTGATGAGATGATTCCTTTAAATCTTTAAACCGACGCATATCGATTTTATATCTCAACTTTTCAAATGTTGCAGTCGGTAAAGTCTTCGTGAAAATATCTGCGAGGTTATCACATGACCGAATTTGTAGCACATCAATTTCACCTTTCTTCTGGAGTTCATGAGTAAAGAAGAATTTTGGTGAAATATGTTTTGTCCGATCTCCTTTAATATATCCTCCTCGTAATTGAGCTATGCAAGCTGCATTGTCTTCATAAAGAGGAGTTGGAATACCTTTGATTGATGATAATCCACAACTTTCTCGGATATAATGAATCATGGATCTTAGCCATACACATTCTCGACTTGCTTCATGAATGGCTATAATTTCGAGCATGATTTGAAGAAGTAGGCTGCTATAGATTGTTTCGTAGAACGCCATGATATAGCGAGTATTTCCACATGTAAATAGATAGCCCGTTTGAGAACGTGCTTTATGTGGATCGAGATAAATAACCGACATCTGCATAACCTATCAATGTTGGACTGGTTTTATTTGAATAAAATAATCCGAGATCAATTGTACCTTGGAGATATCGAAGGACTTGTTTAATTCCATTCCAATGTCGTCGTGTTGGTGAAGAACTAAATCTTGCTAATAAATTGACAGCAAAAGCAATATCGGGTCGTGTATTATTAGCAAGATACATCAATGCACCAATTGCCTTTGAGATATGGTACTTCGAGGACCAAGGAGTTCTTCATCATTTTCTTGAGGTCGGAAAGGATCTTTATCCACATTTAATGATCGCACGATCATTGGAATACTCAATGGATGTGCTTTGTCCATGTAAAATCTTTTTAGCACTTTTCTTTGTATATGTTGATTGATGAATAAATGTTCCACTCTCCAAATGTTCAATTTGTAAACCAAGGCAAAATTTGGTTTTACCAAAATCCTTGATTTCGAATTCTCTTTTTAAATAATCAATTGTTTCTTGGAGCTCTTCGGGAGTTCCAATAAGATTAATATCATCAACATATATAGCTAATATCACAAATTTAGAACCAGATTTCTTAATAAAAACACATGGACATACCTGGTCATTTTTAAATCCCGCTTTCAATAAATATTCACTAAGACGTGTAAACCACATGCGCCCAGTTGCTTCAGGCCATATAATGATTTACGCAACTTGATGGAGTAATTTTCACGAGGATAATGTTTATATGCTTCGGGCATATGAAATCCTTCGGGGATTTTCATGTAAACATCATTTTCTAAATTTCCATACAAGTAGCGAGTGACAACATCTAATAGACGCATATCTATCTTTTCATGTATTGCCAAAGCGATAAGATATCGGAGTGTAATAGCATCAACAACGGAGAATAAGTTTCATCATAATCAATACCTGGTCTTTGTGAAAAACCTTGGGCTACTAATCGCGCTTTATATCGAACGATTTCACTCTTTTCATTGCGCTTTCGCACAAATATCCATTTGTAGCCAACGGGTTTTATACCTTACGGTGTTCGGACTGCGAGTCCGAAGACTTCACGTTTTGCCGGTGCATTTAACTCCGATTGAATCGCATCTTTCCATTGCAGCCAATCTTTTCTATGCCGACATTCATCAAGCGATATTGGTTCGGGATCATCATTATCTGTGTAACATCAAGAGATATATTGTATGCAAATATATTATCAATAACGGTTTCTATCCGATTCCAACTTCTACAGGAAGTGGTATAATTGATAGAAATTTCGGTGTTACTTTCATCAACTTACGGTTCTTTGTCATCGGTTCTCTCTTGGTCTTTATCATTCTTTTCTTCAATATGATCTTCGGATCATTTAATCCTCTTTTCTTTCGAGGATTTTTATCTTTAGAACCAAGAGGTCGGCCACGCTTACGGCGTGTTTTTGACTCAGCGACTATAGGTATAATATTTTGTTCTCTTTGGAACTTCAATTCGAATAGGAGCATTTATAGGTTGGAATATGCGATTTTGTAACTCTTCGGAGTCAACAAAAGCGTACGGCATTTGATTTGCAATGCTTTGCAAATGAATTATCTTTTGAACTTCAAGTTCACATGCGCTTGTGCGCGGATCAAGATAATTTAATGATGTTGTCCAAGCAAGATCCTTTTTATCTTGTTTTGGTTCTCCCCTAATTTAGGGAATAATGATTCATCAAAATGACAATCGGCAAATCTTGCTTGTGAATACATCTCTGTCGGGGGTTCAACATACACGATAATAGAGGGAGAATCATATCCAACGTATATCCCCTTTCTTCTTTGAGGACCCATCTTTGTACGTTGGTTTGGTGCAATTGGAATATATACGACACATCCAAAAATTCTTAAATGAGCAATATTTGGTTCGACCCAAAAGCCAATTGCAAATGAGAGAATTTATGATAACTAGGCTGGTCTTATACGTACAAGTGTTGCGGCATGTAGAATAGCATGTCCCCGAGCGAGATGTTGGGAGATTTGTTTTCATTAATAATGGTCTAGCAATTAATTGTAATCGTTTAATCAAAGATTCGACAAGACCATTACGTGTGTGAACATGAGCTACGAGGATGTTCAACATTAATCCCAATTGACATGCAATATGCATCAAAAGCATGTGATGAAAATTCACCGACATTATCCAAACGGATATTTTTAATGTGATGGTCCGGAAATTGTGCTCGTAATTTAATTATTTGAGCAAGTAATCTCGTAAACGCCGGGTTGCGAGTAGATAATAAACATACATGTGACCATCGGGATGATGCATCAATTAAGACCATAAAATATTTGAACGGTCCACATGGTGGATCAATAGGTCCACAAATATCTCCGTGAATCCGTTCGAGAAATGTAGGACTTTCGGCTCCTACTTTTGCTGAGTGATGGTTTAACAATTAATTTTCCTAGGGAACATACGGTACATGCGAATTTTTACGATGTTAATATCCTTTTATTTTTAAAGGATGACCATGTGTATTCTCAATGATTCTTCTCATCATGGTAGATCCAGGATGACCCAACCGGTCATGCCAAATGCTAAAAGTAATAGGATCGGTAAACTTACGGTTTACTAGATGATGAATTTCAATTGTACGTATTTTTACAAAATATAGACCGGTAGAAAAAGACGGCGAGTTTTCTAATACCGATTTCTTACCCAAATGCATTTGAGTAATAAAAAGATGCTCAATCACATTTTCCTCATTTGTTTCAACATGATACCCATTTCTACGGATATCTTTAAAACTCAATAAATTTCTTACGGATTTTGAGAAAAATAGTGCCTTATCAATAATAATTGTTGTTCCTTTAGGCAACAATATACTAGCTCTTCAGGAGCCCTCAATTACATTTGCACTACCGTTTATCGTATAAATATTTATTTCTCCCATTTTGAGATCGAGAAAAATATTTCTCATTTTTTAGTATGGTGTGTGTAGTTCCACTATCAATAATGCATACATCATCATTAATAACAGACCATACGAACACAAATATATATATGTAAACGTAAATATTATTAGAATATAATGAAAATGAAAATACAAAAATATCGGGGTGAGGCTTTAGTTCTTTTGGACACTTGCCATCACCAATTAAATGGTCTATCCTACCGATACGGGTGTTCAAAAAAATCCGATACATCCATATGGGTAATATTGATATTAAGATCTTCGGGATCACTATCGTCATCCTCGGCATTATTTATTGGATGTTGAGAAAAATTTGCTTCCACATTTTTATTTTTCAATGAAGCTTGATACAATTCAACTAAATGCTTAGCCGTACGACAGTTTCGTGACCAATGACCTTTCATGCCACATCTATAACATATATCCTCATGCTTTTCTTCAATTTCTTTTTCTTTTCCCTTTTGATCTTTTATGTTCCACTTCGGTGGCGGTATTTCTCACGATTTGATTATAATTGTGATAAGGGAAATATCGAGCGTGTCTACGACCATAACCACGACCACGGCCACGACCACGACTATAACGATGGCTTCTGCTGGAGCCAACGACATTCACTTCTAGGAGTCTTTGTAGAGCCGGTTGATGCAGCTTCATGATTTCTCAATAATAACTCATTATTTTTCTCCGGAATGAGGAGGGCGATAATTAAATCTGTAAATTTTGTATACCCCTTTTCTCGATATTGTTCTTTGCAGGACAATATTCGAGGCATGAAAGGTGGAGAATGTCTTCTCCAACATATCTGCATCGATCACTTTTTCTTCGCATAATTTTAATTGAGATGTAATTTTATACATTGCGGAGCTATATTCATTCACGGTTTTAAAATCTTGCAACCTCAGGTGCAACCATTCATACCGTGCAGTAAGTAGTACGACCATCTTCAGGTGGTCAAATCTTTCTTTTAAATTTACCCATAGGCCATATAGATCTTTTTCGGTAAGATATTCCATTTTCAAATTTTCATCGAGATGACGACGAATAAAAATCAAAGCTTTAGCCTTGTGTTGTGCGAGATGCACTATTATTTGCTTGAATAGTTTCACTAAGGCCTTCAGCATTTAAATGCATTTCTGCATCAAGAACCCATGACATATAATTTTTTCCAGAAATATCAAGGGCTACAAATTCGAGTTTCGCGATGTTAGCCATAGAGATCAATAAATGCGTACCTGTCTTACGGCTTTGGTAACGGCAGAAACTCGTGCTTAGTCTTACGGCTTTTGTACCGGTAGAGACTCGTGCGATAACGTGTTATAAAATTAGGGTAGTGTTAGAATAAAATCTTCACACTACACACTAATAAAACTCTAACTATTTTGCACAAGAATTTCTCTCTTTCTTTTCTCTCACAATTTTCTCTAATCTTTCTTTCACTAATCTTTCTTTCACAAAATAATGGTGTATTACAAGCTTAGAGAATAGCTCTATTTATAGAGCTCTAATTAGTGGATTACATCATGGCATACATCATCTTCCACTAATCTTAATTAGTGGTGTCTCCACTAAATGGTGGACATCCATAAAAATCTTCTAATAATTCACATAAATCCATAATTAGTGGAGCCTCCACTAATTAATAAAGATTCCAATAATTCTTAATAAATCTAAGATATTGATATCATTTGTTTGAACAGTCTACTATGAAATCAAGAAATAATTGATTGAGCTTGAAAAGGATGACATGCTCCGTGCCTTATGCTTAATCTGGATATCATGTGACAAAAGGACTAAATATAAAATTATGGTTTGGTTCAAAGAGATCACCGATCTTCATTTAACCTGGATAGTTATAATATTTTGCTAAAAACCGCTTATAACTTTTGGGCCATTTAAATATGATTTGGGCACACTGCCAGTGTTAAATGAACCTATAGGGTCACACAATAAGCGAACTTGTTAGGTTATTTTCTGGTAATTAGATTCGATGAATCTGGAAACATGTCTAAGTTAATCGAACTTAGAAAATCTACCAGATACAATGAATCTGGAAATATGTCCATATTCAATGTATCTGAATGACGTCCAGATTATAAGAATCTGACTTGATAAATTAATTAGTTAAATTACTGAGATAATGGCAGAATCTTATCGTATCAGTTTTAATTTAATTTGAATTTAAATTAAAATACGATAAGATATTATTAGGGTTGGACTCTAAGAGGTTCGGAGTGGGTTTTTAAGAAAAACCCTAGCCGTCTTCTTGGGTGTGCCAATTCTGTTGTAAAATTCGTGCCTTCATCCACCAGAAAAATAAGCCTCTCAAAAACCCTAGGCGCTAGCACTCCCCGGGTGACGAGTGAGTTTGCGATGTGTATCCGATTGAGGACGTTTGCACAACTGCAGCGTCTGATGATCGTTCGGGTTGCACGCACAGCAGCACAATCAGAACTGAAGGATATCGATTACACATAACAGAGGTAAATCTGCAAACCTACGATCTTCTTAATCGTTTACTTGGATCCTCGGAAGGGATTCGTGGATGTTTTCCGCATTTAGGAGTCCATAAATTCTAACAGTTTGAAGGGAAATTTCAGGGCTTTTCATGGCTAGTTTCCATCCTTCTTCATGGAGGAAAAACGTGGCTAGGGTGCTGAACAAAAACTGGAAGAAAACAGATTGGTTTCGGACCTCCTAAACTGTGAATTTGCCTAGGAATTTTCCTAGTTTTGCACAGCTTTTGTGCAGTCCGAAAATGGACAGAAAAATCCAAATTCTAAGCTAATTAAAAAAGGCCATTTTCTAGCAGCATTTGGGAGGGAATAATGGCTAAGAATTTCGATACCTTGAAGGCACACAAAGCTGGAAAAAATTTTAGTTCTATGCATGAAGGAAGATGAACTTAGCTAGAGTAAAGCTTTTAGAAAGTTCACTAGGGAATTTAATTCACTTGAAATCCTTTTCCCCTCTTCCATGGTTTCGGTCCATAAGATGTCTCTTACTAAGACATTTTGAACCTACAATGCCACAGTACATTTCTGGAATTTTTCTAGAATAAAATTGGCTTGAACAATTTGAACAAGCTAATGAATAGGAAAAATTAAGGATCAAGAGGAAATGGATTCCCCTTAGGAATTTTGTGTAGGCAAAAGAGTAGGATGAGGGTACTCCTATCATGTCTCTCTTAGGACAACATTTCTACCCTACTCCAAGCTCATAAGGCCGAAAGTATTACTTCCCAAGCAAAAATAAAATTTAACCAAGCTAAAGCTCCTATGATGGAATTTGAATCCAAGACCTCAAGAATTAATTATAAGGCTCTAACCACTAAACCACAACAACTCTTGCTCTTATTTTCCCTCTAAAAATATTTTCCTATTCAATCCTTAAGCTATCTCCCTTTTTCCACCTCAAGCAAAAATTACTATTTTGCCCTTCTCACTCAATAGTCATAATCAAGCCCTCTAGACTATAAAACACAAATTCAATGCACAAAAAATCATATAAAAATTTATTTAAACATGCAATGAAATATGATATGCACCCCAACCCCCTTACTCTAAGGTTGGTTTTGACTGGGGTTTCACACAGCCCACGTTAGAGGTTATAGTGCGAGGTATGTCCATAGAAAATAAGAAGAAACGACCATCCTCTCAATGGAGTTATCTTCTAGATCATTACCTAGAAGGAAAATTAATTTGTGATGGTTAACACACTTAGCTTAGGAAACTGTTTATCTTCCCAAGAAGCTATGTCAGTTTTCCTAGAAGCTAAATTAGTCATATTAAAGATAATAGTAATGAGGTTAGCTATTATCAAGTTTAATATGAGGTTAAAGTGTACAAAATTATTTTTGTTTTACAAATATTGAGAATTTCTTTTATTTTTTAAATTTTAAAAAATGGTTGGTGGAGGTTCTTTTAGTCCCTTAGCCGTTATTCTCCGTGAGAATAAGCTAACGGGTCAAAACTATGTGGGTTGAAAGAGAAATCTAGACATAATACTCACAATCGAGGAGTATAAATATATCCTATACAAAACCTGCGCAGTAATCGGGGAAGGCTCCACCACTAAAGAGCGTGAGGCTGAAAAGGCATAGAAAAAGGCTGACGAGATGGCTTAATGTTATATGTTAGCCTCCATGTCAAATGTGCTTCAATCCAAACACGAACACATGGCCACTGCGTATGATATAAGTACATCGCAAGCCACAATGTTTATGGATAAGAGCCGGCTCGTAAGGCAGAAGGCTCTTCAAATGATCATAAACACCAAGATAGTTGAGGGAGCATTAATCAAAGAGCATATACTCAAGATGATTGCTACTTTCGAGGAAGTAGAAGTCTTAGGGGCTGTTATTGACCTTGAGAGCCAAGTGGACATGGTTCTCGAATCTTTATCGAGCTCCTTCACTCAGTTCAAGTTGAATTACAACACGAACAAGTTAAACATGGGTTTAACGAAGTTGATGAAGGAGCTCCGAGTAGCTGAGAAGGTCATGAAGTGACAAACTAGAGCTATAATGGCCTCTTCTTCAAAAACTAGGCCTAAGCCCAGAAAGTTCAAGAAGATGAAGGGTAATACAGTGCACCAACCCAAGTCCCAGCCTAAAGATAAACCCAAGGGCAAATGCTTCAAATGTGGGAAGAAGGGACACTAGAAAAAAGAGTGTCTAGATCTTCAAACTAAGAAAAACCCTATAGGTAGTGTTCTCTATCTAGAGTCTATATCAATAGCTGGATCAACTTTCACTTGAATTGTTGATTCAGGAGCCACTGATCATATCTGTAACTCCTTGCAGAGGTTTAGGAAGATTAGAAGGCTCCCAAGGGCGAACATGGGCTACGCATGGGAAATAGAGCACAAGTTTGGGCCCTTGCTGTGGGAGAACTGGAATTTACTTTTGATTTAATAGAATAGTTGTTTTGAAGGATATTTTATTCGTTCCTAGTTTTAGACAGAATTTGGTTTCAATTGCAAAACTTATAAATCAAGGATATTTTGTTTCTTTCCATTCTGGCATTACTATTAGTGGAAATGGAGAAATTTCATATACTGGACACATATATGGAAATCTATTCTTAATTAATCCTATTAACAATCAATTGAATAACGCTTAATATGAACCTTTAAATAGGGAGAGAAAGACCAATGTCAATAACTCATATCTTTGGCATCTAAGGTTGGGTCACATTAACTCAACCAAGATTCAAAGGTTAATCTATGATGAGCTTTTAGGCTCATTGAGATTAAAAAGTTGCCCTCAGTGTGAATCCTGTCTTATGAGAAAAATGACCAAAAGGTCCTTTACCCAAAAGGCAGATAGAGTCAAAGATGTATTGAATCTTGTTTACACTGATGTATGGTCCTTTGTCTATACTAGCAAGAGGGGGTTTGAGTACTTCATCATTTTCACAGATGATTGTACAAGGTATGATTACGTTTATCTTATGAGATGCGAGTCTTACTCTATTAACAAGTTCAAAGAGTTTAAGGCTGAAGTGGAGGGTCAATCAGGTAAGCTAATCAAGACCTTATGATCGGATTGTGGTGGAGAATACTTCCTTGGTGAATTCAAGGAATACACGGTACCTCATGGGATAGTATCCCAACTCTTTGCGCTGGTGACACCCCATCAGAATGGAGTAGTTAAGAGAATGAACAGGACATTGATGGAAATGGTCTGAAGCATGATGTCTCATGCTACTCTTCCAGTGTCTTTTTGGGGATATGCCTTAGAAACAGCGGTATATATTTTAAACTTAGTGTCTTCCAAGTCAGTACTTAGGACTCCCTATGAGATGTGGGCTCGGCGTAAACCAAGTCTAAATCATCTCAAAATATGAGGTTGTCAAGCTTATGTACTGATCAACGAAAACAAGTTAGAACTAAGATCAAAATTATTCTATTTTGTTTGGTATCCAAAAGGCACAAAGGGTGGTTACTTTTATCATCCCAATGAGCAGAACGTACTTATGAGTAAAAATGCTAGATACTTGGAGGATGAATAAAGTACATCCACTAAAAGTTCAATAAGGTTGGAACTCGAAGAGAAATTATCTTCTGAATCAACTTCTTCTAACCCGATTATAGAACAGGAAGAGGCACAGCCTCAAGAACCTATACAAATGGAGCCTCGTCATACTGGGAGGATATTTAGAGTTCTAAAAAGATGAACTGGAGAGACTTTTGACCTAGTCTACGACTATCGAGAATAAGATCCCATTAGATACGAGGAGGCTATTACTGATGTCGATGCAGACTTATGGTATGAAGTAATAAAAGTCGAGATTGAGTTTATGTACTTCAATCAGGTTTGGAATCTTGTAGTTTCACTTAAAAGGATAAAACCTATTGGGTGTAAGTGGGTTTACAAGAGGAAGAGGGTACGGATAGGAAGGTGAAAACCTTCAAAGTTTGGCTTGAGGTGAAAGAGTATACTCAGAAAGAAGGGATCGACTATAAGGAAGCCCTTTCCCCGATAGCCATGCTTAAATCCATTTGTATCCTCCTTGTCATTGCATGTCATTATGACTACAAGATATGACAAATGGATGTCTAAACGGTATTTTTAAATGGCTATCTTAGCGAATACATCTATATATCCCAACAAGAAGGCTTTATTGTTAAAGGCCAAGAACATATGATTTGTAAGCTTAAAAAATCCATTTATGGACTTAAAAAGGCATTCAGAGTATAGAACATTCGTTTCGATAATACTGTAAAGTCTTACAATTTTATTTAAAATGAGAATGAACTATGTGTATAGGAAACTAGAAGGCATAAATGTGATTTTTCTTGTCCTATGTGTGGATGGCATTCTACTAATTGAAAATGATGTAGGAACACTGTCATCTACTAAGGTTTGGCTATCTAGTCAATTTAGTATGAAGGACTTAGGTGAAGCCAGTTATATTCTCGAAATAAATCTTCTTAGAAATAGGAAGTAGCGAATGTTAGGTTTATCCTAAGTTACATACATTGACAAGATGTTGGCTAAGTACAGTATGGACTCATGTAAGGGGGCATTGATCCCTTGCAAACATGAGTTGTCTTTTTTTTTTCAAAGGACTATCCAAAGCTTTAAGAAGAAAAAGATAAGATGAGTAGGATTCCCTATGATTCGGTTGTGGGATGTCTCATATATGCCATGGTGTGTACTAGGCTAGATATCTGTATTTTAGATATGTCCAAAATGTGTGTTCTCAAAACAGTATGACTTTTAGAAGAAGATTTTTTTGGATCAAGTTGATATGAGTCCAAAACTCCCCCTAACATAATACACGACTATTTAAACAATCCATTTGACTAAAATTTTGATTTAGTCACAGAATTAAATCCACATCTTATCAGATTAGTCTTAAAGATACCTTCATTATAAAGAGAATACTTTTGAATAAAAAGATTTGAGTGATCATAAATTGAAATCAGAGATGATCAATTTTTATATCAAGCAGTTCATTAAATCAACCACAAGGAATTATAAGTAGAGGTTTAATCAAAAAATTATCCCAACATTCCAAGCAGAAACTTTCAATCATTTGTCAATAATTATATCCAGTAAATCAAACAGTTTCCTAAATAGTATCATATCAAATTATATCAGTCTAATATCTTCTCAATTATTGCAGCAACATCAACAATTTCTAAAATAGTATTATATCAGTTCTAAATATATCATAACAGTTCATATCAGTCTTAACCAATATCATGCATATAGTTTATTATCAATTCTAAATACATCATAATAGTTCATACCAGTCTTAACCAATATCATGCATATAGTTTATAGTCTAATCTTTTCTCCCCCTTTGTCATCAATAAAAAAGAGTAATAGCAAAAAGGAAGCAGAAACAGAACAGAGATAGATAGGAAATAGTCAGAATTTAAGCAATTTGTAGAAAATAAGCAATTATCCTTATGCATAATTTAAAAACAGGAAAGTAAATTGTTCAATTTGCAAAAAGTAAATTGTTGGAGAGATATCAACTGAACATCATTCTGCCCAACTGATCTTCTTAAGAGATGTTAATGGTTTCAGCTTTTGAACCGACACTCTTTTTAGAGTGTTGACCAGCAATCCTGTTGGATTTTCTCTTTACCACAACGTGCTTCTGTCTCTTTCTAGAGGATTGTGGTTTAGAGGATGCAAAAGTTGCTACAATTTCCTTAATCGGAGATGTTTTCTAAGTTTGCTCAGTAGCATGCTCTTCTTCTGCGGTAGGCAGATCAGTTTCTCTTTCAATAACAGGTTCTTCCTTTTATTAAGCAGACATTGTTGGGGAAGACACTGGTGCATCAATTTTTGTAGTCTTTTCTACTACAGACAATCTGTTTCCAAGACTTTGAAGTTCAAAATTGAGATTATCCAATTTCACAGCCAGTGAGTTGATGGCATCCAATATACTCACAGATAATTCCTCATCCTTTTCTTTTCCCTTAGTAGAGGATTCTACTTGAGGATTATCTTTAAATTTTCAATTTGTTCCAGTAATAGGAATAGACTTTCCTTCTTCTTTGATTTTCATCAAATTTGCTCTTTCTTTACCTTCAGTGTCTCTCAGCAGCTTCCATTCATTACCCATTCTCACATAATCCATTCTCTTAAAGGAGTTAAAGCTGTAAATATTCATCTTTGTTGGATTACTAGAAAAAGAATTTAAATCAACCTGAAAATAACCGAACACTCTATATAACAAATTTTCATAAGGCAAAGCTTTGCTTGATGCATTCCTTGACCGCAATATTAATTTTGTAGCTAAAAACCCAAAGTTTATTTTTCTACCCTCTGCGAGGACCAACATGATTACCATTTGCAGAATGCTGATGGAGGTCTTATGTCCATAGCTCAGATCCACCATAGTAGAAACCATGTGGTGCAAAATCCTCCAACTCCATTAAGCCACTTTGTACTTCTGTTACCAAAGTTCCCAAAACTCTTCCTTCCAATAAAGATTTCTTCAAAATTCTTCAAATTAAGGATATCATTTCTCTCAGGAAATTTGTTCAACTAAAAATATTGAATTCCAGCATCCCTCACATCACAGATTCTATTTAACAGACGGTGATCAAACTTAATGTCTTTTTCCTTAACTCTTGACACATACTATCGAATCATGAAACCTCCCTTAGTTTCCTCAAGACGACCTTTTCTTAAATTAGCATAAAATTCCCAGACAAGAGGAGTAAATAATTTCTCATCGACAGAAAGTAAACTACCCCATCCAATGTGTTCAAACATATCCAGTACATTTGAAAGATTTAGAAAGGCTGAAGGATTAGCATGGTAACTAGAAATAACCATTTCGTTCCTTGACACCCAGTCATTATAATTAATTTCACATTTAGAGTCTATGAAATAAAGTACCTAATTTCCAGAACTCATTTGTTCTGGAGAAGACTTTGATTAGTCGTAGTAAGACGCTGAGAAGTCCGGTTGAGGAGAGACTTCTTTCCCTTTCATTTTGCTTGAAGTTGAACTCTTTTTCTTCATCTTCGAAGATGTTTGTGCCCTTTCTTTGGTTTTGGAGCAGAAAACTTCATTTTTTTCCATTAGTAAGATTAGGGCTTTTTTTTTTAGACTGGCAGTTTTTTTTTTTTTTTTTAAGAAGAAGAACATACACACTTTTTGGAGGAATCGGTTACAAGAGTTTTGAGAAAAATCAAAGTGCTTTGAATATCTAGAGTAATATGATATAAAGCGCATTGAAAAGATAAATTTTTCACAGAAGTTTAGAGAAACGCACAAACCAATTTTTTGAAATTCAAAAATTGGAATAAGGAAAAATATAGAGTATATATATATATATATATATATATATATATATATATATATATATATAAGAGTGTTTTAGAACTTGACCCAACTTGAAATTATCATCCAAATGAGTATTTTTCATAAATGCATTTTGGATGCGGGATTTGGACTTAAATACTACGTCCAAACAGTTGTTGGTATGTTTTGGATACAAACACTGTTTCCAAAACCTTTTTCTTCACGGATCCTGCAAAATAAAGAAGACTTATGCCAATTGGTTAGCTATCAGATTTTTGTAATTCCCAAACCTCTTCTCAGATTGTTGAATCTTTCTTCAGCTAGAGATTTAGTGAAAATATTTGCAAGTTTTTCATCCGTTGAAATATATTCAACACACACACATCACCTTTGAGCACATGATCTTAGATGAAATGATGTTTAACTTCTATATGCTTTGTCCTAGAATGTTGAACATGATTTTTTGTTAGATTGATAGCACTTGTATTATCACATAATATAGGTACGCAATTAAAGTTAAAACTAAAATCTAGCAATATATTCTTCATCCACAAAATTTGAACACAACAACTATCGGCTGCAATATATTCAGCCTCAGTAGTGGATAAGGATACACATGCCTGCTTTTACTCTACCATGACATAAGAGAGTGTCCAAGAAATTGACAATGGCCACTAGTACTTTTTTTTTTCAACTTTATAACCTGCATAATCTATATCAGTGTATCCTATAAGATTAAATGTGTTAGTGTGAGGATTCCATAAGCCATAATTATATGTGCCAATTAGATATCGGAGCATGCGTTTTACTGCACATAAATGTGATTCCTTTGGACAAGATTGAAAACGAGCACCAAGATATACTGAAAACATAACAATAAGATAGAGTAGACTTCCAATCATACCTCTATACTTATGTTCATCTACTTTCTAACTCTTTTCATCTTGATCAAGTTTTATAGAAGTATTCATAGGTGTGCAAATTTCTTTTGCTTCATTCATTCCAAACCTTTTGACCAACTTCTTGGCATACTTAACTTGATTTATGAAGATCCCATCCTTAGTTTGCTTAATTTGTAGTCTAAGGAAGAAGCTTAGTTCTCCGATCATACTTATTTCAAATTATTGCTACATAGTCTTAGCAAACTTCTTGCACAAAGAGTCGTTAGTAGCATAAAAAAATGATATCATCAAGATAGATTTGAACAATTAGTAGATCACTAGAATTATCAGATTTAATGAACAAGGTGGTATCAATCAAGCCTCTAGAAAAACTTTTTGAAATCAAGAAACCACTAAGTCTTTCATACCAAGCTCTTAGAGCTTGCTTTAATCCATAAAGAGCTTTAGAAAATTTAAAAACGTGATTTGGAAAGTGCTCATAAATAAAATTAGGAGGTTGTTCAACATATACTTTCTTCTCAATAAAACCATTTAGGAATGTACTCTTAACATCCATTTGGTAGAGCATAAAATTTTTGAAGAATGCAAAGGCAAGAAGCATTCTTATTGATTCTAGTCTAGCAACAAGAGCGAATGTCTCATCATAATTAATACCTTCTTCTTGAATAAATTCTTGGGTGACTAATCTAGTTTTATCTCTAATCACAACTCTATTTTCATCAAGTTTATTTCTAAATACCCATTTTGTACCAATAACAGGACGATCAAGAGGTCTAGGGACAAGTTTCCAAACGTGCTTTCTTTCAAATTGGTTTAATTCTTCTTGCATAGCAATAATCCAAAATTCATCATGCAATGCAATATCAATACTGCTAGGTTCAATATTTGAAAGACGAGCAAAGTTGTCAATGAAATACCATCTAATTTTAACTCCATAGTTTAGATCGCCAATGATTTGTTCTTTGGGATGATCTGTTTTATCTTTCCAGACTTTTGGCAATTGTTGATTCATAGAATTTTCAGTTTATTCTTTTCCTTGTTCAGCTTGCAACTCTTCAATTTCTTCTTCTTTTGCATGAGTATCTAGTGGTAGAGCTTTGAGTTGATCTAATTTGACTTTCTTTGAATTTCCTACATCATCATCATCATCTCTTTTTTAAGCATAAATGTTAGATTCATCAAACACAACATGCATGGATTCTTCCACACAAAGAGTTCTTTTGTTGTACACTCTATATGCCTTTTTGTTGGGAGAGTATCCAAGAAATATGGCCTCATCGGACTTGCTGTCAAATTTTCCAAGATTATCTCGGATATTTAGGATAAAACATTTACATCCAAACACCTTAAAATAAGAGATAGATGGAATTTTGTCAAACATAAGTTCAAAAGGAGTTTTTCTCAAAAACGGTCTTAGCATAACTCGATTTACTGTATAGCAAGCTGTATTAATAGCTTTAGCTCAAAAATATTTTGGAAGAGCATTTTCATAAAGCATTGATCTAGCCATTTCTTGTAAAGTGCGATTTTTCCTTTCAACAATACTATTTTGTTAAAGGGTTTTTGCTACTGAAAAATTGTGAAGGACTCCATTTTCATCACCGAAGTGAATAAATTCACTGTTACAAAATTCTTTACCATTATCACTTCTAATAGAAATCAGTTTGCATCCAATCGAGTTTAGATGCGTTTAATTAGTTTTGAAAATTCAGAAAACTCTTCATCTTTTTATCCAATAAATAAAGTCCAAGTGAATTTAGAAAAATCATCAACAAGTACATATGCATACTTCTTACCTCCAAGACTAACAGTTCTCATTGATTCAAACAAATCCATATGAATTAATTCGAGTGGTTTGAGGTTGAAATCATTTTCTTTGGTCTAAAAGAGGTTTTGATTTGTTTCCCAAATTGACATGCATCACTAATTTTGTTTTTATCAAACTTCATTTTTGGCAGTCCCCTAACAAGCTCTTTTGAAGACAGTTTATTTAGCAAATCAAAATATACATGATCTAATCTTCTATGCCAAAGATAACCATCATTGTCATGTATGGATAGGCATCTAATACTATTAGCTATAAGGTCATTTAGATAAAACACATATACATTTCCAATACGTTTAGCAGTAAACATTGTTTTAAGATTTGCACTGTTAATTATAGAACAAGAATCCTTTTCAAAGATAACTTTGCAGCCATTATCACATAGTTGGCTAATGCTAAGCAAGTTATAATTCAAATCATCAATAAGCAAAACTTGTTTTATAATGGTTAAGGAATCTTTACCAATATTACCAATGCCAAGAATCTTTCATTTCTTCTTGTCTCTGAATGTAACAAATCCTTCATTTGTGGTCTGTATATCCTCTAACAAAGCTGCGTTTCCAGTCATGTGTCTTGAACAACCGCTGTCCAAGAACCACTTGGTGAAGCTCAAAGACTGTACCTATATATGAGAAGGATGAATGATTTTTGGTACCCACACTTTCCTGGGTCCATGAAGGTTAGTAACATTTCCTTTGATTTTCCAAAATGTTATTCCACTGAATTACACTTTTCTTTTAATAAGACATCTTGAAACTATATGTCCCATTTTTCACAATATGTTCAAGCTTTATGTGTTCTGTAATATAAGGCAGATTTTACATATTGAGACTTGTTGTTTTTGTTCTTATTCTCATGTTCATATCCTAAGCCATTTTGATTTCCAGCATAAACAAATCTAAGCTTGTAAATTTGTCCCTATCTTCATGTCTATATCCTAAGTCATTTCGGTTTCCAACTTGATATTGAGTTCCAAGTAACTTTTCAATATTACTTTTTCCATTTGTGAATTTTTCAATACAAGTGGTAAGATCATTGACTCTATTTTTCATGTCATTAAAAGTGCTAACCATACTTTCAAGAGTTTGAATTCTATCATACAAATTTTTATTTTCTAGAGATGCATATTGCAAAGCTGTCATGATCACATCTTTCTCAATAATAGTACTCATATATGACTCAAGAGACATTTTATTATCATTTAATAATATTTCGTTCTCTTCCATCACACATTTAATCTTCAACTTCATTTCTTTATTTTTTCTGGACAGTTTTTTAATTCATGAAATATATCACTTAGCAGTTCATTCGGATCATTATGCTTTTCAATCATAGATATAAGCGAATTAGACATGAAATTAGATGTAGAAGAGTTTATCTCATTTTCCAAGGCCATGAAGCATATGTTGGCAGTTTCATTTTCAGTATCTCCATCTTCAGACCCAGTTTCATTTAAGTCCCAAGTTCCCATCAATCATTTACCTTTCTTTGCCTTCAGATCTTTCTGTTAGTGTTGTGCCCTAGAGACAATCATTTGTACATTGTATATGACACATTTTATTTTAATAAAAGGCATTATTTATCTTACAGTTTTATTTGTTTACTTTTAAGTAATATAACTGTTCGATAAAGTTCCTAGTACAACACTGTATTAAGAAAATCATGATAGAGATCATGATATGAGATTCCTACTACACTGTATAGTGTTAGTACATAAATAGTCCCTAGTTATAGTATTAATAAGATAGGACATCATTAATGCGTGAAGACTAGTATGTGTTAGACTTTCTGATTTGATCAGGTGGTAGTTCTCATATCCGTGAGTATTAAGATACTCAAAGTTAACACATGGATTCTTGTTAATGAAATAAGTTCATTGGATGACCTAATTATGAGATATTCACATGGATAACTAGTTAGTGCCAGTGATATAATCTCAATATAGCAAACGTGCAAATATCCTTAGACTTGAGATTCAAGGTACTTTATTTGCTGAGCATTGTACTTTGATTCCAATTTCTGGAGCTCAATCAAGGGCCGCCTATGAGATGGATATTGGGTACATTGTGAGGTAAACAAAAGTAGTTGAGAGGGTCAATAAAAGATTCACCACTCCTAATAGTAGGGCCGAATATCTGACAGCCACTTGTAAGAATTACTACTTGAGAAGTCCTTGGCTAAGGCGATTATGTATTGAAAATAGTTCCAATTGATACACATCTAAAGTAGTAAGTTCCTGATACAAGTATTATTGTATTCAGGCCAGAATGAATTCTGGAGGGAGTTGGCACTAATTCCGTACTCCAAACCGAATGAGATATTGTATGGTAAAAGGAGTTAATTGTACTGTAATTTGTTACTGAAGAATTCATGTCAAGCCACTTGACTTCCTGGACTCTTGGATGGTCATGATGTATTGCTAAATACCGCTCATGATATGGGAATATGGGTTTATTGATGAATTAATAAACCAATCCTGATTAGAATCAATAGGATTAATTCTAATTAATTATGAATTATTAATATCAAAGACATTTGGATTAATTCATGTTCGCTACCAATTGACTGGGAAACCTAATAGGTCACACACAATAGAGGATTATATACTCAAGATGTTATTTGATAACATAATGGGGTTAATTGCGAGAAAGAGAAGCTGTTGTGGCCAAATTATAATTAGTTATAATTATAGTCCAAATTGTAACTGTGAGAACTTGATGTTTCCAATTACAATTAGGGAATTCTAATAGGATTAGAATTCTCAATTTTAGTAGGTATTTTTGGTTTATATGTATGACATACTCAATACCCTAGCAAATGTTGGATTCACGGAAACCCTAGGCAACAAATGACTTCTTCTCTTCTCTCTCTATCACGTTGTTTTTCTAAAAAACAACCCTAGCTGCCACTTAGATTTTCTGCTAGCACAGAAAACTTCGTTCTTGAGTGTATCATCTGTATGGATTACTAATAGAGAAAATCACACACTATGATTATAGTGGTTGGACGTTCAACTCTCATGGAGTTTGATCAAGAGGATTGCTAGATCGTGCCTTGACTTGAAGAAGAAATTTTTGTTCTTCGGACTATCAAAGAAAGGTAAAAAGCTATTACCTTTGTTATTTTTATATCTTGTTTTCCACATATATGCGGATCCTGGGATGGTATCTCGTTTTATTTTCCGCTACGCCATATACGATATGCGTGAGAGATACCCAACACTTTCTTCCTTTTAAACGTTCTTCCTTTCTTACCTTTTGCAACAGGACAATTGGCAATAAAGTGATCAGTGCTTTTATATTCATAACATTGATGTTTAAATACTGGGGTTTGTCCTTTCTTTCTCACGAACTTCTTTCCTCTTTTGTAGTTCCTTTTGTTGAATATTCTTTTGAATTTTTTTTGCTATCATAGCCAAATTTTCATTATCCATTTCCATACCCTCACTGCTTTCCGACAGACTTGTTTCTTCATCTTCATTTTCAACTTTTAATGCTATCCCCTTTTTACCACTATTATGATCATTAGATTCATGAAATCTTTTAAATTTCATTTCATGAGTTAGAACAGATCCAATCAGCTTTTCGGTTGGTAAGGATTTTAAATTCTTGGATTCTTCTATTACAAGAGTTTTAGGCTACCAGCTTTTTAGTAAGGCATCTAAAATTTTTCGATTTTGTTCCCCAAGGAAATAAATCTTCCCGTAGGCTTTAAGACCATTTGAGATATTAGTGAATCTCGTGAACATATCAGTGATGCTTTCATTTGGCTTCATTGTGAATAATTCATTGTCATGAATCAGAAGCCCCTATTTTGATTCTTTGACTTGGTTTGTCCCCTCATAGGTGACTTCAAGTAATCTTCACATTTTATGGTCTGAATCACAACCACTAACTTGGTTGTATTCTGTCACATCTAGTGCACAACATAAAATGTTCATAGCCTGAAAATTTAAAGTCATCTTAGCATTGTCTTCCACATTAAACTCATCATTCTATATAGGTAATTTTATGCCATCAACAATTTTTGATGGAATAAAAGGACTATTTTCTATCAAACTCCATAACTCAAAATTGATAGAACACACATAAATTTTCATTCTATTTTTTCAGAATGTATAATTTTTTCCATTGAATAAAGGAGGACAATTTGTTGATGATCCTTCAATATATGGAAAAGAGAATGAGCTTGTCATAAAGATCTTTTCTACAAGGTTGTGATCTTTTCTACAAGGTTCACCCCAAATGGGTTTTACACCACAACCTTATACTATAAAGGAGATTGAATATCAATAGAATAGTAAAAGCTTACTTATTTGACCAGATGTTCACTAAGGTACAAAATACAAACACTTTTACCTTTGACATAATATAAATTCACTTTGAAGCACTTGATAAAAGGAGATAACTATTGAGTAATAGTATTTCTTAGAAGAATGTTATAAAAATCTTCTGTCTAATCTTGTTTAGAGGCTATTTATAGAGCCAAAAAGTAAAGTTGCCAATGGCTGTAATTTTTCTATTAAATTTATCCGTGTTTTGGACTCAGGTTTCGGATGACGATGCATCCAAAAGAAAAGTCCAAAAAGGCACTTTTTCAAGTAGAAACATTTCAACACTGTTTACAAGATTTTGGACAAATATTTTGGATGCAGAAACATCCAAACTACTTAATCCAAAATTCTAAAATTTTCAAAACTTTAAAATCTTTTTCTTTATGTGCTTCAAGGTAAAAATGAATTGAATCAAAAGGTAAAGAGTTATAGGAATTAATAGTAATACCTTAATAACACTTCCTAATCTATAATTCTTCTATAAGGCCTTCTTGGTATGCAACCCCATATACTTTGATCTTCTTTTTTATCTTCCATTCTAGAATTTCATTATTGAAGAGTTGTCTAACAATCATATATGAATACCTTAGAAGAACAAATGTCAAACATGTCCTATCACATAGATTATACAAGTTAGTTCACATCAACGTTTGTCATAAATCAAAATATAGGAAAAAGCCCTTAAGGCTAACAAAAGCTATAGAAGCTGTTAGAAAAGTAAGATCTATAGTTTACAAGGATTTAAAAGAAAAGTTGGATACAAAAGACGGTGAGAAGAATATATATAGACTGGTGCATTTCAGGGAGAAAAAGACGAGAGATATCGATGTGGTGAAATGTGTGAAGGATGACAACCACATAGTTTTTGTTAAAGACGAAGAAATAAAAGAGAGATGAAGGTCCTATTTTGATAAGTTATTTAATGAGAGTCAAGTATAAGTTTCGAGTGTGAGTAGCCTTGCGATTTCGAATGAAGAGGTTGACCGTGTGTGTATTCGTCCTATGCAGAAGTATGAAGTCCGAGATACCCTTAAAAGGATGAGACCCAAAAAAGTAGTGGGACCGGATGGTATACCGATTGAGGTCTGGAAAGGTTTAGAAAAGATAGGTATTATGTAGTTGACAAGTCTGTTCAACAAGATATATAGAGTTAATAAGATACCTACAGAGTGAAGAAAGAGTACTATGATTCCTCTATACAAGAATAAAGGGAATGTTTAAGATTATGCCAATTACCGTGGGATTAAACTCTTGAGTCATACTATGAAGTTTTGGGAGAAAGTGATTAAATAAAGGTTAAGGGGCATTATATAAATTTTAGATAATCAATTTAGTTTTATGCCTGAGCATTCCACTACGGAGGCAATTCATTTATTACAACAGATGATTGAATATTATAGGAAAAGAAAGAAAGATTTACATATGGTATTTATTGACTTGGAGAAAACTTATGACAAGGTGCCTAGAGAAGTAGTTTGGTGGGTGCTGACCAAGAAAGGTGTATCGCTAAAGTATATTACTCTAATTAAATATATGTATGAGAGAATGTACAAGTGTAAGAAGTTGCACTGGAGTGATTGCAGAGTTTCCTATTACTATTCGGGTGCATCAAGGATTAACACTTAGCTCTTTCCTCTGTGTGGCCGTTATGGAAGAGTTGACCTGCACTATACAGGAAGCTGTGCCATGGTGTATATTATTTGCTGATGATATTATGTTGATTTATGAGATTGGAGCTGATGTAAATGCTAAATTAGAGTTGTGGCGACAAATATTAGAATTCAAGGGCTTCAGAATTAGTAGGAGTAAAATATAATATATGGAATGTAAGTTCAGTAGTAGCAGAATTATAACTCAGAGTGTAACTCTGGATGGTAGAGATATACTAGTAGGTGATTGCTTCTGATATCTAGGATCTATTATTCAGAAAGACGGACAGTTTGATGGCAATGTTGCACACCGAGTTACGACAGGTTGAAATAGAGGAGTGCGATTGGTATTCTATGTAATCGTAATATACCATTGAACTTAAAAGGAAAGTTCTATAAAACAACTGTAAGACCTACTTTGTTATATGGCACAGAATGTTGGACAGTTAAAAGATGTCATATTTACAAAATGAAAGTAGTTGAGATGTGTATGTTACAGATGATGTGTGGATATACTAGAAATGATAGAATCAGAAATGAGACCATTAGGAAAAAAGTGAGAGTGGCATCTATTGAGAAAAAGATGAGAAAAAACCATCTACGTTGGTTTGGGCATATACAGAGAAGAACGAGGGATGATCCTTTTAGAAGGATTGAGGAAGGGAGGCAGGATAAGTTAGACAGAGGTAGATGCAGGCCTAAAATGACATAGATATAGGTGATTATGAGATATATGTATTTGTTAGATTTGGATAAGAGTATGATAGTCGATAGAAAAAAGTGAAGAGAGAGGATTCATGTGGATGACTACACGTTGCCTGACATTTGTTCATGTAGCCGACCCCAAGTTTCTTGAGATTAAGGCTTAGTTTGTTATTGTTGTTGTTGTTATTGTAATTATTCTTAATATTGAGTTCAAATTCTAATATAGAGAGAATATAATATTTGATTATTATCAAATTGAATTATTTACATAGAATTTAATAAATTTTCTTCTTTATGTAAGTTACACAATAATGATATGACTTTTAAATTAAAAATTTATAATTATTTTACTTAAAGTATTGAGTTTTTTAAGTCTTTGAAAAAAAATATACATATATACCTAGGAATATGAAATTTTTTAATAAGCTGTCAAGCTGGGAGTGGTGTGAACAATGAAAGATGTAGATATAAATAAGTTTTATCTTTATCTTTATTTTTTATTTTTTTATATTTTATTGCTAGACTCTTCAAAAAGAAATCATAATACCACTTCCTATTATTTTTTCTAGATGTGAAGAATCATATTCTTTTTCTAAAATATAAATAATGTATCTAACACCAGATTTTAAACGTAAATAATGTGATTATTTTTTACTTCACTCTCTTTAACAACCATACAAAGCCTGTTAACAATGTTTGGACATTTTTTAAAATTAAAGTTAGCCATCTTTTTAAATTAAAGTTAGTTTTCATTCATTCAGTAATTGCCTCTTTCACTCTTGGACATAACGCGACACTATAGTCCCTCGGACCCTCCTTCTGTCTCGCTGAATCCAAACGGTGCCTTAAAATATTCAAATTTCACCTTTATTAAATAGAAGTCTAGAGAACGAGGAGGAGACTTTACTTGGCAACATTGGAGTTAGTGTATTTGATTGAACCATCCTTGTTTGATTACCAATTGAATTTTATTTGATGTGTAATCTTGAATATGAATGGAGATATATGCATAAACCAATATCACAGGAAATTTTTGAGACTTTATGTAGATGGTTATAAATTATTTGTTTGAGTTGATGTTCTCATATAGGTGAAGAGATGACAAAATTCAGTTTTTTTTTTTTTAAATAAATAAATGATACAGAATGACACTTTTCAAGCATCAAAGGACTACTCTTTCAAATAACATTCTTACCCTCGATTAAATAGTCGGTTGCCTAGTATATGCCTCCCTCGAAGGGAAAAGCGGCAACGAATCCTTTTATTTCCAGCCACAAATGGATAGAGGGCAAAGAAATTTGAAAATTGTTGTAGTCAAAATAAAATAGTTCATTGACGAAAACGGTAAATCCAATAAGAAGTTTTTATCTAGACCTTTAAAATATATTCGATACATTGGGTTGACGTTTTATGATATTTCTAGTTCAGTTAAAAGATAGAAACTGGGCTTAGCCCGTTAAATGGGTTCGAATGGGAGGTAGACTTAAAACAAATAATAATTTTTAAAATCGTTTTTATAAATATATAATTATATCAATTAAAATTTTTTAAATTAATTTTTTTAAGTATAAAATTATCTCAATTAAAATTTTGAAATATTATTTTATATTACTCAGCATTTAACTGAATGTATTCTGTACGATGCGTGAACCTCTTGTAACTAATTTACTGAGATTTTTTTTTTTTTTTACATTTTATACTATTATACATTTTATACAAAAACAATAGGTTCTGACCATTTGCAAAAGAAAAGGCAGATATTCTTAGCAAAAAGATGAAGTAACCGTTGTAGAGATGGAAAGTCAAAGAAAAAAAAATTGTTAAAAAAAAGATATGTATGAACTTTATCAACAATTGCTGCTTCTTGGTTTTATTAATAGTCATAAACCATCGTCCATGTACAAAAGGTATATTAATGTGAAATGTCAAAAAATCCTTATTACAAGAGGTCTCACGCATCGTATAAATACATTCTATTAAATTTTGAATGAAATAAATAATGTTTGAAAAATTTGATTGATATAATTTCATATTTGTAAGAATTAATTTGAATAAAATAATATTTGAGAGATTTGATTGACATAATTATATATATTTTTAAAAAATTTTAAAATTATCCTAAAAAGAAATGTGTTGTAATACATATTGAGCTGAGCTTAGGCTAATAATTGTGGACTGCCCGTGAAGAGCAGCCTTTTTGGCGTGCTCATATACTATGCATGTTGGTAACAATTGAGGTTTGAGCCCTTGGAATCTTGTGAGTTCAGGGAAAAACTTTATCATGGGAAATTTTGTCCATTAAGATTACAATAGCCAAAGCATACTGGAAAGCCTACATAGAGAAGAAATTAAAAAGAGCTCCTAGTTTCCATTCAAAAGCTTGGAGAGCACTCTCTAAAGATTATCTCAAAATCAACTTTGATGCATCTTTTATAGATGATACAATAGTTAATGTATGCATTGTTAGAAGGAAGGAAAAATCATCAAAGCTTTAACTGGTTTAAAGCTAATATTGAACGAGACAATCTCAATATGATTAAGACTCTTTTAGGGCAATTTTTACTGAAGAATGGATTGTAACAGGTAATACTATCAAAGCTATTCTAATATCCAAATATGTTTAAATAGCAGTATAGATTACTAAGATTTGTAATAAGATCACGCATAAACTTGTTAGATGGACCAAACATTATAATCTCTTAACTATATTCCTCCCTATCTATTATTATTATTATTATTATTATTATTATTATTATTATTATTATTATTATTATTATTATTATTATTATTATTATTATTATTATTATTATTATTATTATTATTATTATTATTATTATTATTATTATTATTATTATTATTATTATTATTATTATTATTGGTGATTGGAGAGGTATTCCTTGTGTACAAAATTATTTTTTTTATGATATGAAATTTCCCTTAGCTTAAAAAAAAGGGGGGGGGGGGGGGGGGGTTGGATGGGTTGTTGCTGTGTCTTCCCATAGGGATGTCAAATTAAGTTTGGGTCGACCTGAATAACACTTTTTTTTAAATGCCAAAAGAAAGAAAAATGAAAATGACTTAATATAAATGAAGGTTGAAGGATTAAAACTTTAATATTTTAGTATGTTCAACATTTGTTGAATTGTACTTCAGCAAAATAAGCTAGAAGAATTATTCAAAACTAAATTTTGGCCCTAATTTTTATTAAAGATTTGGAACTTGTGTCTATTGAACTTGAAAATTTTCTAAATAGATAAGTCTTTTTTTTTTATTTTATAATTTAAGAAAAAAAAATAGAAAGTACTAAAAATATTCCAATTTGTTATGTTTTATTCTATAATCTTGAAAAATAATATAATATTATTATTATCATCGAAATTTTATAATTTACTAGATTGTTGACATTGTACCAGCTTGTTTTAAACAAGAAAAACAAAAATTAATGTAAAAGACCTCATTTAAGAAAAGAAAACACTTTATTAAATTTAAAATAGACCAATATAAATTACGTTAAAATGACTACTATGAGTTTATTTGAATATAATAAAAGATTATTAAATATGTAGATCAAATACGATTTAAAGTGAGAAAATATGATATGCTGTGATATGAGAGATTTTAAAAAACAAAAATTATTTATTTTAAATTAAAAGTAAATTTTAAATTGAGGTAAAAATGTAATCCAAACACACCCTTACTCTTGGTATTCTTATTTAAATTTGGCATCTTGCCAAATCAATAGGGATCAAATCTGATCCTGATTGAAACAAAAGGGAAGAGAAAAATCACGGCTCCAAGCCATGAGGACATTAAGATGGGACGCACTACGGTCCATTGTTATTATTATTATTTTTTTCAATTGTTTTATTTGAATTCTGCAAACACTTTCTTTACATGTTAAAGAAGTGTTTCATTCTGTCAATTTGCAACCAAATAGAGCTAAAGAATCCACTAAAGATCAAATTTTGACAATTTAAGTTTGATTACTGACCCTTGTTATGTTTTGGTCAACTGCAAGATATTAGCAAGAATGGAAAGCTTCAAGCTTGAGGACAAGGGCACTACCATCTCGACTTCTTTGTACACCATTTTTTGTTTGTGGCTTGTGGATTTGTTTTATGTTGTTTGTACTCTTTTCTGCTGTAAACTCTCGTTCTGATCTGTTATAAAGAAACTGATTGTAGAGCCTATAAAATTACATTCTCTATTATCTGGTTGGGGAGTTCTGTTCCCAATTTGGAATATGCTGAAGTAGATGGTGAACGCTATGTGTTTCTATGGCTTTCAGTGGTATCTTATGTTTCAAAATAGTCAGGACGTTTGCTTTATGTTGTGGGTTAATTTTCTTTTGAAATGTTTTGGTTACCACTTCAACCACTTATTTTTGTTCGAATAAACATCAAAGCATTATTTCTTGGCAGGGCGGAATCGGTAGTTAGATATGTATTCTTGGCTTTTGGACTAATTCTAAATGTTGAATGTGTATGTGCAATTGGAAGTTGATGTATGAATTGAGTCCTTTGTAGTAATGTGGCATTAGTTGCTCTAACATTGTGATGTCTGTATGGCACATTGATGAGGGATCTGTAGTTTTATCATCTAAATGGTGGAATTTCTACATGTTTAATCATACTTTTGTTCTTGAAGGCTTCTATGAGGTTTGATGCTAGAAGGCAAGTAAGCCTCTGATGTGATTTAGGATAAGTCTAATGACGTGAGTAGGAGTTTACAAAGCAGATTTGTACAGATTAAGAAGAAGAATAAGGCAAGGGATGAGATTTGAGATAGGCAGCTCATTGTCAGGAATATGCTTCATTTACTAGCTCAAAAAATGGGAAAACGCTACATTCTTTAGCGAGCAAGGACTTTTGGTGCTCAAGTAACATGAGAGACCAAGTTTCGAGAAATATGCTGGCCAAATATGAAGTACAATATCTGATTCCAGCTCATATAAAAGCCCAAAGCATAGATTAACTAAGCAGCTGACTAGCAAAGCCCAGAATAAATGACAAACTGCCTTTGCAAGATAAAACACAGAAAACAGAACATAAACGGGAAAGTAACACTACAAAAACAACTCTAAACTGTAATCATGCCAAATCACTGCATATGCTTTGGAACATATGCTTCCCCTCTGCATGCAATACTTCCCAAATCCTTTTTATTTTCATTTGCATCACATTTGTTTGTTGGGACCAATGAGGTTATGTGTGAATGCATCTTGTTCATCTTCTTGATCACTGTCGTAATTCCTGGTCATGAGAGGGTAGTTGTTAGGCTCTCCTTCTCTAGAGGAAATAAGATCTTAGATTTCGGCTGGGACTCTTGTGCCTATTTGTGACCGTGCCTTCCATCTACACTTTTCTGGATTATACCAATTGTCAGGTGCTTTTTGCTTTACCTTTAGTAGCTTCTGCATCTTATGCAAATATTCCTCGAAAACTATTGTTGGTTCCTGTATTTTGTTTTTGAAAAATGCTTGGTGGCTCTGTTTGGTGTACCTATCTTCTATTTTTTATTTTTTCTGCATAGCAAGTGGTGGAAACAAGAAGTAAAGTTTGTGAGATATGCAGTAATTTCTAATGCTCTGCCAATTAAGTATTTATTATTAAGACTGATCCACAAAGAATTATTTTCTATCATCCTTGTTTGTTGCTACATTTTCTATGCCTTTTTACAATTTGGTAACAATAGATATGGTTTTTTCTTTTAGTGTAAGGTAAGTGGTTCCCGCTTCTCATTCTTATATTAATGCTTATTTCTTAGGAAGAATGCCTTGTATATCATTTATGTGTTCGGAGATCAATGGAAGAATAATTTTAGTTGTTGTATTTTGTTCTTTCAAACAACAACTACCCATCTATGTGATTTGGTGCTTGAGATTCCTTACCTAAAACAATCTCAAATTTTCTCCTCTCCAGAGGCATATTATTGCTGTGCAAAAATATCAAATCAAGGTAGAAGATTTCAAGAATTTCTCATGCAAACCTGCTTGCTTATTTGCTTAGTAGCTTTTTCATAACCAGTACCATCAGAATATGGATGTCCATTAGAACTAGTTGACTCATTTGAATGGCGGTTCTACCTTCAAGACAGCAACCCTGCAGAAAGATTAGTTAGTCTCTGTTGGAGCTTCTCCTGATCATAATCGAATGTGCTCAAAGACACAATGTCAAGATGAACATGATACAACCATTAGCAGAATACAAATCATAGTAGGTCATTGGCAAACTTGCTTATATCTATCCTCAATAGCAATTTGAGTGAGTGTGTGTGCATGTGTGTGTGTGTGTGCGTGCGTGCGTGCTTGCGTGTGTGTTGGGAGAGGGGCGGAGGAGTCATCGGCACCATCAAGGATAATTGTATTATCTATTGCCGGTTGGCACCATAACCTACAAACATAAAGCATAATCCTATTTATTAATTTTCAATATGTAAAGTCATATATGTTAGCCCTAAGGGCATTCTCCTATGTTTTGACTTTTGACAAACTTTGATGTGGACTAACTTGTGTGTTCTATATGTGATAGGACATATTTGACCTCAGTTCTTTTAAAGAAGATTACTAAGTAACTCTTGAGAAATGGAATCCAAGAATAGGTAATCAAGTAAAAGACCAAGCTTAAGAGATTGCATACCAAGAAGTTCTTGTGGAAGAACTTTAGACTAGGAATCGTTATTAAGGTATCTCTTGGTAATTCCTTTGTCCCTTTACCTCATGATTCAATTTTATTTCTACCTTGAAGCATGCAAACAAAAAGATCTCAAAGTTTTAAATCTTAGAATTTTGGATTGAGCAGTTTGGATGATTTTGCATCTAAAAGACTCGTCCAAAATCCCATAAATAGTGTCAAATCGTTTCTATCTGAAAAAGTGCCATTTTAGACTTACCTTTTGGATACATCATCTTCCGAAACATGAGTTCAAAATGCAGGTAAATCTGACAGTGAATAATAGCCATTTTATAGCCGTTATTACTTCACTTTATATCTCTATATAAGGCTTCTAAACTCGATTTAACAGTAGATTTTGCTCTATCCTTCTTAGAAACACTCTTGCTCTATTGAAAATAAAAATCTCCTTTATCAAAGTGTTTCAAAGTGAATTCAAATTGTGTCTTAAAGGTAAAAGAGTGTGTGCCTTCTTCTTGGTGCACATATGCTCAAAGAAGTGAGCTTTTACTGTTCTATTAATATTCAATCTTTTGTGTAAACCAAGGTTGTGGTGTAAAACCCATCTGGGGTGAGCTTTGATTTGTTGGTTGATTGAGAGGTTTTGAAAAACCAAGTGTAGTGATCATCTCTTGAATTTGGTACAGATTGATTCCATTAAGTTTGGTAAATGAAATCTGATTGAAAATCCTTAAGAGCTTAAAACAGTGGATATAGATCTTGGTAGATCGAACCATTATACATTTCATGTCTTATTTCTCTGCATATAGCATTAACAACATTGTGCTTCTTACCTTAGTCTGAATCTGAATATTTCTCAAAGTTTCCTTGGATAGCTTTCTTTATTACAGTGAAGTTGGTCCAAGAAACTTGAAGAACATTTATATTCTGTAAATTGGAGGTATTAAAAATTTTTAGTTTGCCAAAAACCTTATTCACTCCCCTTTAAGGATTTTCATTTGATATCAAAGCTTGGTCTATATATTCTCAGTCTAACAACCTTATAGGAAAGATCCTCATGGCAAGCTCATCTTCTCTTCCATATGTTGAAGGTTCTTTAACAAATCGACCTCATTTGTTCAATGGAAACAACTACACATTCTGAAAAAACAGAATGAAAATCTATGTGCATTCAATCAACTTTGAGTTGTGGAATTTGATAGAAAAAGGTCCTTTTATTTCGTCAAAAGTTGTTGATCGTGTAAAAATGCCTAAACAAAATGACGAGTTTGATTTTGAAGACAATGCTAAGATGACATTAAATTTTAAGGCTATGAATGTCTTGTGTTGTGCATTAGATGCCACTGAATACAATCGAGTTAATGGTTATGATTCAGCTCATGATATGTAGAAATTACTTGAGGTCACCCATGAGGGGACAAATCAAGTTAAGGAATCTAAATTGGGACTTCTAATCCATGATTATGAATTATTCACAATGAAGTCAAATGAAATCATTACTGATTTGTTCACTAGATTCACGAATATCACAAATGGTCTCAAAGCCTATGGGAATGTTTATTTCTTTAGGGAACAAAATCAAAAAATTTTGGATGCTTTACCTAAAAGCTAGTAGCCTAAAGGTCTTGCTATGGAAGAATCCAAGGATTTAAAATCCTTACCAACTGAAGAGCTAATTGGCTCTCTTTTAACACATGAAATGAAACTCAAGAGGTTTCAGGAATCCGATGATCATGATAAAGGTAAAAAGGGAATAGCACTGAAAGCTAAAAAAGAGGATGAAGAAAATAGTCAATCTGACAGTAATGATGAAACTAAAGTAGACAGTGAAGATCTGACAATGATAACAAAGAAATTTAAAAGGATGTTCAACAAAGGGAACTTCAAAAGAGGAAAGTAGTTCACAAAAGGAAAGGACAATCCTCAGCGTTCAAGCCTCAATATTATGAATGCAAAAGCACTAAACATTTCATTGCTGACTGTCCAATTGCAAAACGAAAGGAATGCTTAAAAAGACGAATGAGCTGAAGGTAAAGAAAGGCAAATGATTGATGGGGATTTGTGACCAAAATGGGTCCGAGTCTGAAGAAGAAGATTTTGAGAACGAAATTGCCAACATATGCTTCATGGCTATGAAAAACGAGGTAAACTCTACCGCCACTAATTTCATGTCTAATTCGCATATATCTAAACCTAAAAGTATGATGATCCAAATGAGTTGCTAATTGATATGTTTCGTGAACTAAAAAAACTGTCGAGAAAAAAATAAAGAAATGAAATTGAAGATTGATTACTTGTTAAATGAGAATGAAAAATTGTTGAGTGAAAACAAAATGTCTCTTGAGTCACATATATGTACTATTATGGAAAAGGATGTGATCATGACTACTTTACAGTATGTATCTCTAGAAAATAGAAGTTTGTATGATAGAATTCATTCTCTTAAAAGTTTGGTTGGCACCTTTGATGACATAAAAAATAGAGTCAATGACTTTACCATATGTATTGAAAAATTTACAAATGAGAAAAACAACTTGGAATAATTACTTGTACTCAACACCAAGCTGGAAATCGAAATGTCTTAGGATATAGACATGAAATTAAGGAGAAAATTCACAAGTCTTGATTTGTTAAAACTGCCTTATGTTACGAGACATACAAAGCATGCACATATTGTGGAAAATCGGGACACAAAGCATCGAGATGTCTTATTAAAAAGAAAGTGGAATCCAGTGGAATAACTCTTTGAAAAATCAAAGGAAACACTACTAACCCCCATAGACCCAAGAAAATGTGGGTACCAAAAATCACTATTCTTTCTCATGTATAGGCACATTCTTTGGATAAAATGAGCTTCACCAAGTGGTTCTTGAACAGCAGTTGTTCAAGACATATGACTGGAGATGCAGTGTAACACCCCACTACCTAGGCCTAATAGGACCGAGGATGTCGCCCCGTCCAATGGACAAGAGGTCTTTATAACTAGGTCACATATAATAAAATAAATTAAATATTTTAAAATTAAACTTATTACAACCCAAAAAATAAATAAAGGAAAAAATTCAAAATAAATTGTTTGCTACATTCTTTCAAAACATCACATAAAGAAAATAACATAAAGTCTTCAAAGCATAGGCAACAAGTCTAGCTATTAACCTCCATGGTCGGATCAACCTGTAAACATGGCATAAAAGGTGATGAGATAAAAATCTCAGTAAGCCCGTGTGTGCTTTGAGTGTTTCAGGTAAAATAATTCATGTATGCAAGTTGTAACAGTTTCATAAGAGAAAGTGCTGGCAAGTATTAAATAAGTATTGAAAATAAAGAGTGCTGTTTTGCTTTTTAATCCACACATGTGCACAATAAATACAACCACTCAAATGGGTAGCCATGGGTTACCACACGTTGGGCCCCATGACTAAGCAATGGTCAGAATGCCACACTTTGTGCAAACTGACAAAAGGAAAGTGTGCGGCCTACCAGGTGAGATACTCCTCCATCTCTACACCCAAACTTATTGGTTGTCCACTCTAGAAACACACAGTCCACATGACGGAAACTTGCTAGCTCGGACTGGCATGACCTACCGGACTGACATCCTATCCCGGAAGCACTCACCCCTCAGAGGTGGCCACCTATTGAGAGACTTACCCTAACCCTTCAAAGACTAGTCTTGGTAGTCTATCCTTATTGAGTACTCAACGTTGATTGTACCACTTGGGAGAAAATTGATCACGCATTGCTTTATTTGGAAATAGCAATTAAGGGTTTCTAAAATTCTTGTCAAAGTTGGGTTTTAGAAAAAAAATTTAGCATTTTGTGTAAAACTACTTGTTTAATTTTCAAATGATTTGCTTGTCTGGAATAAAAAGGGGAAAAAACAGTCCTTAATTGCCTTTACAACATGAATGTCCATACACATCGTATTTGGCTTGCTACAATAATTTTTAGTCTTCACAAAATTCCACGCAGGAGCTTACCTGATTCTTTGCTTGCTCAAATTCAAAAGTCTTCCAAGGCTGACCTAACCCCGCACGGGGTAAACACAAAACATAAGGTTACACTCAAGCTAAATTCACTTACACAAATAATCCTAGTTCAACTTATTACAATCACGACCCTAATGTCCTAAGCTTTAAGGCTAGTTGATAAAGAATTTTATAAAATAAGTCTAGTTTGATAAGTTAAAATAACTAGGAGTTCTAAAATAATTACTAATAAATTATAGACTCAAATAATAATTCTTGAGTGTTATTATTAATAAATAAACTAAGGTTTGAATATTGAATAATACCAAGCCCTAAATAATATTAATAAATGGTAATTTAAAAATAACTTTATTATAAATAAATAATAAATTACAAATAATTTTTAATTAATTTTTTAATTGATAATAAATAATTAGTAATAAATAAAATTAATAATAAATGAATTATATTAAATTTTTATTTAATAAATAACAAACAAATTTTAATATATATAATATTTATGAATATAGGCAAAAGTTTGAACAATGGTCTACCAGGTCATTATTATTATTTATATAAAAGATCTTATTTAATATTATACCTATGCATATCTTATTCTTAAGGAAAAATATCATTTATTTGACTAGTAAAATATCAATATTTCATGTAACATCCCACTTCCAAAACTTCCTAGCAATTTCGAAATCCTTAGAGGAAAATATAGTAATAATTTTAATTCAGGTAATAAAATTTACTAATTAAAATAGCCTAGGATCAACAAGAACATAATCATGATTTTCCTATTGCTAACAAGAATCATGAACATTTTCTTCAACATCAAACAAGAAACTAATCCACTCATGAACATATGCTTAAATCAACACTTGCTATCACATGGCCAAACAATCATGATCACGGCTTCAAAGGAGATAAGAACATAAAAATCCTATTCACCAAAGGGGACATAACATCTAGCATGCTTAAACATTCATAACTCTCTTAGGCCATGATGAACATACATCGATTCTCAAGGAAATCCATATAGCTTAAACATGATCAATCATTCTCATGTCCTAATCCCAACCCCTTTATTCACATGCATATACTCAATCCCCCCTTCATATTTTATTCTTCCTATCAATATCTAAGAGACAAGAATGCTGAATTAAAAAGAAGGTTTAAGGAGAAATACTTGATTGATGAACACTTCGATAAAGATTTAAGAAGGTCCACGCGATTGAGAGTCTTGAATTGTCCAAGAGTAAGAAAAACAACCATGGTTGTTGATCAACCATTTCAGTCGAGAGAGAGAGAGAGAGAGAGAGAGAGAGAGAGAGAGAGAGAGAGAGAGAGAGAGAGAGAGAGAGAGAGAGAGAGAAATAGCATTAGTCTGATACATAGAAGGTTAAATGGAAGAAGATGAACAAGATAATTGTTCTTGGTTACCTTGATGATGTTCTTGAAACGTCAAGGAGAAAAATCAGTTTTGATCTGAATACCAATTTTCATTTTTGAGCTTTGATGTTATAAATTCCAGAAATGAACTCTAGAGAGTATATAGGAGTATTCTGGAGTTTTTGAGAGGGATTAGAGGTGTTTAGAGTGGGTTTTGGCTGGAAGAAAAGTAGTGTGTGTTCTTAGTGTTCTTGGTGAAAATGGAAAGAATTTGAAGAAGAATGTTGGATGAATTTCTGGAGAGTGTTGACTGAATAGTTTAGGGAATTGAGGGGTTTCGGTTTAGCTTAAAGAGGGAGAGAAAAATCTGATCATTTGAAATTCAAATAGAGTGATTTGAGGAGTGGTTTGTGGTATAGGATATGTTAATGGTGTTTGATTGATGGAGGTTTTCTTGGAGCTACAATGGTGTCGGCTGGTTTAGTTTGTTTTGCTAAAATGATTGAAGTCTGATAAGGCTTTAAGGCTGGCCAAAAATCAGAGTTTGATGGCAGAGAAATTTTGGTTGTATAGCTTAATACAAGGGTGTTTTCATGGAGAGAAAATTCTGGAAATTTTGAAGTTCAAATGGAAGTTTGAATGGAGTGATTGTAGGAGAAATTTGAAGTGTGATTATGGAGTCCAATTGTGCAAGGTAAGTGGAGAGGGTAATGGTTTTCAGTTCATGGCTGAATAAGGGTTAATTTACAGAGGTTGAAGGGTGGTTTTCGGCTAAGGCTTGAAGAGAACAAAGCTGGAAAAATTCTGGTTCTATGGTGTTCAAAGCTGCGAACGGTTGCAGCATTTTTCTGCGCAGAATTTCTGCACTTCTTCAGCCCGTTTTGCAGAGGTTTTGAGAGGTGTTCAAGGGTCCTTTAAGGTTGGTTTTCCAGCCTTCTTTATGAGGAAAAAGAAGAGAAGTTTTGCTGGCTTGAAGGTGGAATAAAATAGCTGCATTTTCTGGTTTGAAGGTTGCGAAACTGCCCAGAATTTTTTTCTGGTTTGTGTAGTTTTTTTGTGCAGTCCGAATTGCACAGAATTTTCAGTTCCTCAAGCTGAATAAATTGGCCATTTTCCAACAGCAATTGAGTAAGAAAGATGGCTGAGATTTTCGAAGGTTAGGCTGCCAAGAATCTGGAAAATTTTCAGATTTCTTTCATGGAAATTATGAACACAATGGAGTGAAGTTTGAAGGTACATCAATGGTGATTAATTTCTCTTGGGAACCTTCCCTAACTCCTCTTCTATTTTCAGTAAAAACCCCAACCTCCAAGATTCATTTTCGAAATTCAAAGACCAAGAATCCCTGCTGAAATTTTCTGGAATTAAAACCATGAATTTTGATAAATTTTGAACAAGTTTAATTGATAAAAAGGTTAGAACAAGCTAGAGGTAATAATAGGACAAGAATTCTCCTAGAATTCTTTTTAGGACACAAAGATAAGATTAAGACATTCTCTTCATGTCTCCCCTAAGACAACATTCCTATTTTTATGGAATGTAAGAAAACAAAAATTCAAACTTAATTTAGATAACCATGATAAAAACTTAAATAATGAGATTTGAACTCATGACCTTAGAGATTAATTCACAAAGCTCTAACCACTAAACCACACTAACTCTTGTTCTTATTTTCTCTCCCACATATTCTTCTTGTGTAATCCTCAAGCTATCTTCCTATTTTGACCTCAGGCAAAATTGCCATTTTACCCTTCCTACCCAATAAGCATAACTAAGCCTTTTAACCTATAAACCGCCATTCTTAAAGCACATAAAATCATTCAAAAATATATATATTCATGCAAAAAAATATGATATGCATCCCGACCCCCTTACTCTAGGGTTGGCTTTAGTTGGGGTTTCACATGCAGCCTTGTCAGAAGATGTGCAAACTACAAATGAAGGATTCGTTACTTTTGGAGACAAGAAGAAAGGAAAAATTCTTGGTATTGGTAACATTGGTAAAGGTTCCTCAACCATTATAAAATAAGTATTATTAATAGATGATCTGAAATATAATTTGCTTAGCATGAGCCAACTATGTAACAATAGCTACAAAGTCATTCTTGAAAAGGATTCATAATCTGTCATGGATAGCTCAAATTTTGAAACAATTTTTGTTGCCAACCGTGTTAGAAATGTGTATGTATTCTATCTAAATGACCTTATAGCTCATGGTATTAGATGTCTTTCCGTACATGACAATGATCGTTACCTTTGGCATAGAAGATTATGTCATGTATTTTTGATTTGCTAAACAAATTGTCTTCAAAAGAGCTTGTTAGAGGATTGCCCAAAATAAAGTTTGATAAAAGTAAAATTTGTGATGCGTGCCCATTTGGAAAACAAATCAAAACTTCCTTTAAACCCAATAAAATGATTTTAACCTCAAAACCTCTTGAATTAATTCATATAGATTTGTTTGGACCAATGAGGATTGTTAGCCTTGGCGATAAAAAGTATACATACGTGCTAGTTAATAATTTCTCCAGAATTTCTTGAACTTTATTTCTTAGACAAAAGGACGAAGCATTTTTTGAATTTTTGAAACTGATCAAATGCTAATTTCTATTAGAAGTGATAATGTTAAGGAATTTTGTAACAATGAATTTACACACTTTTGGGATGAAAATGGAGTTTTTTACAATTTTTCAACAACCAAAACACCTCAAAAAAATGGTATTGTTGAAAGGAAAAATTGAACTTTGTAAGAGATGACTAGATCCATGATTTGTGAAAACGCCCTTCCAAAATACTTTTCGGCTAAAGTTGTTAATACAGCGTGCTATATTGTAAACCGAGTAATGCTAAGACCGTTTTTGAGAAAAAAAAAAACACCCTTTGAACTTATGTTTGACAAAACTCTATCAATCTCCTATTTTAAGGTGTTCGGTTGCAAGTATTTTGTACTTAATATCCGAGACAATATTGGAAAATTTGATAGCAAATCCGATGTTGATATATTTTTTGGATACTCTTTCAATAAAAAGGCATATAGAGTGCACAATAAAAGAACTCTATGTGTGGAAGAATTCGTACATGTTGTGTTTGATAAATTCAATATTTATGCTTCAATGAAAGATGATAGTAATGTAGGAGGTTCAAAGGAAGTAAGAAAAAGCCAATTCAAAGCTCCATCGCTAGATACTCATGTAAAAGAAGAAGAAATTGAAGAACAACAAGCTGAACAAGGAAGGGAACAAATTGAAGTTTCCACGAATCAACAATTACCAAAAGATTGGAAATACAAAACAATTCATCCCAAAGAACAAATCATTGGTGATCCAAGTTATGAAGTTAAAACTAGACGGTATTTCATAGATAACTTTGCTCTTCTCTCAAGTATAGAACTTAGCTGTATTAATGTAGCATTGCATGATGAATTTTGAATAATTGCTATGCAAGAAAAACTAAATCAATTTGAAAGAAATCAAGTTTGAAAACTGGTTCCAAGACCACTTGATCGTCCGGTTATTGGTACCAAGTGGGTATTTAGAAACAAACTTGATGAAAACAGGGTTGTCATTACAAATAAAGCTAGACTGGTCGCCCAAAGATTCAATTAAGAAAAGGGCATTGATTATGATAAGACATTTGCTGCCGGTGCTAGACTAGAATCTAAAAGAATGCTTCTTGCTTTTGCTTCCTTAAAAAATTTCATGCTCTATCAAATGGAAGTTAAAAGTACATTCCTAAATGGTTTTTTTAAGAAGGAGGTGTATGTAGAACAACCTCCTAGTTTTAATCATGAGCTCTATCCAAATCATGTTTTCAAACTTTCAAAGGCTCTTTATGGGTTAAAATAAGTTCCACGAGCTTGGTATGAAAGGCTTAGTAGATTCTTGATTTCAAAAGGTTTTTCAAGAGGGTTGATCGATACCATTTTGTTTATCAAATATGATAAATCCGGTGATCTACTTATTGCTTAAATTTATGTTGATGACATCATTTTTTGTGCTACTAATGATTCTTTGTGCAAGATGTTTACTATGGCAATGCAGCAAGAATTCGAAATAAGCATGATGGGAGAACTAAACTTCTTCTTCGGGCTACAAATTAAGTAAACCAAGGATGAAATCTTCATAAATCAAGCTAAGTATGCCAAAGAGTTGCTCAAAAGGTTTGGTATGAATGAAGCCAAAGAAATCTGCACACCTATTAGTACTTCTATAAAACTTGAGAAAGATGAAAAGGGTAAGAAGGTAGATGAATATAAGTATAGAGGTATGATTGGAAGCTTACTCTATCACACTGCTAGCCGCCCTGATATTATGTTTTAAGTTTGTCTTTGTGCTCGGTTTTAATTATATCTAAAGGAATCGCACCTATGTGCAGTAAAGCGCATCCTTCGATATCTAATCGGTACAGATGATTATGGCTTATGATATCCTCACACTAATACATTTGAATTTATAGGATACATTGATGTGAATTATGCGGGATGCAAAGTGGAAAGAAAAAATACAAGTGGCCATTGTCAATTTCTTGGACACTTTCTAGTGTCATGGCATAGCAAAAAATAAGCATGTGTATCCTTATCCACAACTGAGGTCGAATATATATTGCAGTCGAAAGTTGTTGCACACAAATCTTGTGGATGAAAAATGCATTGCTTGATTTTGGTCTTAACTTTAATTGCATACCTATATTATATGACAATACAAGTGCTATAAATCTAACTAAAAATCCTGTTCAATATTCTAGGACCAAGCATATAGAAGTTAAATATCATTTTATTCGTGATCATGTGCTTAAAGGTGATGTGTGTGTTGATTATATTTCAACTGATGAACAACTTGCTGACATCTTTACAAAATTTCTGGCCGAAGAAAGATTCAATAATCTGAGAAGAGGTTTGAGAATTACAAAAATCACATGACTTCCTTGGTTGCATAAGTTTTCTTTATTTTGCAGAATTAGTGAAGATAAAGTTTTTGACGCAGTGTTTGAGTCCAAAACACACCAACAAAGTTTTTGGATGCAGTGTTTGAGACCAAAACTCACCTCCAAAACTCATCCCTGAAGAAGTTCCGTTTGGATGTATATTTCAAATAGTGTCAAAATCTAAAACAAAATTATCTTTGATGCTTCGTATTTCCCTTTTAAAATAACTACTTCCATATTTTCATATTTGAATTACAAAATGCTTGTGCGTTTCTCAACACGACTTTTTGAAATCTCTGAGTTTAGTGGCCTTTTCAATGTGCTTTCTATCACAACTTTCTAGGTATTCAAAGGACTTTCTTTCCTTCTCTCTTCCAAACTCTGTAACCAACGAATGCTCACTCCATCTTCCCAAAATTCTCTGAGTTCATCCTCTTTGAACAACCGAGTGTCAAAGCCCTTATCTTCTCAATGGCAAAAACGAAATCAACCACACCGAAACCAAAGAAGGTGCGAAAAATTTCTCCAAAGGCGAAGAAGAAGCCTTCAGCAATGAACAAAGGGAAAGAAACTGCACCAGATTTCTCCGCCTCCCATTATGATTCCTCAAAATCATCATCTGAACAAGAGACTTCCGAGACTCAGGTACTTTCATTTATAGATTCGAAAAGTGAGTCGGATTATAAGATTGGGTCTCAAGAAATAAAACTGTGATTATTGGGTATAGAGTAAATCCATCATCTTTCTTGAATTTCTCCAATGTGTTGGATATGTTTGAGTCTATTGGTTGGGGTAGTTTATTGTCTGTCAATGAAAAATTATTTACCCCGCTCATTTCAGAATTCTACGCTAATTTGAGGAAAGGTCGTCTTAAGAAAACTGGGGGAGGGTTTATGATTCGATGGTATACATCTAGAGTTGGAGGGAAGAATATTGAGTTTGATCACTGTTTACTGAATAGAATATGTGAAGTAAGAGATGGAGGGATTCAATATTTTGAATTGAATAAATTTTTGGAGGGAATTGACATGTTTGAGTTAAAGAAATTTGAAGAAATGTTTGCTGGTGGAAGGAGTTTCGAGAATTTCAGTAACAGAAACACCAAATGGCTAAATAGAGAAGGAATGATCTTATACCATATGGTCTCTACCATGGAGGTGCTAACTTTTGGTCATAAAACCTCCATTAGCATAATGCAGATGGTAATTATGTTAGCCTTGGCTAAGGGAAGGCAAATTAGTTTTAGGTTCTTGGCTGCCAAGTTGATGTTGCAAATACGAAACACATCTAGCAAGGCCCTGCCTTATGGAATTCTGTTAACAAAGGTCTTCAAATTTGTTTATGTTGATTTAAATTTAGTCCCTTGTGCGCCATAAAAAATGAATATATATATATATATATATATAGCTTTGAGTCTTTTGAGCGCATGGGATATGTGAGAATGAAAAATGAATGAAAGTTGCTCCGTGACACAAAAGGTGAGGAAAGAGAAAGATTGTTGAAAGTAAAAGTTGAGGGAAAGAATGTCCATTCTGTTGGAACCAAAAGAAAAATTGAGGTAGATCCTCAAGAAGCATCATCTGCCAAAGAAAAAGAACAGGCTCAGGACAGAGGATTATCTGAAAGTATTTTGGATGCCATCAATACTCTGGCTGTTAAATTGGATGGCCTCAGTTCAGAACTTCAAAATCTTGAAAATAGACTAACTGCAGTGGAGAAAAAGGCTAAAATAGATGAATCAGTGTCTGCTCCTACAACACCTGCTCCAGCAAAGGAAATAGTTGAGGAAACAGTTCCTAAGGAAGAAATTAGACGAGTACAGCCTACTGAGGAAGAAGTGACTGTTACTGCACAAGTTAAAGAAAAATCCCCCCCTCAGAAAGCTGTTGCACCCCCTGCCTCCTCTGAACCCCATGTCTTATCTGGGAAGAGACAGAAACATGTTGTGGTTAAGAAAAAATCAAGTAGGATAGCTGGTCAACACTCTCGAAAAGGTGCAGGGTCAAAAATTGAAACAATTTACATCTCCTGAGTAACCAGAATGGCAGAATGCATTCCAGCTGACCTCAATTCTCTCTGCTATCTTGAATAATTCTAAATTTCTCTTTTTACAGTTGAATAATTAACTTTATATCTTTACTTATGAACATGCTTCTCTGCTTAACTTATGATTGCTTCATATATATATATATATATATATATATATATATCTTTTTTTTGGCTTTATCTCTGTTATTCCTCTTTTTGATTGATGACAAACGGGAAGAAAACTGACTAATATTATCGTTTGATTATGTTTATGATAGGATTGATTTTATTTTTACCTGCCAATTGTGATTGTTATATGATTGGTTTGATTGTGTTTATGATTGGATTAATTTTATTTTTACCCGCCGTTGTGATTGGGCAATGTTAGGATAAGTTTCTGCTTATGTTTATGAGTGTGTTCGCTCCGTTGTCTAGGTTGTGATTATTCTATTAATTAGGAATCAATAAAAATTTATTTGATCATCTATGTGGTAGTTGCTGTAATACCCCGCCCAAAACTATCTTTGACTATGGGAAAAAAATCATGCATTGCAAAGTATTTTGCATTTTATGTGGTAGCTTAGAATTATTTTATTTACATGGATGCATGTGAATTTTTCCGTTGCTCTTGCATTTGAATAAATTGAGGTGAAATAGTGTGTTGTTAAAGATTTGGTTAAGGGATGTTTGGTCGAAGATTTGGAAGGATGAGTATTGGGGTGGTAAGAACTTCTTGTAGGAAGAATTATTATTGGAATCGATTTGGAATAGTGGGGAGGATGGTGATTTTTCAGTGGTGGCCTGAGTTCGAATCCTATCTCTTGTGAATCCTAATTTCTCTTCTTGAAGATTCTTTTCCTTAGAGTTTCCATGTCTTGGCCGAAAAAGATAGAGCAAACCTAGAGAAATTTTAGTGCCATTATTCCAAGGAAATAAGTCTCCATTTTTATTTCCTAAATTCAAGGACTCTAATGTGAATAAAGTTCACTTTTAATTTTCAGCTTTTATTCCTTAGGATTTTCGAAAAAACCCTAGCTAATAATTAAAATTTCAGCTTCATTTTAGCTTAATAGATGTTGCCATGGATAGTTGGAATTAATGAGTCATTTTCCTAGTAGGAAACCTTATTGATTTTAACCCTAGAATGTTAGCTAAAAATCTGAAAAAATTTCCAGCAAGTGCCGCCACTTCTTGAAGGAATTTTAGCTCAATCCAAACTCTTCTAGGACTAGAGGAAATCTTATCCAAATCCTTGATAAAACCAGATTTTATTCAATCCTAAATCAACTAGGATTAGAATCCCTTTTCCTAGCTGAATTTCGGCGGCTTTGTGCTAGCACAAGCTACACGAAATTCTTGCACTCCTAATTGCAATCAAACTCTTCAAACCCTAGCTCAAATTACCTAGAACAACCTCCACCAAATCAGATTACTCTAGTAACACAAAATCAGATTTTTCTTCACCAAAAATTCCAGAATTTTCGTCCAGCTTATGCCCAGAATTTTCGACAGCTTTGCACTCTAAAACCTACCAAAACTCTTTGTTGATTAAGCCAAATTCCAGCACCTAAAAACCACACTTTTCTCCTGTGGAATTTCGTCAAAAACAGCAGCCAAAACAGTCCACAAATCGTCACTCTTGCATAGAATTTTGGCACAGCACTTGCACAGAATTTTCAGTCACCAAAACTCACACAAACTCTCTCTTATTTTGGCCAAAAAACCTGAACACACTTAACCCTTCTCTTGAGCATTATTTCGGCCAGCCTAGGGAGCGATTTTAGAATACTTTTCTCCTCTTAATCCCTCTTGAATTCGGCCAGCATCAAAGGTACAGCAATCTGTAAATTTTCCCCCTTGCTGTCCAAGAAACCTAAAGCCACTAGGAGTCCTTCTTAGCACCACCATCTAACCCTAAATCAAACTTCTCTAAACCTAAATCACAGTAGCGGACACTCCCTCCTTACCACACGAAAATTCCAGCAAATTCTGTCTGCAAATTCTCGAAAAACACAAGAGCTATTCTAAGCAAAAATCGAACACACGTTAAGGTAAACAAAAATCCTCTCAACCTCTTGATGCCATTTTCTCTAATGATTCTTTTCTCCTTCTTCTTCCCTTAAATCACGCCATATAGAGGCTAATTTCATCTTCTTCTTTAATTTTCGGTCAAGAGGAGCAAAGGAGGTAGCTTTTCTCTTCTTTTCAAGCGAACTCGGGACGATCACCATAGGAGCATCGAGACCTCATTACCCGGTTGTTGCAAGGTAAGGGAATACCCACCCTTGATGCTGAAAGTAAGGTTTAATGATGTCTATTAGTTGGATGAGCATATGGTCATGGTATATGATCTTTGGGGATTGGATAGTTTACTTGGATTTAAATAGGGGATTGCGAATTTTTGTGAAAATAAATGAGATTAGAGCATGTTTGAATTAATTGAGACCCTGATCACGATATTATATGGTTTAGATCAGGAGGATAATTGAGGAAAGCAAGCTGTGATTTTATCTCATTTATCTGAGGCATATCAAGTAAGTCCTTGTACAAACTCTTTTGTTAAATGTTGTGATGGTAAGTCCTTGTATAAACTCTTTTGTTAAATATTGTGATGGCAAGTCTATGTTGTGAAGCTTTGTAAAGCTATTGTTGAACTATGATTATTTGGGTTGTAAACGTGGATGATTATTCTTTAAACGGTTTTGTCAAACTAATGATTTTATCAAGAAAACTATTCTTTCCTAAATTTTTAGAAAACTCTTTTAGGGAAAAACCACGTTGTACAAAGCCAAGGTATGGAGATATTTTGAATTAGGAATTGATGGATATGTTCGTTGAGTACTCAATAAGGGTAGACTAACAATACTAGTCTTGGAGGGCTAGCGTAAGTCTTCTGGGAGGAGGCCACCTCTAGAAGATGAACTCTACTTGAAAAGGCGACAGTGTTGGTTGGTCAGGCCAGTCCGAGCTAGCATTTGTACCTGGTATGGTATTATTTATATTCCCGGCATGGACACCTGGATGGTTTTGTTGGGTGTAGAGATGGAAGAGTATCTCACCCGGTGAGCTGTACACTCACCTTGATTAGAACGTCCAACGTGTGGTAATCTGGTCGGGACAAGGTGCACAAAGTGTGGTGCCTTGGCCATTTTGTTCTCATGGAGCCCAACGTACGGTGACATGACTGTTTATTCGAGTGGAGGATTTCTTTTGTACAAAGTGTGACAATGAGAAAAACCCACTCCTTGCGAAAAGAGATTGTTTATGACTTGCCAAATTATTTCTACAAATGTTTTACACTTTGCATACACGTACTATTCAAAACACCATGTGCACACACAGGACTTACTGAGATTTATTCTCACACGGTTTTACATCATGTTTTCAGGAGATAGATTATGCTGAGTCAGCGGGGCTTTGACAGTAGAGGTTTTTGCTATTTTTCCTATGCTATTTTAGGAGACTTTTGTCGTTTATACTTCTGAACAATACTTCTTTTATTTCGTATTGCTCCGATTTGAGCCTGCTGTAATAAGAGTATTTCTTCATTTATCAAAATTGATTCTTTTGGAGATTGCCTTTATATTTTATACATCGTTTTATAGACCCCTTGTCCTACAGGATGGGGCGACATCCCCGCCCTTTTAGGGTACGTAGTCGTGGGGTGTTACAAGTGGTATCAGAGATTGGTTTAGGCAATTACTTGACTTATTGGGTTCTATCTTCTTAAGTATTTTGATCTGGTACTAATTCTTGTCTTTTGTTTATAGGATGGTCAAAAGGGTTGTATTGGCTGTTAGAGACTGGCCCGTTGGCTGCGGGAATCCACCTGCCCCACTACCCGTAGCTGATCCACCTGCGTCTGATTCAGAGAGGGAGCGTGAGCTGCCGGTGCTAGATGACCCGATGGTTGAGGTGGAGATAGAGGTTAGGGAGAGGTTAGGAGAGTACGAGGGAGATAAGGAGATGGCAGAGTTGAGTGAGGAAGAGGTAGATGAGCTCAGGAACAAGGGGGACGATGAGAACGAGGGAGAGATGGTTGGGGTAGAAGAGGAGGATAAGGAAGGAATAGAGGTTCCCCAGACCCCGTAGATAGGAGAAGTTGATAGGACCCTTGCTTGCTACGGCCCTAAGGAGTCCGGTGGTAAGAAAGGTTGGTCAAGGGATGGAGTTGGCTCGGGAGAGAGGGAATTTGGGCCGTCAGTTCCAGTAGGGGAAGATAACGAAAAAAGGAAGCTAGAAGAGAGTCCTAAGGGGTGTGGACTCTGATATGGACTGGGTATAGATGCCATGCTAAGGTGAAAGGGGTTGGTTGATCTATCTGACTTGGGGAGTGAGAGGCCTGCGCCTAAGGGTGCGGTTAGATTAACACTAGATGAGCTCTATGAGACGGCCATGAGAGCCAAGAGAGGCCGAGAGGATGAGTCAGGGCAGCCAAATGAGAGTGTTGGATTTGCGAGGAACTACATAGGGAGACCTGATAGTTCCGTGGGGTGGCTTGTGGAACCAGCCTCTGACGACTCCAATGCTTCAGTTGAAACTAGAGAGAGTCGAGTCTAGAAGACCAGCAGCTTTTACTTTTCTTTCTTTGGGATTTTCATACCTTTGGTTGTTTATTTCTTTTAAAGGAGCATGTTGCTCATAGGACTTATTTATTATTTTATTAAATAAAAAGGGTGTCATATGGGATAACCCCTTCTTTTCTGCAAAGAATGGTTTATATGAAAAGCATGAGTTTCGTTTATTACTTGATTTACCCTTGCACGATATCATCACATTCTCTTGTAGATAAGTACATCGCTATCAACTAATCATGCATCTAAGCATATTCTTTTCCCCTTAGTAACTAACTGACCCGGAGTGAATATGATTAAGATGGCACCAAGACGCAGAACAGTTGTGCATAGCAGAACAGTGCAAGAGAGTGCATCCTCCATCCCAGAATTTGAGCAGATGCATCGTTCTACCCCCGACGTGGAAGATCACCTGCCACAAGAACAGGAATTGGCTTCAGAGAGGTCACAAGATGTGACCATGGGTCAGGCTTTCGACAAGATGGCCTCGATCCTGCAAAACCTGACTGAAAGGGTGGACAAGGTGGCCAGGAAATCACCGCGGGGAGAGGATGAGGCTCTGGAGCGTTTCTTGAAGTTCCAGCCTCCCACCTTCCAAGGGGAGGTGGAACAGGACGAGAAGGCTGAGCAATGGATTGAGCAGATGGAGGAGATCTTCGCTACTTTGCAGTACTCGGAAGAGAGGATGGTGAAGTTTGCTGCTTTTCGGCAAAGGGGACCGTCTCGGGTATGGTGGCAGCGAGTACGGGGTGATTGGGACAAGAAGGAGCAGGAGTGGACCTGGGACGATTTTACGAAAGCTTTCTGGGCTGAGTACATTCCTCGATGGGTGGCTGAGAAGAAGGAGGATGAATTCCAGACCCTCAGGCAGGGAGGCATGACCGTGGCCCAATATGCAGCCCGATTTATGCAGTTGTCCAAGTACTACAAGTGCTTGGTAGATACGGAGCAGAAGTGCACCCGGCAATTCGTGAAAGGGCTTAGGCCAGAGTTGAGGAAAGCATTGGCCCCATCGCCGCCAACGTCATACACTACCGCTGTGGACGTAGCTTCTCAGACGGAGAACGAAAATCGGTATCGACCGGTGAACCGACCCTTCCAACCGAGTCGTCCACCTATGAGGCCTTTCAGCAATAAGCGACCTACGGCCTTTATGCTGTGGGTAAGCAGCCTCGAGTGCCTTTAGCAGGACCAATGCAAGGCAACCTAAATTGCCGATTGTGTGGGAAGCGAGGTCACACCGAGAGGAATTGCTGGGGTAATGGTGGTGTAAGGAGGTGCTTCAATTGAGGAGACCCGGGACATCTGAGAAACGCCTGCCCCAAACCCTTAAGGATTGAACAGACCGCGCCGGCTCAACCAATGGGAGGTAATAGAGGCGCCGCTGCTGGACCAACTGGAGCGGGAGGCCAGAAGCCACAGGTGAAGGCTAAAGTCTTTGCCCTGAACCGAGAGGAAATCGGAGTGGACGCCGCCGTGATTGAAGGTAACCTTTCTATCCAAGGTTGTCTTGTTAATGTTCTAATAGATCCAGGATCCACACACTCTTATGTAAGTAAAGTATGTGCTTCACGTCTGGGTTGGGAAGGAAAGGAGCTACCTTACACCCTAGTAGTTAGTTCCCCATTGGGAAAGGTGGCGGAAGCAGGCAAGAAAATAGGAAGTTGTGGAGTTAAGGTAGGGAAGGAGATTCTGGAGGCCGACCTTATAATCCTGCCCATGGATGATTATGACCTGATCTTGGGCATGGACTGGTTGTCGAAGCACGGAGCTCGTGTGGACTGTAGGATCAAGACGGTGTAGCTTGTGAGACCTCGTCGGGACGTACTTGAATTCAACGGCAGACGAACGAAGGAACTGAAATTTCTCATTGCTGGAGCTAAAACCCGGAAGTTGCTCAAGAAAGGATGTACGGGATATTTGGCGTATCTCCTAAACAAACCGAAAGACCAGTGTACCTTAGAAAGTACGGAGGTAGTGAAAGACTTTTCGGATGTGTTCCCTATGGAGCTCACTTCCCTACCCCCTGAACGGGAAGTTGAGTTCACCGTGGATCTGACTCTCGGAGCAGAATCAGTGTCAAGAACCCCCTACCGAATGGCACCGACAGAGTTGAAGGAGTTGAAGGAGCAATTGGAAGAATTGCTAAGGCAAGGCTACATTCAGCCAAGTACGTCACCGTGGGGAGCTCCGGTGTTTTTTGTCAAGAAGAAAGATGGAACCTTGAGGCTATGTATCGACTATCGGGGACTGAACAATCTAATGATCAAGAATAAATACCCTCTACCCTTGATCGATGAGTTGTTTGATCAACTGCAAGGCACCGCTTGCTTTTCGAAGTTGGACCTGCGGCAAGGATACTACCTGGTGCGGATTAAGGAAGAAGACATTCCTAAGACTGCATTCAACACGCGATACAGCCACTATGATTTCGTGGTAACCAACGCACCGGCAGTCAGTATTCATGGATTTAATGCATCGCATTTTTCAACCATACCTGGACAAGTTCGTGGTTATATTCATCGATGACATTTTAATCTACTCCAAGAATCCAGAGGACCACGTGGAGCACTTAAAATTGGTCTGAGAGAAGCTAAGGGAATTCAGGCTTTACGCTAAATTCAGAAAATGTGAGTTTTGGCTGAGCTCAGTGTTTTTCCTTGGTCACGTGATATCCAAGGAGGGGATCAAAGTGGACCCCGCCAAAGTGGAAGCCGTAGCTAATTGGAAACAATCGGAGAACATTACCGAGATACGAAGTTTCCTTAGGCTAGCCAGATACTATCGGCGATTCATCAAAAATTTTTCTACTCTGGCTTCACTAATGACGCGACTGTTGAAGAAGAATGTCTCTTTTGCTTGGAGTGAGAAGTGTGAAAAGAGCTTCCAAGAGCTTAAGAGGAGGTTGATTACAACATCCGTGTTGAGTCTACCTGAGGCTGATAAGCCCTATGCACTCTATACAGATGCGTCCAAGGAAGGTTTGGGGGCTGTACTGATGCAGGAAGGGAAGGTCATAGCCTATGCATCTAGAAAGCTAAAGCCGCATGAAGCTAATTATCCAACGCATTACTTGGAGTTGGCAGCTATAGTGTTTGCCTTGAAGAAATGGTGACATTACTTGTACGATGCGCAATACGAGGTCTTCACTGACCATAAGAGTCTGAAGTGCATCTTCACACAGAAGGACCTGAATCTTCGACAGCGTAGGTGGATGGAATTTCTCAAGGAGTATAGGTGCCCTATTAATTATCACCCGGGCAAAGCGAATGTGGTAGCTGATGCACTGAGTCGGAAGGTGAAGATGGCTCACTTGAGAATGCAGGAGATGTCAGCAGTCTAGGATATCCTGGAGCGAAAGGCAGAAGTTCAAGGGAGGAAGTTCTGCGTGAGCAATTTGACCATGAAGCCAGATCTGCATCAGGCCAGCAGGATAGTGCGGAATTTTAGATTTTTAAGGAGAAAGAGATCACAAGAGGAGGAAGTGACTTCCGAACCAATGAGAAGGGGGCATTATACTTTCGGGACCAAATTTGTGTGCCTGACATCCGAGACCTAAGGAAGAGGATACTGGACGAAGCGCACAAGAGCAAATATACCATACACCTTAGGGAGGTAAAGATGTACCGAGACTTGAAGAGGAAATATTGGTGGGCTGGAATGAAGAGGGATGTAGTTCAGCATGTGTCAACCTGCCTGATGTGCCAGAAGGTTAAGATGGAGCATAAGAAGTCTGTAGGTTTACTACAACCGTTTCCGATTCCCGAGTGGAAATGGGAGGAGGTGACCATGGACTTTGTGACTGGCCTTCCGATGACCAAGTCACACAAGGATGCAATCTGGGTGGTAGTGGACCGATTGACCAAGATAGCGCATTTTATACCAGTGAACGTGCAGGACGCGATGGAAAAGTTGGCTCAGACGTATACTCGAGAAATTGTAAGGTTGCATGATGTACCGTCGAGTATTATGTCCGATAGGGCCCTAGATTCACTTCAAGGTTCTGGGGTAACTTTCAGGAGTCCTTGGGCACGACCCTGAAATTCAGCACCTCTGCTCATCCGCAGATGGACGGTCAATCCAAGAGAGTCATTCAGATCTGGAAGACATGCTCCGAGCATGTATCTTGGACTTTGGAGATAAGTGAATTGAGTCCTTACCGCATGCGGAGTTAGCATATAACAACAGTTATCAGGCGTCGATTGGGATGGCACCGTACGAAGCACTGTATGGGCAAAAATGCCAAGTACGGATATACTGGGGATGGACAGAAGAGGGGAACGATAAGAGGACTAGTGAAGTATGCATTCAGGAGATGACGGACAAGATCAAGTTAATTCGAGAAAGGCTAAGGGCAGCGCAAAGCAGACAGAAGAGTTATGCAGACTCTAGGAGAAGGGAACTGGAATTCCAAGTAGGTGATTGTGCATTCTTGAAGTTGACTCCTAGTAGAGGAATCCTGAAGCATCCGAGAGGAGGGAAGTTGAGTCCTAGGTATTTAGGACCATTCCCGATATTGGAGAAAATTGGACCGGTGGCCTACCGATTGGATCTACCTGATGGTCTAGTAGGGATGCATGATGTATTCCATGTTTCTCAGATGAAGAAGTACAACCCTAATCTGAGTCATGTACTCAATGAGGAACCGTTAGAGTTGCAACCGAATCTAAGTTATGTGGAGAGACCAATCAAGATCTTGGAACGGAGTACCAAGACTCTTCGAAACAAGCAGATACCCATGGTGAAGATACTTTGGGATCATCATGGAGCACATGATACGACGTGGGAAACAGAGGAATGGTTAAGACGGAAGTATCTGGATATGCTCTAAGGGTATGACATCTGAATTTCGGGACGAAATTCTCTTAAGGGGGAGGGGATGTAATACCCCGCCCAAAACTACCTTTGACTATGGGGAAAAGTCATGCATTGCATAGTATTTTGTATTTTATGTGGTAGCTTAGAATTATTTTATTTGCATGGATGCATGTGAATTTTTCCGTTGCTCTTTCATTTGAATTAATTGAGGTGAAATAGTGTGTTGTTAAGATTTGGTTAAGGGAGGTTTGGTCGAAGATTTGGATGGATGAGTATTGGGGTGGTAAGAACTTCTTGTAGGAAGAATTAGTATTGGAATCGATTTGGAATAGCGGGGAGGATGGTGATTTTTCCATGGTGGCCCGAGTTTGAATCCTATCTCTTGTGAATCCTAATTTCTCTTCTTGAAGATTCTTTTCCTTAGAGTTTCCATTTCTTGGCTGAAAAAGATATAGCAAATCTAGAGAAATTTTAGTGCCATTACTCCAAGGAAATAAGTCTCTATTTTTATTTCCTAAATTCAAGGACTCTAATGTGAATAAAGTTCACTTTTAATTTTCAGCTTTTATTCCTTAGGATTTTCGAAAAAACCCTAGCTAATAATTAAAATTTCAGCTTCATTTTAGCTTAATAGATGTTGCCATGGATAGTTGGAATTAATGAGTCATTTTCCTAGTAGGAAACCTTGTTGATTTTAACCCTAGAATGTTAGCTAAAAATCTGGAAAAATTTCCAGCAAGTGCCGCCACTTCTTGAAGGAATTTTAGCTCAATCCAAACTCTTCTAGGACTAGAGGAAATCTTATCCAAATCCTTGATAAAACCAGATTTTATTCAATCCTAAATCAACTAGGATTAGAATCCCTTTTCCTAGCTAAATTTCGGCGGCTTTGTGCAAGCACAAGCTACACGAAATTCTTGCACTCCTAATTGCAATCAAACTCTTCAAACCCTAGCTCAAATTACCTAGAACAACCTCCACTAAATCAGATTACTCTAGTAACACAAAATCAGATTTTTCTTCACCAAAAATTCCAGAATTTTCGTCCAGCTTATGCCCAGAATTTTCGACAGCTTTGCACTCTAAAACCTACCAAAACCCTTTATTGATTAAGCCAAATTCCAGCACCTAAAAACCACACTTTTCTCCTGTGGAATTTCGTCAAAAATAGCAGCCAAAACAGTCCACAAATCGTCACTCTTGCATAGAATTTTCGCACAGCACTTGCACAGAATTTTCAGTCACCAAAACTCACACAAACTCTCTCTTATTTTGGCCAAAAAACCTGAACACACTCAACCCTTCTCTTGAGCATTATTTCGGCCAGCCTAGGGAGCGATTTCAGAACACTTTTCTCCTCTTAATCCCTCTTGAATTCGGCCAGCATCAAAGGTACAACAATTTGTAAATTTTCGCCCTTGCTGTCCAAGAAACCTAAAGCCATTAGGAGTCCTTCTTAGCACCGCCATCTAACCCTAAATCAAACTTCTCTAAATCTAAATCACAATAGCCGACACTGCCTCCTTACCACACAAAAATTCCAGCAAATTCTCTCTGCAAATTCTCGAAAAACTCAAGAACTATTCTAAGCAAAAATCGAACACACGTTAAGGTAAGCAAAAATCCTCTCAACCTCTTGATGCCGTTTTCTCTAATGATTCTTTTCTCCTTCTTCTTCCCTTAAATCACGCCACATAGAGGCTGATTTCATCTTCTTCTTTAATTTTCGATCAAGAGGAGCAAAGAGGTTGCTTTTCTCTTCTTTTCAAGAGAACTCGGGACGATCACCATAGGAGCATCGAGACCTCATTACCCAGTTGTTGCAAGGTAAGGGAATACCCACCCTTGATGCCGAAAGTAAGGTTTAATGATGTCTATTAGTTGGATGAGCATATGGTCATGGTATATGATCTTTGGGGATTGGATAGTTTACTTGGATTTAAATAGGGGATTGCGAATTGTTGTGAAAATAAATGAGATTAGAGTATTTTTGAATTAATTGAGACCCTAATCATGATATTATATGGTTTAGATCATGAGGATAATTGAGGAAAGCAAGATGTGATTTTATCTCATTTATCTGAGGCATATCAAATAAGTCCTTGCACAAACTCTTTTGTTAAATGTTGTGATGGTAAGTCCTTGTATAAACTCTTTTGTTAAATATTGTAATGGCAAGTCTATGTTGTGAAGCTTTGTAAAGCTATTGTTGAACTATGATTATTTGGGTTGTAAACGTGGATGATTATTCTTTAAACGGTTTTGTCAAACTAATGATTTTATCAAGAAAACTAATCTTTCCTAAATTTTTAGAAAACTCTTTTAGGGAAAAACCACGTTGTACAAAGCCAAGGTGTGGAGATATTTTGAATCAGGAATTGACGGATATGTTCGTTGAGTACTCAATAAGGGTAGACTAACAATACTAGTCTTGGAGGGCTAGCGTAAGTCTTCTGGTAGGAGGCTACCTCCAGAAGATGAACTCTGCTTGAAAAGGCGACAGTGTTGGTTGGTTAAGCAACTCTGAGCTAGCATTTGTACCTGGTATGGTATATTTATATTCCCGGCATGGACACCCGGATGGTTTTGTTGGGTGTAGAGATGGAGGAGTATCTCACCCGGTGAGTTGTACACTCACCTTGATCATAACGCCCAATGTGTGGTAATCTGGTCCGGACAAGGTGCACAAAGTGTGGTGCCTTGGCCATTTTGTTCTCATGGAGCCCAACGTGTGGTGACATGACTGTTTATTCGAGTGGAGGATTTATTTTGTACAAAGTGTGACAATGAGAAAAACCCACTCCTTGTGAAAAGAGATTGTTTATGACTTGCCAAATTATTTCTACAAATGTTTTACACTTTGCATACACGTACTATTCAAAACACCATGTGCATACACAGGACTTATTGAGATTTATTCTCACACGGTTTTACATCATGTTTTCAGGAGATAGATTGTGCTGAGTCAGCGGGGCTATGACAGTAGAGGCTTTTGCTATTTTTCCTATGCTGTTTTAGGAGACTTTTGTCGTTTATACTTCTGAACAATATTTCTTTTATTTCGTATTGCTCCAATTTGAGCCTGATGTAATAAGAGTATTTCTTCATTTATTAAAATTGATTCTTTTGGATATTGCCTTTATATTTTATACCTCGTTTTATAGACCCCTTGTCCTACGGGACGGGGCGACATCCCCGCCCTTTTAGGGTACGTAGTCATGGGGTGTTATAAGTGCTATCCTCTTCATTGCTAATTGTTAATAATGCACTAATGAATAACTGCTTGACAATCCTTGAGTAGTAAACTTACATAAGGGAAACTTTGTGCTCTAAAAATTAATATTCTGCACTAGTATATTGCCTCTGAATATAGCTAAGGTCCTGTAATTCTTTCTATGAAATTCATGACAAGTTTTGGATGAACTGCTTAATATGAATATTGATCATATGTGATCTCAGTTTGTTGATATCCAAAAAGGACACCAGTTTGGTATCTTGAATATCGACCAAAAGTACTCTCTTCAGAAATATAGGCATCTTTGAGACTAGAGTTATTGGTAAAATTGTTTTTAAGTTATTGACACGATTTTGTGACAAATTCATTAAAATTCATTGATAAAAAATCTCAGACTGTTGGATAGCTTCCTTAATGATCAAAACTCTTTGAGAAAACCAGGACAGATCAAAATTCTGAAAAAACCATTATCTCCTGCATTATGACAGGGGGAGTTTTAGACTCATATTTTCTTGATCCAAAAGTCGTGTCCAAAAATGTGTTCTTCAAAAACTTCATGCTATTTTGGACACTTTTTGGACATCCAAAACTCAAGTTCCAAAAAGTCCCATACTCTTACCAAGTTTTGGATGTATGTTTTGGATGTACAAAATTGACTCCAGTTTCCTCTCATAATTTACAAATATTTATGTATGTATATATTAAGGGGGAGCATCTCATCTCATGATTTATTTGCTATAACTCTTTTCTATTCATGTTTATAAAATCATTATATCGGTTATTTCTTTATGGAATAATCATATGATGGAAGGAAGGAGGATATGGAGGTAGGTTGGGCTATAAGCTCATTAAGCCATGCTTGTGAAGTATATATTTTAATTTTCTATCTTAATCTCATAAGCACTCTTTGAGTCCTATAATAAAAGATTGCATTTCAATAAAAAATATTCTCATTTCTCTCAGTCTAACATGTTCGTTCTATACACATCAGTGTTTTTATATCATAATCCCATCAAGTTTTGTTATCACTTAAAAAGGGGGAGATTGTTAGCCATAAGGGCATTCTCCTATATTTTTACTTATGACAAACTTTGATGTGGACAAACTTGTGTGTTCTATATGTGATAAGATATGTTTGACCTCAATTCTTCTAAGGAAGATTGCTAAGCAACTCTTTAGAAATGGAATCCAAGAATAGATAACTAAGTAGAAGACCAAGCTTAAGAGATTGTATGCCAAGAAGTTCTTGTGGAAGAACTTTAGACTAGGAATCGTTATTAAGGTATCTCTTGGTAATTCCTATATCCCTTTACCTCATTATTCAATTTTATTTCTACCTTAAAGCACACAAACAAAAAGATCTCAAAGTTGTAAATCTCAGAATTTTGGATTGAGTAGTTTGGATGATTTTGCATCCAAAAGATTCCTCCAAAATTCCGTAAATAGTTTCAAATCATTTTTGTCTGAAAAAGTGCCATTTTGTGCTTACTTTTTGGATGCATCGTCGTCCAAAACATGAGTCCAAAATGCGGATAAATCTGATAGTGAATAATAGCTATTTTATAGCTGTTGAAACTTTATTTTATGTCTCTATATATAACTTCTAAACTCGATTTGATAGTAGATTTTTGCTCTATCCTTCTTAGAAACACTCTTTCTCTATTGAAAACAAAAATCTCCTTTATAAAAGTGAATTCAAATTGTGTCTTAAAGGTAAAAGAGTGTGTGCCTTCTTCTTGGTGCACATCTACTCAAAGAAGTGGGCCTTTATTGTTCTATTGATATTCAATCTTTTGTGTAAACTAAGGTTGTGGTGTAAAACCCATCTGTGGTGAACCTTGATTTGTTGGTTGATTGAGAGGTTTTGGAAAACCAAGTGCAGTGATCATCTCTTGTATTTGGTATAGATTGATTCCATTAAGTTTGGTAAATGAAATCTGGTTGAAAATCCTTAAGTGTGAGTTTAAGGTAGTTGATGTAGATCTCGGTAGATTGAACCACTATACATTCCATGTGTTATTTCTCTGTATATAGCATTAACAGCATTATGCTTCTTACCTTAGTCTGAATCTGGATATTTCTCAAAGTTTCCTTGGATAGCCTTCTCTGTTATAGTGAAGTTGGTCCAAGAAACTTGAAGAACATTTATATTCTGTAAATCAGAGGTATTAAAAATTTTCAATTTTCCAAAAAACCTTATTCACCCCCTCCCCCTCTAAGGTTTTTCAATATGCATCAGATTCTAAGAGTAATACTTTTGGGAAACACAAAAATCAAACTTATTGGAATTTCTGCTTCAAGGTGTATATTCACTTTAGTAAATATTTGTTCTAATGGTTTCCATGTAGTAATTTTTAATATCTTTGAAATATTAAAAAGTTCTTGCTCTAAGAATGTAAGTGAGAAAGAGGAGATGCTTTTGTTAGAAATAACATTATTACATCAATATCAAATATTAGAATGCCAAAGCAAATAGATAAAATCTTTAGTCGTACTTTATAAACACATAAAATATACTATCTTACCAATGTGACATTGAGTCATGTTACCTATGACTCATGGTAAGTTATTTGATCTTTCCTATTGTAACTATCTATATATTTGTGTGTAGTAATGGAATAATACACAAAACTAGGTAGGTGGAAAAAAGGACCAAGCACCCTATTTATAGAATAACTAGAATAACCTTTTCTATCTTAAGTTATTTTTTGGAACTCTTTTAATCTTCTTCTTTATAACTCATGTAATTCATGTAGCTTAGCCTCCCTATTTCACAACATAATGGAAGTAGTGGCCTTTCAACATATAGGTTACAATTTTGGTTGTAATAGCCTCATATTTTATTCTCATAACTCTTATGTATGTTATAATTGATAGAGGTTATCAAGGTTACATTTCCAGCAACCTTTACTAAACCTACATGTTGAAGTTGAGGCCTAAAATGTTCTTTAACAAAAAAAAAAAAAAAGACTTGAACCCTAAATAAATAAGCTTAAACATCAATTTCATGGGAAAAGTTTGAGACTTCTATTTCTACTTGTTAGGTATGAAATACTATGTTTCATGCATTCAAGAAACTAAAAGAATCCATCCAATCTGTCAACAAAGTGAAGAGCAATTTCCATGGGCCAATTCAATCCTTGGTCAATTGCCAACAATTTAAAACACTTAATGGTGAGAAATCATACTAAACATTATCAACCAACATATAAATAATACATAATTAGAAAGAATAAAACATAAGTAAAGTAAACTGATTAGTATTAGCACTAATACAATAATTGCAAATCACAGTATTAAGTGAAGGATTGACAGGAAAAAGAAAACCAAAACATTAGAGGATAATATCCAGATGTTATTCATGTGCTCATCAATGAAGAAAGAATCATTGCAATTGCAGACATACTTTGAACAAGGAGATCAAGGGAAACAATTTGCGACACAAAGAAGCAGAAAATACCATCATCATTTTCCTAGCCATTGGTACGACTACAGGAAAGCAAAGCTTAAGCATGCCAAAGACAGAAACAATAGCCAAACAGTATAAACCATCACATAACATTGACACTACAAGCAAATGATACATTAGCGACAAAATTTTGTTCCTAACTAAAATTTTGTCTCTAAAAATATCTTTTAACGAGGAAAATTAAAATTTTCTCCAATGATAAAAACTTTTTGTCACTATTGATTATTTTTATTTCCTAACTAAAAGTGATGGCTTTAGTTAGGAAATAAGTGTATTAGCGAGGAAAATTTAAGTTTCTTCGCTAATGATACATCATCAGCGATGAAAATTCATTTCCTAGCAAAAAATATTAATTTTTATCACTATTAATTATACTTTTAGCGACAAAATTCATATTTTTTAACTAATGCCCGTCTTTATTTTTAAATATTTATAACATTGCCCCAAAAAAATTTGTAAATTAGTTTTTAAATTTTGTATAATTACAAAATGACCTCAAAATTTTGTAAATTGATCCCTAAATTTTAAAATATTTATAATATAACCCTAAAAATTTTATAAACTGTCTTTAAATTTTTAAATATATAAAATATCACTTCAAATGTTACAAATTACTCCTTAAATGTTGTAAAAATATAAAATGATAATAAAAAATTATAAATTGGTCATTAAATTTTAGAATATTTAAAAAATAATCCTAAAAATTTTACAAATTAATCCCTAAATTTTTAAATATTTATAAATGCACTATATTTTAGGCTGATTTATAGAAATTAAGCCAGATTATGTTGCAAAACATGTCCGATTACATTCAAATTTGGTCATAATATATATTTTTTTAGAAAATTCAATAAATCTAACTGTTGGTTCGTTAATTTGATACTCCTATCTTTGTAAATGCATTAGGTTTTGGATATTTTTCTAGATATTATGCTAGATAATGTGCTAAAATATATCCGATTACCTTTAAATTTTGTCATAACACTTTTCTTAACAATTTTAACAAATATAATGGTTAGATTGTTAATTTGATATGCCTTTCTTTGTAAATGCATTAGGTTTGGATATTTTTTTAGATATTATGCTAGATAACATGTCAAAATATGTCCGATTACCTTCAAATTTTATCATAACACTTTTCTTAGTAATTTATATTTTTTCTAGATATTATGCTAGATAATGTGCTAAAATATATTCGATTATCTTCAAATTTTGTCATAACACTCTTAACAATTTTAACAAATCTAATGGTTGAATCGTTAATTTGATATGCCTATATTTGTAAATGCGTTAGGTTTTGGATATTTTTCTAGATATTATGCTAGATAATGTGCTAAAATATATCTGATTACCTTCAAATTTTTTCATAACACTTTTCTTAGTAATTTTAACAAATCTAACAGTTGAATTGTTAATTTGATACGCTTATCTTTGTAAATGCGTTAGGTTTTGGATATTTTTTTTAGATATTATGCTAGATTATGTATTAAAATATATCCGATTACCTTCAACTTTTGTCATAATACTTTTCTTAGCAATTTTAACAAATCTAATGGTTGGATCATGAATTTGATATGCCTATATATATTTGGTACACACACACACACACACACACACACACATATGTATGTATATATATTCATCTGTTGTATTAAATAATATATAGAGTATATTAATGTGTGTGTGTGAGTGTATTTACACACACACACACACACATGTGTGTGTGTGTATTATATATACATATATAGATATATGTGTGTGTGTGTGTGTGTGTGTGTGTGTATGTTTATATATTTATATTTGTGTGTCATATATATATATATATATATATATATATATAGTGTGTGTGTGTGTGTGTTTTTTTTCTCTTTCTAATTGATCTATATGTATATAATCATTTAATAAAAGTAATGATATAATTAATAGTATATAAATTTTTAAAATTTTATAAATGTACAAAATAATTTATTACAATGAATAATGTTGTTTCATAGATAATTTAATATAATTATTATATTTTTATAATATTAATTTTTTGAAAATTAAAAAATAAGGAATAATTTAAATAAAAAAAGGGATTAGACCAATCTGTTGCCTTGGCCCAGCAGTTGAGGCACAAGGCCTTTTGTGCGAGGTTGCGCGATCAAAACTCTGCAGCATTGAATTGTGGAATTTAATTCGAGGTAGTGATTAGGTGTGGCGAGTTCATGTGGACCGTTTCAAAAATTTATTATTTTAAAAGAAATTTTAAACAGCTTTGGCGAGGAAATTCTTTTCTCGCCATTGATAATTTTTAGCGACAAAATATTTTGTATTGGCAAGGAAATTTTTCTTGCCTTTGACCCTTTTTAGCGACGAAATTTTTGCATTAGTAAGGAATTATTTTGTCGCGAAAGATAATATTATTTTCTACTAGGAATTTAATTTGCTAGATTAAATTATATTTTTTGTTATGAAATTTTTGCCGCGAAACTCCTTTGTCGCAAAAAAATCATCATTAGCGACAAAATGAAGATTTTTGGCGACAAAATGAAGATTTTTGGAGACAAAAGTCATTAGCTTTAGCGACAAAATATTTCCTCGTTAAAAGCTATGGCTTTAGCAAGGAAACAAATTTCCACGCTAAAGGGCCCCTTTTCACGACAAAACTCAAGACCCTTTTGGTGATGAGGCTTTAGCGACAAAAGGGCAAGGAAATATTTTTCCTTGCTAAAGGCCTCCAACGACCCTTTAGCGAGGAAATTAGTACTTTTAGAAACAAAAATGTTTTGTCACTAAAATCTAATTTTCTTGCAGTGTGACTAGGCAAATCTCAAATAGTAGCTTCTCCATTCAAGACAATAGCTGAACTTGGAGCAAATTGTAAGGAACATTTATCTTTCAGACATTTCATATCATGAAGATCTTCAAAATTGAAGGTGCATGGTTTTATTTAGGTGAAAAAAGTGTTCAGGGGAAACTCAAGTTGAGAAAGGAGAAAGGATTCTAATGGAAGGTAAAAATTAGATGTCACTCAATGACCTTTACCAAGTAACTCAAAGGGATTCATGAATAGTTAATAGAAGAAACTAGTAAATGATAGAGATAATCAGTTGGTTAGGTGTAATTCTCTCACAAAAGCAAAAATTACGAGAATCAATTAGGTCAGATAGTAACATTCCCTAAAAGCTATTTTTAGGATATTCTTCAGAGTACATGTGAAAGACTTTAAAAACATTTTGAAAAAATTACACGCAAATGACTAATGAATCTAACCTGGGTCTAACAAGGGTACTCAAGGAATATGAATCAAACCTGGATATGAAAATTTTACATGCAGACGACTAATGAATCTAACCTGGATCCAATGTCAAGGGTATTGCTCAAGGAATGTCAATGGTACTATGTTAGTTAGGTTTAAAATATTAGAAAATAAAAAATAAAATTGTAGCTAATTAAATTGGTGTTATTAGGAAAGATTGTCACCTGAACAGTTGTATTTTTATAACTAGGTATATTTAGTATTTTTTTCATAAATAGTTTTGATTTTTTATTACAAATAGTTGCAATTATTGATGGATTGGAAGATCGATAAAAATACATAAAGCTGAAGCAAAACGGATAATTTTTCTATCTTCTTTACTTTTCTTCTATGTTAATCTATTGCTGCACTCTTCTTATATTTTTCTCTCTTTCTTGGAAAATTCTATACTTTTGTTAGAGTAGAATTTGTGTCTTGGCTTTGTTAAATCCTAGAGGATTTTGTCTTAACCCTACAACAACTAAGTGGAGACTGAAAAACCTTAGAGGGGGGGGGGGGGGGAGTGGTGAATAAGGTTTTTGGGCAAAAAAAAAAAAAAAAAAAAAAAGCTCTTGAATAAAATATGTTTTGAGAAAAAAAGTATTCTTCAAATTTTTTTACCAACAATACTTGCAATAATGAGAGCTTCTCAAAATGACTTAAGGAATATCTAAACTCAGGATAAGGTAAGATGCATGATGTAATTAATACTGGATTGAAAATAGGTTGGTGAGAGCTTTTAAAGATTTCTTTAAGAAGCAGAGAAAATTTAAGCTAGGATGATTGCAGCTGATCCGAAAATAAATGCAGAGAGATATAGCACGAGATTTATAATGGTTTGATCTACCAAGATCTACATCCACTACCTTAAGCTCACACTTAAGGATTTTTAACTAGATTTCATTCACCCAACTCAATGGCATCAATTTGTACCAAATACAATAGAGGATCACCACACTTGGTTTTCCAAAACCTCTTAATCAAGCAACAAACCAAGGTTCACCCTAAATGGATTTTACACCACAACCTTGGTACACAAAAACGATTGAAGATAAATGAAATAAAAATGGCTCGCTCCTTTGAGCAGATATACACGAAGAATAAGCTTCAAACAATTTTACCTTTTTAGACACAATTCGATTTCACTTTGATGCACTATGATAAATGAGAATTTTGTTTTCTATAGAGCAAGAGTGTTTCTTTGAAGGATAGGACAAAAATCTACTTTTAAATTAAGTTTTGAAACATTTTATAGAGGAATAAAGTGAAGTTCCAATGGCTAATTTTTGCTGTCAGAATTGCCAGAGTTTTGGACTCAAGTTTTGGATAATGGTGCATCAAAATGGTAAGTCCAAAATAGAACTTTTTCAGGCAGAATCGACTTGGTACTGTTCACAGGATCTTGGACGAAGCTTTTAGATGTAGGTTCACCCAAATCACTCAATCCAAAATTCTAAGGATTTAAAAATTTGAAAACTTTTTGTTTTAGTGCTTCAAGGTAGAATTAAGTTGAATCATAAGGTAAAGAAGACATAGGAATTTACACAGTGAAATACCTTAACAAAGATTCCTAGTCTAAAGTTCTTTCATAATAGATTCTTGGTATACAATCTCTTAAGCTTGATCTTCTTCTTGATTTTTCATTCTCGGATTCTATTGTTTCAAGAGTTACTTGGTAATTCAATTTGTACGCCTTGGAAGAAATAAGGTCAAACATGTCCTATAACATATAGATCACACAAGTTAGTCCTCAACAATGTTTGTCATAAGTCAAAACACATGAGAACGCCCTTAGGACTAAGAATCTCTCCCCTTTTAGTGATGACAAACTTAATGGGATTGTGATAAAAAGAATAAGGATATGTACAGTACGGACATGTTAGACTGAGAGAAATAAGAGTTTTTTTTTTTTTTATTGAAATGCAATCTCTCATCATAGGACTCAAAAAGTTCTTATGAGATTAAGATAGAAAATTAAAGCATATACTCATAAACATGGCTCAATGAGCTTATGACCCAACCTACCTCCATATCCTTCTTCCTTCCATCATACGACTATTCCTCAAGAGAATAGCCACAGTAAAAATTGTATAAATATGTACACAAGGAGATATAGTAAATAAATCATAAGATGAGAAACTCCCCCTTAATATGGGCATACAGGAACATATGTAAAATATGAGATTTTAAAGTGCGATTTTAGAGAAAATTGAATTCAATCTTTGGATGTCCAAAATGTATATCCAAAACAAGGTAAGGGAGAGTTTGAAGCTTTTGGACATAACATTTTGGATGTCCAAAACATGTGTCCAAAATAAGGTAAAGTTTAAGACAGAAACTGTCTCCTTTGCAAAGCTCAATTTTGGACTAGATTTTTGGATCAAGAAAGCATATGTCCAAAACTCCCCCTGTATAAGTGCAGGAAACAACGAGTTTTTTTAAATTTTGATCCACCCTAGTTTTCTCAAGAAATTTTAGACTTTCAAGGGTGGTTTTATGAAATGAGAGATATACGAATAACTATCCTTATCATTTGAGATTTTTAACAAAGAGCATATCGTAAAGGTTTCAAAAATCGGTTTGAGCAACAACCATATCATGATAGCTTTCGGAATCAAATAGACTAGCAGCTCCAATTTCAATAAGACCTTTATACATAAAAATGTCTTTGACTGGAAGCATGATACCTAACTAGTTTTTAGTGAGCCACTTTAAGTTTTTTGGACATCAACAAACTATGATCACGATTATTTAGGAATCACAGATCATAAACTAATAAATTTTTCATAGCATGCTGGTTTAATCAATTTCAAATTTTGATATGAATTTCATAGAGAGAATCACAGGATCTTAACAATATTCAGACTCAGTAGATAAATTTGTTTTAGTGCAAAACATCAATTTCAGAGCACAAAACCGCATAGCCATCAGTGCAAAATTAGAATTAGACTACTCAAAGATAGTCAACAGTTAATCAGTAGTGCAGAGTTAACAATATAGCCACAAAGAGAATAGCATAATAACACAGTATGGTGCTCAATTAAATTGCTTCCATTTTTCCATAGTGTAAGTGCACACTGACACATACATACTTGCCCAATCACATCAATCCAAGCACAACAATCACAATTCAGCAAGCACAACAAGTACAACCTAGCACAACAATCACAATCCAACTAGCTATCATTCCCCCCCCCGCCCTTTTGTCATCAATCAAAATGGAGAATAATACGTAAATATATGAAACAGTAATAATTATATATATGTGAAGCATTCATAAGTTGAGTAGAGATAGTAGTTAAATGACAAAAAATAAATTGTTCAAATGCTGGGGCGAAAAATAAAAATTGTTCAAGAAAGCAGTAAGGAATTTGTTTTGGTAGTGGGCGGTTGGAGTTCAATCTACTGATCCAGTCACTCAAGAAATGTGAATTGTCTCAATTTTTGACCCGGCACCCTTTCTGGAGTGTTGTCCAGCAAGTGTACTTGATTTCCTCTTGACTACCACATGTTTTTGTCTCTTTCTAGATGAGACACGAGATTTAGAGAGGGCGGGGGGTGCTACATCTTCCTGATGAGGGGATTTTTCTTTGTCGTGCGCAAGGACTATAACTTCCTTAGCAGGGACTGGTTTTTCTGCAGTTGCCTTTGCTGGAGATGGTGCTGATAGAGGAGACAACAATTCATCCATTCTAGCCTTTTCCCCCACAACAGTAAGCCTTTTCCAAGAATTTGAATATCTGAACTAAGGCCATCTAGTTTAACAACTAGAAAATTGACGGTATCCAGAATGCTTTCAGTTAATCCTTTGTCCTGAGTACGTTATTTTCCTTTGGCAAAAGATTCTTCTTGAGGCTCTACCTCAATTTTTCTTTTGACTCCAACAGAAGGGGCATTCTTGCCTTTAGCTTTCACTTTTAATAGTTTTTCCCTTTCATCACCAACTGCATCACGAAGTAGCTTCCATTCATCTTCCAATCTCATATATCCCATGCACTCAAAAGATTCAAAGCTGTATACATTCATTTTTTAGGGCACAAGGGGGACTGAATTTAGATCAATATCAAAATGTCTAAACACCTTCGTTAGCAAATTTCTATAAGGTAGTGCCTTGCTAGAGGTGTTTTTGATCTATATCATCAACTTGGCAGCTAAAAACCCAAAACTTATTTGCTTACCTTCAACCAGCGCTAGCATAATCACCATTTGCATTATGTTGATGGAGGTTTTGTGTTCGAAGCTTGGGGCCACCATGGTTGAGACGTGCAGAATCCTACTCTCTCCATTCAGCCACTTTATGTTTCTGTCACTAGAGTTCTTGAAACTTCTTCCGCTAGTAAACATTTCTTCAAACTTCTTTAAATCAAACATATTAGTTTCTTCTAGAAATTTATTCAGTTTAAAGTACTGAATCCTTCCATCTCTAACCTCACATATTTGGTTTAACAAATGGTGGTCAAACTCGAGATTTTTACCCCCGACTCTAGAGGTATACCACCTGACCATAAACCCTTATCTAGTTTCCTCTAGTCGCCCTTTTCTTAGGTTAGCATAGAATTCCTAGATAAGTGAGGTAAACTGTTTTTCATCAATGGATAGCAGACTTTCCCAACCAACAGATTTAAACATATTTAACATATTTGAAAAATTCAAAAAAGATGATGGATTTACCCGATAGCCAACAATCACTGTTCGATTTCTCAAAACTAATTCATTATAATCTGATTCACTTTTCGAGTCTAAAAAGTGAGGTACTTGGGTTTTGAAACTTTCCTATTTCGGAGAGGATTTAGAGGAGTCATTTTGAGAAGCCGAGAGTTCTAGAGCAATCACTTTTCCTTTTTCCTTTGTTGATGACTTCTTCATCATCGGAGATATTTTTCAGACCTTCTTTGATTTCAGCTTGGTTGATTTTGGTGCTTTTGCCATTATAGTCAGAGGATAAGGGTTTGGACATTCGGTTGTTCAAAGAGAAACTCAGAGGATTTTGAGGAAGAGAGGATGAAGAATGGTCAGTTTTAGAATTCGGGAGAGAGAAATAAGAGAAAGTCTTTTGTGAGTTCCTAGGAAGTTGTGATAGTAAGTAAACTCAAGTACATTGAAAAAAAACCATTTTCATTAGAGATTTTAAAAAGTGTCTTGAGAAAAGTGCTAATATTTTGAAATTCAAAAGTGAAAATCTGGAAGCAGTTATCTTAGAGAGAAATACGAAGCATCAGAGGTGATTCTGTTTTGGATTCAAGCTTAATCCGAAATGTACATCCAAAAAGGAACTTCTTTAAGAGAGAGTTTTGGACTTATTTTCTGAAATGCTGTGTCCAAAAGCTGTGTCTTCAGTGGTTCTGCAAAATAGGAAAAATAATTCTTGTGCAAACATGTCAGTCACATGATCTTTATGATTCCTAAACTTCTTCTCAGATTATTGAATCTTTCTTCGGCCAGAGGTTTTGTAAAGATATTAGCAAGTTGTTCATCAATTGAAATATATTCAACACATATATCTCCTTTAAGCACGTGATCATGAATAAAATGATGTTTAACTTCTATATGTTTGGTCTTAGAATGTTGAATAGGATTCTTAGTTAGATTGATAGCACTTGTATTGTCACATAATATAGGTACGCAATTAAAATTAAGGCCAAAATCAAGCAGTGTATTTTTCATCCACGGAATTTGTGTGTAGTAGCTTCTAGCTACAATGTATTCGGCCTCTGTTGTGGATAAGGATACACATGATTGCTTCTTGCTGTACCATGACACTAAAGAGTGTCCAAGAAATTGGTAGTGGTCGCTGGTGCTTTTTCGTTCAATTTTACAGTCCGTATAATCTGCATTGATATATCCTATATGACCAAATGTGTTAGTAAGAGGATATCATAAGCCATAATCATATATTCCAACTAGATATCTAAGGATGCGTTTCACGGCACATAGGTGTGATTCTTTTGAACATGATTGAAATCAGACATAAAAATAAACTGAAAATATGATATTTGGCCGGCTAGCAGAGAGATAGAGTAATCTTCCAATCATAACTTTTTACTTAGATTCATCTACCTTCTTACCCTTTTCATCCTTGTCAAGTTTTAAGGAAGTGCTCATAGGTGTTTAGATTTCTTTGGCTTCATTCATACCAAACCTTTTGAGCAATTCCTTAGCATACTTAGCTTAATTTAGGAAGATTCCATCTTTGGTTTGTTTGATCTGTAACCTGAGAAAGAAGTTTAGTTCTCCCATCATGCTCATTTTGAATTCTTGCTACATTATCTTAACAAACATCTTGCATAAGGAATTATTAGTAGCACAAAAAATGATATCATCAACATAAATTTGAACAATAAGAAGATCGCTAGATTTTTTTGACTTAATAAATAGTGTGGTATTAATCAATCCTCTAGAAAAACCTTTTGAGAGTAAGAATCCACTAAGCCTTTTATACCAAGCTCATGGGGCTTGTTTTAAACCATAAAGGGCCTTTGAAAGCTTGAAAATGTAATTTGGAAAATGCTCATGAATAAAGCTCGAAAGTTGTTCTACATATACTTCCTCCCCAATAAAATCATTTAGAAATACACTTTTTACATCCATTTGATAAAGCATAAAATTTTTGAAAAATACAAATGCAAGAAGCATTCTTATAGATTCTAATCTAGTAATGCGAGCAAATGTTTCATCATAATCAATATCATCTTCTTGATTGAATCCTTGGGCAACTAGTCTTGCTTTATTCCTAATAATAGCTCCATTTTCATCAAGTTTGTTTCTAAACACCCACTTGGTACCAATAATCGGATGATCAAGTAGTCTAGGGACAAGTTTCCAAACTTGATTTCTCTCAAATTGGTTCAGCTCTTCTTGCATAGCAATTATCCAAAAATCATCATGCAAAGCTACATCAATACAATTGGGTTCTATACTTGAGAGTAGAGCAAAATTATATGTGAAATACTGTCTAGTTTTGACTCCCCAGCTCAGATCACCTATGATTTTCTCTTTTAGATGACCGGTTTTGTATTTACAATCCTTTAGTAATTCTTGATCTGTGAATTCTTCAATTTCTTGCTTTCCTTGTTCAGCTTGTACTTCTTCAAATTCTTCTTCTTTTGCATTAGTGTTTAGCGGTGGTACTTTATGTTGTTCCTTCCCTCTTTCCTTTAAACTTCCTACATCATCATCATTTTCCCTTGAAGTATAAATGTTAGACTCATTAAAGATAACATGTATGGATTCTTCCACACATAGAGTTTTTTTTATTGTACACTCTATATGCCTTTTTATTAGAAGAGTATCCAAGGAATATGACCTCATGAGATTTACTATCAAAATTTTCAAGATTGTCTCGGGTATTAAAGACAAAAATTTGTAGCCAAATACTTTGAAATAGGAAATTGATGGAGTTTTATGGAACATAAACTCAAAGGGTGTTTTTCTTAAGAATGGTCTCAACATCACTTAGTTTACAATATAGCATGTTGTATTTTCAGCTTCAACCCAAAAATATTTTGGAAGAGAGTTTTTACAAATTATAGATCTAGCCATTTCTTGTAAGGTTCGATTCTTCCTTTTAATAACACCATTTTGTTGAAGGGTTTTAGCTGCTAAAAAGTTGTGAAATACTCCATTTTCATCACAAAAGTGTGTAAATTCACTGTTGCAAAACTCTCTACCATTATTACTTCTAATAGAAATTAGTTTGCATCTAATAGAGTTTTGGACGATCTTGAATAGTTTTGAAAATTTAAAGAATGCTTCATGTTTTTATCCAAAAAATAAAGTCCAAGTGAATCTTGAGAAGTCATCAACTAACACATAAGCATACCTCTTACCACTAAGGCTAGTGGTCCTCATTGGTCCAAACAAATTCATATGAATTAATTCAAGAGGTTTTGAGGTAGAAATCAATTTTTTGGATTTGAATTTATTTGTTTTTCAAATTGGCATGCATCACAAATTTTGCTTTTATCAAATTTCATTTTAGGCAGTCCCCTAATAAACTTTTTTGAGGATAATTTGTTTAGTAAATCAAAAGATACATGGTCTAATCTTCTATGCCAAAGATAGACATCATTGTTATGCACAGAAAGACATTTAATACCATGAGCTATAAGATCATTTAGATAGAATACATAAACATTTCCAATACGGTTGGCAATAAAGATTGTTCCATTATATGGCCTATTCATGATAGAGCAAGAATCCTTCTCAAAAATGACTTTGCAACCATTGTCACACAATTGGCTAATGCTAAGCAAGTTATATTTCAGCTCATTAATTAATAACACTTGTTTTATAATGGTTGAAGAACCTTTACTAATATTACCTATGCCAAGAATTTTTCCTTCTTTTTATCTTTAAAGGTAAAGAATCCTTTATTTGTGGTTTGCACATCTTCTAATAGGGCTACATTTCTAGTCATTGTCTTGAACATCCGCTGTCCAAAAACTACTTTGTGAAGCTCATTTTCCCCCAACGAATGTACCGATACATGAGAAGGAAGAATGATTTTTGGTACCCACATTTTCTTGGGATCCATGGGGGTTAATAGTATTTCCTCTAATTTTCCAAAATATTTTTGCACCGGATTCCACTTTCTTCTTAACATGACACCTAGATGCTTTGTGTCTAGATTTTTCACAATATGTGTACAGTTTGTGTGTCATATATGATGAGGCAGTTTTTACAAAGTGAGGTTTATGATTTTTATCCTTGATTTCATGCCTATAACCTAGGCCATTTTGATTTTCAGCTAAGTGTTAAGCACCAAGTAATTTTTCCAAGTTGTTCTTACCATTTTTAAACTTTTCAATGCATGTGATGAGATTATTGACTCTATTTTTTATATCATCAAATTTGCTAGCCATACCTTCAAGAGAATGAATTTTATCATATAAGCATTCATTTTTCTAGAGACACATGCTGTAGGTCAGTGATGATAACATCCTTTTCCAAAATAGCACACATATGTGACTCAAGAGGCATTATGTTCTCATTGAACAATTTTACATTCTCATCTAACAAACAATCAATTTTTATTTTCATTTCTTTATTTCTTCTAGACAGCTTTTTTAGTTCATGATACATGTTAATTAGCAATTTGTTTGAATCGTCATGCTTTTCATGATCAGAGTTATATAAATTAGATATTAAATTAGTGGTAGTGGAATTTACCTCATTTTCCATTGCCATGAAGCATATGTTGGCAGTTTTGTTTTCAGAATCATCAACCTCAGACTCGGACTCATTTTGGTCCTAAGTTCCTATCAATCCTTTGCACTTCTTTGTTTTCAAATCATTTTTCTTCTTCTTAAGCATTTTGCCTTCCTTTTCTTTAGCAACTGGGCAATCAGCAATGAAATGTTCTGTGCTTTTACATTTATAGCATTGAGGCTTAAACGCTGAGGTCTATCCTTTTCTCTTTACAAACTTCTTCCCTCTTTTGAAATTTCCTTTGTTAAACATCCTTCTAAATTTCTTCGCAATCGTGGCTAGTTCTTCAGTGTCTACTTCAGTCTCATCACCACTATCTGATTGACTAGTTTTAGCTTCCTCTTTTTCAGCTTTCAGTGTTACTCCCTTTTTACCTTTATTATGGTCATCAGATTCTTAAAACCTTGTGAGCTTCATTTCATGTATTAGAAGAGAGCCAATCAGCTCTTCAGTTGGTAAGGGTTTCAAATCTTTAGATTCTTCCACATCTAGAGCTTTCGACTGCCAACTCTTAGGCAATGCATCCAAAATTTTTCGATTTTGTTCACTAAGGGAATAGACTTTTTCATAGGCTTTAAGTCTATTTGTAATAATTGTAAATATAGTAAACATATCAGTTATACTTTCATTTGGCTTCATTGTGAATAATTCGTAGTCATGAATTAAAAGTCCCAATTTAGATTCCTTAACTTGGTTTGTCCCCTCATAGGTGACTTTAAGTATTCTCCACATATCATGGGCTAAATCACAACCAATAACTCGATTATACTCAGTGGCATTAAGGGCATAACACACAATGTTCATAGCCTGAAAATCCAATGTCATTTCCGCATTGTCTTCAATATCAAATTCATCACTCTGTTTAGACACTTTTCTGCCATCAACAAATTTTAACGGGACTGATGTGTCCGGATTTGGGTATAAAAAATCATATAAAAAAAACCATATACCCAATCAAGTTTAAATTAAAACCTTAATTCCAAATTACACATATGAGCAAGCGTACTCATCATTAACATAGCATAGGGTTCAAACGAGTGTCGATCCTCCAGCAACAAGTATGCATTAGTCACATTTCTTTCACTGTTTAACTGACTCAATAAAGTAAAAGGAAATAAAAAGAAAAATAAAATAAAATAAATATATATACATGTCAAGGATGGAGAAGCATGTAACTCAAATCATTATTTTGACAATCATGATCTTAAAGTACCTAATCATTATCATGACTAATTATTCTCTTGGCATCATGAAAGATTAAGGTAGATTCACTTCTTTGTCCAATCCATGAATCCCTATCTTCTGGGTAAATTAGCATCACATATACTGTCTCAACTAATTCACCTAAAAGATGCATTAGCCACAGTCATTGGTTTAATTCCCATTCCTGACAAATTACATATGAAATTAACCAATGAATCCATATCCTGGCAGACATAAATTAACCTTGAACTACTTTGTCCCTACTCTTAACCGCTTTGTCCAAGTAAGTTAATAGAAAGAACCAACCAATTAATCTCGTAATAAGCACAAGGAATCAAATACCAAGAATAACAATCAATTAATCAAAAGATCAAACAACTTTAAAAATATTGAATATCTAAAACAATGTCAAATTACAATAAAACAATTAATACATCATTGTCAAGAAAAAGAAAACAAAGTAAAAGAAAGCACTCATAGACAAGCTTCCTTCTTCTTCCTTTGAAGACCTTCTTGTACAACCTTCCTTAAATTGAAGAATTCCTCCTTTGATTTGAGTGATTTTCTATGATGATCAATGAATTCTCTCTTTTTCTCATGTGTTTTCCATCTATTTATAGGCTTAGGAAGTGCCTAAACGCGTTGGTGTAATGTTATTGGCCGAGTAGAAGAAGGAAAGTACTAAAAATCCACAGATTACCAAAAATCACGTCCAAAAATCAAGATCCCATCTTTTCCTCAGGGCACAGCCAGAGCCAGCGCCGGTTGTGTTCTGTTTCTTCCTTTATTCGCTGATTTTTTCTTGATTTCCACGCAATGTTGTCCAAAGTGCAGCTGGCGCCAGTTCGGTTCTGTTCTGCCCTGTTTCAAAAATTTTTCATCGCCTCAAAGTTCGTGTCATTAGCACATGACCGGCACCGGTTCCACTGTCCTGGTCGGCGCCACCTCTATTCTGTTTTGCGACGTTCTTACTTCATTTTACCTCTAAAATCTGAAATAATGCACAGAATACCTTTCCAAGGGTAAAATCTCAAATATGAAGGAATATGACTAGTTATTGGACAAAATATATCACAAAACAACCTTAAATAACTAGAAAAAATATGACTAATTTAGCCCCTATCAAGGACAAGTGGCCCATTCACAATTAGATTTCATAATTCAAAGTTGATTAAACAAACCTAAATCTTCATCGTGTTTTTTCAGAATGTATAATTGCTTCCATTGAATAATAGAGGTCGATTTGTTGAGGATCCTTCAACACATGGGAGAGTAGATGAGTTTGTCATTTAAATCTTTTCTACACGGTTGTTAGACCGAAAATAGAGTAGACCCGCTCTGATACCAAATGAAAAACCTTAAGGGGGTGAATAAGGTTTTTGGCAAAATAAAAAAATAAAAAATTGCTCTTGAATAAAATTTGTTTTGAGAAAAAAAAAGTATTCTTTCAATTTTTGACCAATAATACTTGCAACAGCGAGAGCTTCTCAGAATAACTTAAGGACTATCTAAACTCAAGATATGGCAAGATGCATGATGCAATTAATATTGGATTGAAAATGGGTTGGTTAGAGCCTTTAAAGATTTCTTTAAGAAGTAGAGAAAGTTTGAGCTAGGACAATTGCAGTTGATTCGAAAATAAATGCAAAGAGATATAACACAGGATTTATAGTAGTTCGATCTACCAAGATCTACATCCACTACCTTAAGCTGGCACTTAAGGATTTTCAACCAGATTTTATTCACCTAACTCAATGGTATCAATCTGTACCAAATACAACAGAAGATCACCACACTTGGTTTTCCAAAACCTCTCAATCAACCAACAAACCAAGGTTCACTCTAAATGGGTTTTACACCACAACCTTGATACACAAATATGATTGAAGATAAATGAAATAAAAATGGCTCACTCATTTGAACAGATATACACAAAGAATAAGCTCAAACACTTTTACCTTTTAGATACAATTCGATTTCACTTTAATGCACTATGACAAAGGAGATTTTTATTTTCTATAGAGCAAGAGTGTTTCTTTGAAGGATAGGACAAAAATCTACTTTCAAATCGAGTTTTGAAACTTTTTATAAAGGGATAAAGTGAAGTTCCAACAGCTAAAAAATGGCTAGTTTTCGCTGTCAGAATTGCCAAAGGTTTGGACTCAAGTTTTGGACAATGATGCATTCAAATGGTAAGTCCAAAATGGTACTTTTTCTTGCAGAATTGATTTCATACTGTTCATAGGATTTTGGACGAAGCTTTTAGATGTAGGTTCACCGAAATCACTCAATCCAAAATTCTAAGGATTTAAAACTTTGAAATTTTTTTGTTTTAGTGCTTCAAGTTAGAATTAAACTAAATCATATTGTAAAGAAGACATAGGAATTTACATAGAGCAATACCTTACAAAAGATTCCTAATCTAAAGTTCTTCCATAACGGATTCTTAGTATACAATCTCTTAGGCTTAATCTTCTTCTTGATTTTTCATTCTCGGATTCTATTGCTTCAAGAGTTGCTTGGTAATTCAATTTGTACGCCTTGGAAGAACTAAGGTTAAACATATCCTATAACATGTAGATCACACAAGTTAGTCCTCATCACTGTTTGTCATAAGTCAAAATACAGGAAAACACCCTTAAGGCTAATAGAAACAAATAATCCTTAACGATAGCATTATGCTAGTGCAGAACCAATTTTATCGGTTTATTATTTGCTTTTTACTTGGTGTCAATTGTTTCTTTTGCTTACAATCTTAAGGATTATTGTCATCATGGAGGCAGTAAAGAAGGATAGTATGTTCAATGTAGAAATATTTAAATTAGATCAATTTGATAGAACTAACTATACTTGATGGAAGGATAATATCTTATTTCTATTAAGTGAAGTTGGTATGGCTTATTTGCTTGACAAAAATCTACCATCTCTTCTAGAATCAAGTGAAGTTGATATTGATAATTGGAGGTAATGAGGAAGAAATGAGATGAAGATGAAATACGCTGCAGAGGTTTCATTCCTAACTCTCTTTTAGATCATTTATATGACTTGTTTCGTGGTCAAAAATCACCACAAGAATTATTGAAAGCTTTAGAAAACAAGTATACTTCAGAAAAATAAGGTACAGATCGTTTCTTGAGTATGAAGTTCTTCGAATATCAAATGGATGATAATAAGTCTATTATGAGTCAAGTTATTACTTTTGGTTTTAAGAATGAAAGATTTGAAAGTTGAAGTCTCTGAATCTCTTCAAGTGGCTTCTATTATTGCCAAACTTCCCACTACTTGGAATGACTATAGAAAGAAATTATTGCATACATCAGAAGATCCCACTCTTGAACAACTTATGAAATATATTAGAATTGAAGAACAAATTTGCATTCACGAGAAGAAATTTACTTCAGAATTTGGTTCAAAAATGAATGTTAGTGACACCAAAACTAATAAGAAAAGAAAACATGTTGATATTGCATATGAGAATTCTTCCAACAAAAAAAATAAGACGTACTTTTTTTTGTGGAAAGAAAGGATATTTCAAAAAAGAATGTCAATTTTTCAAGCATCTTAAAGGTGAGAAAGATAGAAGTGAAAAAGATTCATAGCAAAACAAGGTAAATCTTATTGAAAACACTGCTGAGATTATTGCCATGGTTTTTTATTTGAAAATTAGCATAATCACTAAATGCAATATGGCAACATTTAAGAGAACAATAGATGGGTGGTAGAATTCTGGTGCTACTATTCACATTTGCAACAATAAAGATTTATTCAAAGATTATGAAGTTGCTACAAAAGATGAATATGTGCTTATAGGAAATAATGACTCAACTAAGGTTCAAGGCAAAGGGGTTGTGGAAATTCAATTTACCTTTGGGAAGAAGTTGATTTTGATAAATATTTTCTATATGCCAACTGTGAGGAAAAACTTAGTTTTTGCAAATCTATTATGTGAAAAAGGACTTAAAGCTGTCATAGAAGCAAAGAAAATTATATTTTCAAAGAATGGTGTATTTGTAGGTCAAGGATGTACTTGCGATGGCATGTTTAAACTTAGTATTAATAAAGTTAATTTTTCTACTTACATGATTAACTCTAATTATAACTTATGATATGTTAGATTATCGCATATAGATGCTAAATATATTCAAAATATATCTAAATTAGGTTTAATACCTAAAATAAGTCATAATAATTCTAAGTGTGAAATATGCCTAAAATCTAAAATGACTAAGAAACATTTTCCTAAAAATGAAAGAACAAGTCAATTGCTTGAAATTATTCATTTTGATATTACTGAATTTAATGGTTATCTAATAGGAGGAGGGAATAAATGTTTTATTACTTTCATAGATGATTATTCTAGGTATACACATGGTTTTTTTGATGAAATAAAAAGATCAAGCACTTGACATGTTTAAAAATTATAAAACAATGATTGAAAATCAATTGGAAAAGACAATTAAAATTTTACGAAGTGATCATGGTGGAGAATTTTTGTCATTTGAAATTTCTAAATTATTTGAACAAAATGGGATAATACTCTAGTGCACCTTACATGCATCAACAGATATGTTTGGCTGAACCAAAAAAAAAAAAAAAAATCAAACATTGGTGGATATGGTGAATGCTATGCTTTTACATTCAAAATTACAATTGAATTTATGGGAAGAAGCTTTATTAACTGCATGTCATATTCATAATAGAATATTATCAAAGAAAACAAAAGTAACTTTATATAAAGCTATTAAAGGTAGAAAACCAAACTTAAGTTATATTGAAGTGTGGGGTGTCTAGCCTATTATAGAGTTAGTGATCCCAAAAGAACTAAATCAGGACCAAGAGCATTAAAGAGATTTTTTTTTTTTTTTGGTTATGTAGAAAATTCTAAGGCCTATAGGTAATTATTAGACCTAGAATTAAATAATATTATAGAATCAAGAGATGTAGAATTTCTTGAAATAAGTTTCCTACATGACTCTAGTGATCATCAAAATAAAATAGCAAATCATAATTATATTGGTCCTAGTTCTTCAAATAAAAGGAAAGATATTGATCATTCTATAGAATCCATAAGAAGTAAAAGAGTTAGGAAAGAAAAAGATTTAGGTTCTGATTTTATTTCTTCACAAGCTATAGTTTTCTTGGTTAAAGGAACAAGAAGTAGAGTTTTGGATGTAATACCAATAGTACTAAATATAGAAGAGGTTTCTAAAACATTTAAAGAAGTTTTGTCTTCTAGAGATTCAGCTTTCTGAAAAGAAGCCATCAATGACGAAATGGATTCTCTTTTTGCTAATGGTACTTGGGTATTAATTGATTTACCTCCTAAATCAAAACCCATTGGTTGTAAATGGGTGTTTAGGAAGAAGTATAATATACATGGTACACTTCAAACTTAAATCAAGACTAGTAGCAAAAGGCTTTAACACAAAAAAAGAAAAAAAAAAGAATTGATTATTTTGACACATTTGCTCCTATAGCTAGAATTTCTTCAATAAGATTGTTATTTGCTCTGGCTTCATTAAATGACTTGCATATTCATCAAGTGGATGTGAAGACAATAATTTTAAATGGTGATCTTGATGAAGAAGTTTGCATGGAACAACCAGAAGGATTTATGCTTCCAGAAAATGAAAATAAAATCTGTAAGTTAATAAAGTCATTGTAAGGTTTCAAGCAAGCTCCAGAGCAATGGCATGAGAAGTTTAATAAGGAAATCTTAGCAAATGCCTTTAAACATAATGGAGCAGATAGATGCATATACTCAAAATTCATTATGAAGGAAATCTTAGCAAATGACTTTAAAAATAATGGAGTAGATAGATGCATATACTTAAAATTCATTATCGATTATGTGATTGTATGTTTATATGTTAGTGATATATTAATTATTAGTACTAACATGAAATGAATAAAGGAAACTAAAAAGTATTTGGCTTCGCAATTTAAAATGAAAGATTTAGGAGAAGTTGATACGATCTTAGGTATTAAAGTGAGGAAAAATAATGGGCGTTATGCTTTATGTCAATCATATTATATTGACAAGATTCTTTCTAAATTTAGTCATTTAAATGTGAATGAAATTAATAACCCAATTGATGTTTCTATTAAGTTGGAAGCCAATCCTAGAAGATCAATGAGTCAACTTGAATATGCAAGTGCAATTGGTAGTTTAATATATGCAATGCATTGTACAAGACTAGATATTGCATTTGTAGTGAGTAAATTATCGAGGTATACAAGGAATCCTAGTGTTAATCATTGGCGAGCAATTACAAGTGTGTTTGGATATCTTAAAAGGACATAAACCCTTAGATTAATTTATAATAAGTTTCCTTCAATTTTAGAAGGATATAGTAATGCAAGTTGGATATCAAGTGTAAAAGATAAAGTTTCAACATCAGGCTGGATTTTTAGACTAGCTGGAGGTGCTACTTCTTGGGTTTCCAAGAAACAAACTTGTATTACTCATTCAAAAATAGAAACAAATTTTGTAGCTCTTGCAGCTGCAGGCAAAGAGGCTGAATGGCTGAGAAATCTCTTGTTGGATATAAATTGTGGCCATAACCGATGCCAGCTATCTCTTTGTACTGTGATAGTAAAGCAACCATATCTAAAGCATTTAGTAAAATTTATAATAGTAAATCTAGACATGTTGGACTAAGACATGAATTTGTAAGACAACTACTTTCTAATGGTATTATTACAGTTGTTTACATTTGGTTTAAAGAGAATCTTGCTGGCCCATTAACAAAAGGACTCTTGAGAGATATGATTTCTAAGACTACCATTGAAATGGGTCTAAAGCACTTTTGATCGCTAGTAATGGGAACCTTACCTTTCTTATTGCTTATCAATTCTAAAGGTTTAAAAGGCACTAACAACTTATTAGTGGTGGATTAGCAATCACTGGTGAATTAATTAAGTGCTTATGTAAAAGAGGGTGAGTACCTAAGTACTCTTAATGATGTAAAGTTTGGTCTTAAAAACTAATGAACATCACCTATATAAGCACATTGAAGTAGTGTCGCTTTAGTTAAAGTTTAGTGATGTTACAAACTTGTAAGTGTTTATGAAGTAGGAGGTAGCACAAGGCCATATTAGTGGTGCTAAAACTCACAGTGATTGACAGAAGAAATAGTATTTTGTTCATATGTATGATATATTTGATTCTAACGTAAAGAATCTATGTTTAAGTTATAGAGAAGGCACCTTTGATTTTGTTAGAATTTTGATATATTTATACTAAAATAAAAGTTTAAGTCAAAAGACACTTTTATTTATGCATGAAACAAGTTATTGTAATATTCTAAACCTAGACTTGGCCACGGTTGGCCAACCTCCGGTTGGTAGTTAGTCAAAATAACAAACCTCAACCTTAAACTCCCATTCCCGATTTCATGGTTTGGTGGTTGGTGGTTACGGTTGTAGTTGGCCAACCTCTAGTTAGCCGTTGGTTAACCCTTTTTTTTTTTTTTGAAATTTTTTGATTTTTTAGAAAAGGTATAAGAGTATAAAATAATTAAATACAGTTAAAAACATAAAATGTAAAAAAATGAGCTTGAACTTAATTTTAGTTTTATAAAATTAAGCTGTCTACATATCGTCTTAGAGTATAGAGGAATCAAAGTTCTCATAGTTCTCTTACATTTTAACCCCCCGTTTTTTTTTTTTTTACCTTTAATTCCCTTCACTTTCGGCTATAATAGTTTCTTTAGTGTTAATTAATGTCCAAAAATGCATCGAGATCTAGCTACTCAGTTTCTTGTTTACGCTTTTGAGCTTTAACCCATTCATTTAAACATGCTTGAACTTAAAAAACTTCCAGTGCCATTCTTGAGCGAGTTTCGCTTAAAATGTTTCCTCCCGAATTAAAGGCTTGTTCTACCACAATGATTGAAACTGGAATAACAATAATTTCCTTAGCCATTAGTACTATAACAGGAAATTTACTCTTATTTTCACTCCACCACTTGAAGAAATCAAATCTTTCGCTTGTTTCCTTCCACTTCAAATCATAGGTTAGATATAATTTAAGTTCTGCTATGAAACTTGAAGATCTTTTTTGTTGTTTTGACTTTTCTACCATCATCATGGCTTCCTTGTCAATTATTGTGGATCCGAATGTGGGAATATTAATATTTGGAGTTTAATATTCATTATATAAGTCACAAAGAATATTGTTTACATTAGCTAGTATACCAAAAATATCAGAAGTGGGTGAAGATCCTGAGTACTACTATCATCATCATCATCATCATCATCATCATCATCATCATCATCATCGTTATTATTTAGAGGAAATAAATAATTATACTAACAAGCAAGATATTCTTAAGAACCATCAAGTCACAAATGTGGATCAAGAACATTAGCTACTAAATTAACATTAGGTATTTCTACATAATATTTGAATCATTTAGTTTTTATAGCATCAATAAGGAGGTAAAAGAGCATCATTAGAATATTTATTAAAAATACCAATAACATTAACATATTGTTGAATAACTAAATGTGCAATAGGATAATAAACACCAAATAAATTATGAGTAGCATTATTAAATACTTTTAAAATATTTAAAATACCTTCACAAATATTCCATTGTTGAGGAAATAAATGTAAAAAGTATATAAAACACCAATAACAGCTCTTTTTTTTTTTTTTAAAAAAAAGAAGGTATATAATAGTTCTTTATATGGAAAAGATTCATTTAGCAATTCATATGTTGAATTCTATCTATTTAGGATATCTTTTGAAAATTGTTTTGGTTTCATATTAGTATGTTTACAAAATTGGCTCCATTCTTTTTTTAACTGTAGGCCTAAGCCATAAATAAGAAAAAGTAGCTCTTAATGGTTTATTATAAAAATCAAGACTTTTGAAGCCATTTGATTAAAACTACATTGTTTTGGATCTTCAAAAAGAAGAAATAAAATTCTCTTTCAAATTCCACTCTACGATGCGATTATATACTTTATATTTAATTGGGTTAGTTTAGTGATGATATTGTATTAGGACTATCTATTTGAGCTATTTATATTTAATGTTGAACTATTGTTATATCATGTATTGAACTTATGTCTCAGACCTGTTGGCAAATAACTAATTTATTCTTGTTTGAAATCTATTAATTTTAAGAGACATCTTTTATATTTTTATTTATTTTTAACTTTTGATAAATACATAATAGTGAATAATATATATATATATATATATATATAATATTCAAAAAAATATTTAATTACATTCTGATTCGACTATAGTTCAATCACAGTTAGACTAGTGAACCACTGAACCTGTTGCTTCATCGATTTGATGATCGGTCCAATTTTTAGAACCTTGGTTGAGAGAGCAAACCATAACCCTTTCCTGACTTAAATGCATATAACTTCAGAATACCAGTGCAATAATTACACTTAGCTTTCATTACACTAGATGGCATTATTGGAACGGTAAAATGCTTGGTGAACATATTAGCCTTTCTTTTTTCGTACTTTCTTTGATGTAACATTAGTTTGTACATCACTTTCTTGAGTAGTTTGTTCTTGAGGTTTGGATTCTTAATCACTAACTTGCACTAGTCGGTCGGTTGTTGTAGGAGAAAATATCACTGAAAAAAAATTAGGTCAAAACTGAAAATCGATTGATAACTGGATGGAGTAGGCAATGTTTCTGGTTGAAAATATGGATTATAACTAGTACTATCACTCATTTTTTCCTTACCCTTAGATCTATTTTGATGTGACATTTATTTTCAAAAACAAAACAATATATTATAAATTTAAATTGAGAGAGTTGAAAGAATTAAGAGAGAGTTGAGAGAGTTAATAGAGTGGAGAGAAGTGTGAAAATTTAGGAAGAAATGGTAGCATATTTATGGAGAAAGAAAAAAAAATGAAAGTTCTGAATGGCTAAAATTTTGGCCATTGAGGCACAAGAACAACGGCCAGCATGCAACGGCTAGAATGTAATGGTTATATGGCCATTGCAATGGCCCATGATAATAGGCCGTTGAAATGGCCTCAACCTTTATTTTTTTTTTTTTGAATTTTCTAATTTTTTATCGGTGCCATGTTTCAGAATTAAATGCTGACACGTGGCATTAAAAAAATTTTTAAAATAATAAACTAGTGGTTTAAACTGTCAGTTAGTAGTTGGGAAAAACCCCAAACCTCAATCAGACCGTTGACCATAATTCACGGTTCATGGTTTGAACTGTAAATTGTGGTTAGCGTTTCTTCAACCGTTGACTTCAGTTTTGGTCCACGGTTGAACTGTGAGATTTTTGGACCGAGGCCACCTCTATCTAAGCCTAAGTAGGGGATTGTTAACTAGGTTTAAAATATTAGAAAATTAAAATAAATTGCAACTAGAGTTATTAGGAAAGATAGTCACCTGAAGGTTTATGTTTTTTAGGACTAGGTATATTCAATACTTTTTCATAAATAGTTGTGATTTTTTTTTTTTTTACAAATAGTTGCAATTATTAATGGATTGAAAGATCTATAAAAATAAATAAAGCTGAAGAAAACAATTAATTTTTCTTTGTCTTCTTTACTTTTCTTCCATCTTAATTTACTGCTGCAATCTTCCTATATTCTTCTCTATTTCTTTGAAAAATTTATACTTTTCTTGGTATGGAATTTGTATCTTGACTTTGTTAATTCTTAGAGAATTTTATCTTAACCCAGTAACAACTAAGTGGGGACAAATAATTCTTAAGGACAGCATTATTCTTGTGTGCATAGCCAATTTTGTCAGTTTATTCTTTGCTATTTATCTTAAGTCAGTTGTTTCTTTTGTTTACATACTATTTACCAATGAAGGAATTTCTAGTGATTCCTTTTCTTGGTGGAGCTGGAAAAAATATTTGGGTGAATTCCCTTCTCACATTACATTTCCCATCCTATCAAGTAGCAACAAACTTGAGCCAGGAAAAAATAGAGAACAATGTTGTGAAACTTAAAAAAATAGAAAAGGTAAAATTTATAAATATTTTTAAAATCTTTCAATGAAAAACTTTTCAAAGTGTCAAATACTTCAATTTTATTAAATAATGATAAGAAAAGATTTTACCATGAATAGTTATCAATGAAAAAGGTAAAACATCTCTCACTATCCACATAAAGAATGAAAGGATTGATGTGTGTGTTTTAGTGTTTGAAAAATTAACAACAAGAGGCCACAATCAATCAAGTTTTAATTAAAATGCTAACCACTAAAACTATACATACGGGCAAGTATACTTATCCTATAGAATAAGGAATAGCAAGTATCGAATCCATAGGAATGTATGTTCTCACATTACTTAATTCAAATCTTTATTATTTAGCTAATAAATCAAAGAAAACAAATAAATAACTTACTAACATAATACTAGAGAATAAATCAAGTTCACCTAACAAAAGTCACAAGGAATATCAAGGAGTAAGTATAAGGAGAAAAGACATGTAATGAAGAAATCCTTCAAATCTACATCAAGTAAAGAAAAATATCTTAAATCCATTAAGTCCTAATTCAAATACCAATAAGTTCAAAATAAATTTCACTTTCTCTCGAGTTAAGAAATTCTTTTTTGGGCCTAATCAAAGGGTATCTCTACCTCCCTAATTAAATCCAAGAAGCATTGTGATTAACTCAATTAAACAATTAATGTCCCTATATCAAGATAACACTAAAATCTTTATGGAAGAAATCAATAACCCTATCTCTAGGTGAAATTAATATCCCTTTGATTACCTAGTCTTTACCCTTAACCTTTTTCTCGAGTTAATTAAGAGATAACAAGTATTGAATTAATTAGTTGGTACCTTTTTTTCCTAATCACTCTCTCGAGTTAATTAGAAAAGAATCAATCAATTCAACAAAGTAATAAATTTAAGTAATCAAATATTTAGAATTTGGAATCACTATATCAAAAGAAATCCAATCTAAGAACATAAACTTAAGGTTTAACCCTCAAATACAATTAAAATATGATAAACTCAAATTGTTAATAAATTACAAAGAAGAGAGAAAGAAACCACTCATAGACAAGTAAGACTTCTTCTTCTTCCTTGAAACCTTCTTGATCAACCTCCTTTCTTTTCCAAGGATTCTCTTTGATTCTTCTTAATCTTGTTGTTTCTTTGGGAGTTTTCTAAAAATATTACATCAAAAAATTGAAAACTACTTTGTACAATGTTGTTATCTTATTTTTACAAGAGTTTAGATTGCCAAAAAGTCAATATAAGAGTCCTAATTTGTGTCCAATTCAGTTTCCAAAAAAAAAAAAAATCCTATTTGTAATTGCCAAATTTTGATCTAAAAGGAAATCCCTCTACCATGAATAGTAACAATCGCGCTGGTTAAGGAAGACCAGCTGGCACTGGCTCCTTTCTATTTTGCTTCCAAAATTCCTCTGTTTTGCTATGTTCCTCCATAAATGAACCTTGGCTGGCCCAGGTAGACCACCCAGTGTCGGGTCAACAATGTTTGGCCTGATTTTGGGCATTTTTCAACATCTTTTCAATATTTCTTCCATTTAATAACTTCTACACAAAATATAGCAATTTAGTAGGAATCAATGGTTATTTGATCATACAACCACAACAAATAACCCTCAAAATATAGATACATTTAGCCCATATCAACTCCCCCACACATAAGCTTTACTTGTCCCCAAGCAAACACCTAAGACAAGGCCAATAAAATAAAATTTCTCATCACAATTCATCTATAATAAAGCCATAATTTTGCTCTAACTTTAAATATAAACTTATCATTCATTCAACAAAATCAATTCCTTTGTAAGCTGATGTATTAAATTAAACATCTCAAGCCCCTCAATACTTAATATAAGATAATCATTCCACCCTCTAAGCTAAAACATAGACAACATAAATCAAATAAATCAAGTTGTTTAACCAATTCAAGCATTATAGAATCAAATTTCCTCCACCCTTAAGTAGCAAAATAAGGAAGCTCTTAATTTTTTTCAAGACATTTTTTTTTCAACGACTTAAGATATTGATAGCTTCAAGTGAATGGATTTTTTTTTTTTTTTCACTCACCATATTAGCCTCCTTGTAATAGTCATTTTTTTTCTTTTTTATTTTGAGAATTGATAGCCTTAAGTGAATAGATTCCTCTTCACTCACTGTATTGGCCCCCATAATTGCAAACTCCTTTTTTTTTTTTTTTTCAAACTCACTTTTTCCCACTCATTTTTTTTTCCACACGTATTTTTCTCTAGAGGACATGCGCTTTGAATTACCAGACCTTTTTTCTCCCCACTATCCTTCTTCATAGCTCAAAGTTAAAGCAAATTTAAACATCATGAAACAAGAATTAACCAACAACGTTTCCCATATTTCATTATATTGTCCATATTCAAACTTAAGGAATGGGATAAAATTCAAATACTAAAGTATAAACAAGGTTAACTTAAATTTTCAAGACTTAGCAATATTCAACTTAATACAAAAGTGTACTCAAAATTGATTCAACTAATTGAATGAAAAAATCATATCCAAAGTTAAAAAGAAAATCATAACCTCATCACAGGCAAACAATTCCATGCTAAAAATATGGTTCATGTAAAAATTGAAAACATTATCCCGAATTTCCAAAATTTTTCAAATTTCAAAATTTAAAATTTCCAATTTTCAGTTTTTTTCCAAATTATTTTTTAAAAATTAGCTCAAGAAACACCACAAAAATTCGGACAAAGAATATCACCAAACCACTCTCTCACACTCAAACTAGATAATGTCCTCATTGGCAAAAAAATCTATACAATTAGCATCTTCAAAAGGACCAAAAGAGGTAGAAAGTTAAGTAATACTCTCCAAGGGCAATAAGCTCCAAAAAATGTGAAACTGGGAAGAAAGAATAGAAGAGGTCATTCAAGAAGACTTTATTCCAACCTGTAAAACAAAAACAATTAAAAGCTCAAAGAAAAGAATAACAAAATAAAAACACCAAAACAAAAGAAAGCATACTAAAGCAAAAGACCACTAAAAATCCTAGATAACAAATAAAGATACTACGCACTCTCCCACATGTAAATTGGACAATACTTTCCTCATTGGGGGAGGAATAAAATGACACCGAACTAGAAAAACTAAATTAAACAAGACCAGATAAAATAATGACGTAAAGACCAAAATAAACCCAACTTTAAAGCAAATCTAAAACACAGAAAAACATTCTTTCCACTCATCATGCTTCCCCATCAAACCTAGATAAAGAAAACTAATACATAATGGGGAAACTAGGCATGATGAAATTAGGAAGAAAAGAGGTTTTTGAAAAAGGTAAAGTTCATGAAAATTATGAATGCCCAAAAAACTAAACACATGGACTTTGTTCCCAAGTTTTTGTTTAGACATATTAATCAAATTATTGATATATGAATGCAATGGACATCTAAGAAGTGCATCAATGTGTACATTACCTTTTAACCCTTCTAATGAATAGTCACATAATAAGTCCCTTTCAAACATAGAATTTGAGCTCTTAAATATGGAATCAAGAAATCTTTACTTTCTAATACATTTACAAATACCAAGTTACTTCCCATATATTGGGTTGAAGGGTAAAATTTGCCTACATCCTCCTAGGACTTCTTATTATGCATTATTGAAAAATCCAACTCTTTGAGGCATGTTAAACTCAACACATTATCAATGGCATCATTAGGCTCTATGAATAGAGAGGTACTTACAAAAAAGAAATTAGAATTAGAGCATAAAGTAGCATCAATATGTTCTCTCATCACATTTTCAAATTCTCCCTATGGCCTCTTTCTTCCCTTTAGGGGTTTGCTTTTTCAAATACATAGGCCTTATAACTTAAGGGACATAATTGTTCGCAAATTTTCTCCAAGAATAGCTCAAAAAACATCGTTGCATATTTTTAGGGGAGAACGGATGACGTCTCATCCAATGCATCCGATGCCGGCTCATCATTGTAACACGTCTCTTGTTTTTGTGCGAATTTTGATGTGTTAGACTACATTCTCTCTTGAACTTCCTCAACGATCTCAACCAATTGTGTTCTTTGATTGCTCAAACATTGGGAAACTTCTTCATGCCACTTAACGAATGAATTTGTATTGGCAATAAAAGAATTTATTGATACTTCTAGTGATGTCTTACTAATAGCATCAATGTGCACTTGCAACCTTAAATATATATCATCATTGTAGCACATTTGATATTGTGCCCATGAATAATTGTTCATGATGATATCAACCTTGCACTCAAAGAAAAATAAAAATCAAATAAAAAATAAAAAATAAAAATAATAGAAATAAAAATAAATAAAAAAGAATATACTAATACAAAGACCTAAATATGCACAAAGTACCTAAAAACTAAAGTCAATGATATATACAAATATGACAAAAGTTAAATCAACAAGAATCGAGTGTTTCTAAAAGTGTCCATCTCTGGCGACAGTGCAAAAAACTTGATGCATATTTTTTAGTGTTGGAAACATTAACAACAAGGGGTCACAATTAATCAAATTTTAATTAAAAATGCTAATCATTAAAATCAACACATACGGGTAAGGATACCCATCTTATAGTATAGGGAAAAGCAAGTATCGAATCCACAGGAACTTAGCCTCCCACCTTACTTTATCCAAATCTTTATTGTTTAGCCAATAAAATAAAGAAAACAAAATAAATAACCAACTAACATAATATACTAGAGAATAAATCAAGTTCACCTAAGGAAAGTCAAAAGGAATATCAAGGAATAAGTATAAGGAGAAAAGACATGTAATGAAGAAATCCTCCAAATCTACATCAAGAAAATATATATATATATATATATATATATATATATATATATATATATATATTAAATCTATTAAGTCCTCATTCAAATACCAACGAGTTCAAGATAAATTCCACTCTCTCTTGAGTTATGAAATTCTTTTCTTGGCATAATCAAAGGGTATCTCTACCTCCCTAATTAAATTCAAGAAGCATTAAGATTAACTCAAGTAAACAATTAATGTCCATATCTTTAGGTAACACTAAAGTCTTTACGGAAGAAATCAATAACCTTATCTCTAGGTGAAATTAATCTTTCTTTGATTACCTAGTTTTTACCCTTAACCTCTCTCTCGAGTTAATTAAAATATAACAAGTATTAAATTAATTAGTTGATACATCTCTCCTAACCTTTCTCTCGAGTTAATTAGAAAAGAACTAATCAATTTAACAGAGCAATAAATTCAAGTAATCAAATATTTAGAATTTGAAATCACTAGATCAAAAGAAATCCAATCCAAGAATATAAGGTGGTAGTAATCTTTATAAATATATTTCTCTCCAATAAGTACTCAAAATAAATGAATTTTAATGATAATGCAGGATTAAGAAGTACATATATACGTAGTTACAACCCAATTATGTGATCATTATTTTCAAAATTTAAAATGAAAGAACAAAATTAAAATTTAACTTTAAACTTAACTTTGAAATAGAACTTAAAAAAATGATACAAAAACTATTTTTCTGAAGTTTATTTGAGAATAGTATTTTCATAATTGAATTTATAACTTTTACTCTTCCATATGCACTCAAATTCTTAATTATAGGTGCTTTAATAAAGAAAATAGATTAATTTTACTAAATCCTGCATAATTTGACAAAATAAATCACATTCTAAAATGAACAAACCATATGTTTTACTAAATCCTGCATAAATTGGCAAAATAAATTACATTGTAAAATGAACTACCTACATGTTATCAAATTCTCAATAAGTTATGATTATGAGGTCATTTGCTAATGAGACAAACAATATTACGGAGTAAATTTCTTTATAACATTCCAATATTGTCTATATTAAAGACATTATGCAATATAGATTGTTAGTCCAAAGGGCATTCTCCTATATTTTAATTTATGACAAATATTGATGTGGACTAACACGTGTATTTATATATGATAGGATTTTTAGATTTAACATCTTTGACCTCGGTTCTTTAAAATCTTGAAAATAGGATTTCCAAGTAACTCATAGCCAATGAAGCTTGAGAAGGATGATCAAAAGAGGTATCCAATCCAAAGTAGTTGTACACCATGAAGATTTTGAAGAATCTTAGATTAGGAAATTGTGAATAAGGTATCAATTATATTTCTTATGTCTCTTTACCTCCATTCAATTTATTTCATATTGAAGCACATAAAAATAATTTCAAAAAATAGGTATTTTCAATTCAGTTTTTTATATAAAAACTTAGTTGAGTGATTTTGGACGGACCATTAAATCTAAATGGCCATCCAAGAATCTGTAGGTGTTTAAAATTTACTGTTGCATAAAGTTGTGTTTTGGACTCACTTTTTGGATGTATAATTTTCAATTTTGTGAATCAAAAATTCTAAAAAAGTCTGACAGCAAAAAATAGCCGTTACTAGCCATTGGCATCTTGCTTTTTACCCCTATAAAAGCTTTTTAAACAGATTTTTTGAGTGGGATTTGCAGACACTTTTAGAAACACTCTAAGACTTTTGAAAAACATATATCCCTCATTTACATTGTGCTTCAAAGTAAAATCTATTGTTCCAAAGATAAAAAGGTAAAAGAACTCTAGCAAGTGTATATCTACTCAATCTGTGAGTTATTATAGCATTTTCTCTATGATTTGTTTTGTATCAAGGTTTGGGAAATAAAATCCAATTGAGGTGAGACTTGATTGATGTGTGTAAAAGAGGTTGGATGTAAAACCAAGTGCGGTGACCCTCTTATGTAAGATTGGTGTTGTCTACCACCATTGATTTGGAAAAAAGGTTTTAGTAGTTGTGTTGAAATTTTTAAGTATGTACTTAAGGTAGTGGATGTAGATCAATTGAGGATTGAAACACTATAAATCCTTTAGTCTATTCTCTTGCATTTAAATCTGAAAATAATGACTACATTTTCGATTATTCATCAGATCAGAAAAATGCTACACCTTTCTTTTCAACCAATGATCTAAGTTAAGTTTTTTATATGTCATAGTGAGTCGGTCTTTAATCTCTTAACTACCCATCTTAAATTTGATCTGTCTACTCTTCACTTAGTGCAAATTTGAAAGATCCCTGACTAGATATTAAAAGTTGCTCAACGAATTTCTTTTTGAACACATATGTTTTCCAGCCCTTTCTCACAAGTCATTAAAATAATTTGAAAATTTGCATTTGTTTGTCATAAACCTTATTCACCCCCCGTAGTTTATCAATTGGTATCAGAACGTAGGTTTACACTATTTTTGTCTTAATGGCCTTGTAGGAAAGATCCAGATGACAAACACCTCATCCCTATCATATATTGAGAGATTTTTAACAAATAGACCACCATTATTCAATGGAAGCAGCTATATATTTTGGAAAAATCGAATGAAGAGCTATATATGCTCAATCAACTTTGAGCTATGGAATTTGATCGAAAAAGGACTATTTGTTTTGTCTAAAATTGTTGAAGGCAGAATAGTGTCTAAATAGAATGATGAGTATGATAGTCAAGATAATATCAAAATACTACTAAATTTGCATGCAATGAACATACTAAGTTGTGCTCTTGATGCAAATAAATACAACCGAGTTAGTAGTTGTGATTTAGCCCATGATATGTGAAAATTACTTGAAGTCACCCATGAAGGGACAAATCAAGTGAAGGAATCAAAATTAGGACTCTTAGTCCATAACTATGAGCTATTCATTATGAAACCAAATGAGAGCATTATAGGCATGTTCACTAGATTCACTAACATAGTGAATGGTCTAAAGGCTTATGAGAAGGTTATACCCTCGAAGAACAAAATAGAAAGATACCTAATACCTTGCCAAAAAGCTGGCAGCCTAAGACTTTGGCTATGGAAGAATCTAAGGACTTGAAAGTTCTACCAACCAAAAAGTTGATTGGATCTCTCGTAACACATGAAATGAAACTTAAAAGGTTTCAAGAACATAATAATGATGATAAATGCAAATGAGGAACAACCTTAATAGCTGTTGTTAGCCCTAAGGGCTTTCTCTTTTATTTTGACTTATGACAAATATTGATGTGAACTAACTTGTGTAATCTATATGTGATAGGACATGTTTGACCTCAGTTCTTCTAAAGCATTCAGATTTGATTGATCAAGCAATTCTTGAACAATGAATTTAAATATGGGAGATCAAATGAAGTTCAAAGTTTATGAGGTTGTATACTAAGAAGTCCTTACTGAAGAACTTTAGACTAGGAAGCATTATTAAAGTATTTCTTATTAATTCTTATGTCTCTTTACCTTTTGATTCAATTGATTTTTACCTTGAAACACACAAAGAAAAAGATTTCAAAGTTTTGAAAATCTCAGAATTTTGGATTGAGTAGTTTAGATGATTCTGCATCCAAAAGATTCGTCCAAAGTCCTGTAAACAGTATTGAATTGTTTCTGCCTAAAAAAGTATCATTTTGAACTTACCTTTTGGATGCATCGTCATCCGAAACTTGAGTCCAAAACATGGGTAAATTTAACAGAAAAATTATAGCTGTTTATAGCCATTGGTACTTCACTTTTTGGCTCTATAAAAAGCCTCTAAACAAGATTAAACAGAAGATTTTTGTGGCTTTTGTCTAAGAAACACTATTGCTCAATAGAATACAAAAATCTCCTTTTATTAAGTGCTTCAAAGTGAATTCATTTTGTGTCAAAAAGGTAAAAGGGTTTGTGCTTTGAACCTTAGTGAACATCTATTCAAACAAGTGAGCTTTTACTGTTCTATTGATATTCAATCTCCTTTGTAGTACAAGGTTATGGTGTAAAACCCATTTGAGGTGAACCTTGATTTGATTGTTTGATTGAGAGGTTTTGGAAAACCAAGTGTGGTGATCCTCTCTTATATGTGGTACAGTTTGATTTTATTAAGTTAAGTAAATGAAATCTGATTAAAAATTCTTAAGTGTGAGCTTAAGATAGTGGACGTAGATCTTGGTAGATTGAACCACTACATATTCTGTGTCTCATTTCTTTGCATACATCATTGATTGAATTGTATTTCTTACTTTTGTCTGAATCTGGATATATCTCAAAGTGTTCTTTGATAGCTTTCTTTGTTACCATAAAGTTGGTCCAAAAAACTTAATGATCGTCATTATTCTGTATTTCAGACGATTCAAAAATTTTTAGTTTGCCTCCCCCCCCCGTTTAAGGTTTTTCAGCTGCCAACAATGAAGCTATCAGTGAACAATATGAAAGTGATTGTAGCACTAATTTGGACAATGAATAATTGGCTATGGTTGCTAGAAAATTCAAAAAAAATGTGTAGAAAAGGCAATTTCAGCAAAAGGAAGAAGTTTGTTAAAAAGAAAGAACAACCTTCGTCCTTCAAACTTCAGTGCTATGAATGCAAGACTATAGGGCATTTTATTGCTAATTGTTCAATAGTTAAAGAAAAAGTAGTCAAGCACAATATGAAGAGAAGAAAGGAAAATGGCTGATTGGAACTTAGGATCAAAAGGAATCAAGAACTGAAGAACACAATGAATTTGAATCTGAAATAGCCAATATATGCTTCATGGCCATGGAAGAAAAGGTAAAGCTTACTCCTTCTAATTCTGTAATTGAATTGCACGATTCTACTTGTGAAAATTCTAATAATCCATGTGAGCTTCTCATTTATATGTTATATGAACTCAAAAAGCTGTCCAGAAGAAATAAGGAAATGAAAATGAAGATTGATTTCTTATTAGATGAAAATGACAAGCTAATGAGCGAAAACAAAACTTTACTTGGTTCCATTTGTTGCCCCAATATTGAAAAAGAAATCATCTCTACTTCTTTGGACTATTTAACACTTGAGAACAAATACTTGAGTGATAAAGTCATTTCTCATGAAATTATGCAAATGATTTTAATATGAAAAAAAGAGTTAATGATCTTACCATATGTATTGAGAAATTCACAAATAGTCAAGACAATCTAAACAAACTGCTTGGAATGCAGCCTATGGCTGGAAACAGAAATGGCATCGGTTTTGGGCATATGAGCATTGCTGAAAGTTACAAATTCCAGTTTGATAAAGCTAGCTACTCTTATACAAATCATATATGCTATACTTATTGTGGTAAATATGGACACAATGCATCTAAGTGTCACGTTAGGAAAGAAGTCGAATTGGGTATAAAAACTATTTGGAACCATCACTAACTCCTATGGGCCTAAGAAAATATGGGTACCAAAAGTCACTTCTCCTTCCTATATATGGTACATTTGCCACAAAAGATGAGCTCCGCAAAATGGTTCTTGGATAGTGGATGCTCTAGACATACGAAAGGTATTGCAGCACTTTTGGAAAATATTTAAGTCACAAATGATGGAGTTGTCACATTTGGAGATAAGAAGAAATGGAAGATACTCGAAATAGGTAATATTAGTAAGGAATCTTCTACTATTATTAAATAAGTATTATTAATTGATGAATTAAAATATAACTTGCTTAGTATTAGCCAATTGTGTGACAATGGCTGCAAAGTCATTTTTGAAAAGGACTCTTGCACTATTATGGATAGCTCCAGTAATGGAACAATTTTTGCTGCCAAATGAAGTGAAAATGTTTATGTGCTCTATCTTGATGATCTTATTGAGCATGATATAAGATGTCTCTCCATAAATAATGAAGATGGATACCTTTGGCATAGAAGACTAGGCCATGTGTTTATTGACCTACTAAATAGATTATCCTCAAAAGAGCTTGTTAGAGGACTACCTAAAAAGAAATTTGATAAAAACCGATTGTGTGATGCATGCTAATTTGGAAAATAAACCAAAACCTTTTTCGAACCCAAGAAAATGATTTCAACATTAAAACGTCTTAAACTTGTACATGTGGATCTATTTGGACCAATGAGGACAACTAGTCTTGGTGGTAAGAGGTACGCTTATGTACTAGTGGATAATTTTTCTAGATTCACTTGGACTTTATTTCTTACACAAAAAGATGAGGCATTCTCTGAATTTTCAAAGCTACTCAAACATGTTCAAAATTTCCTTGGGTGTAAATTGTTATCAATTAGAAGTGATAATAGAGTTTTGCAACCATGAGTTTACCAAATTTTGTGATAAGAATGGAGTTTCTCACAACTTTTCAACAACAAAAACCCTTCAACAAAATGGTGTAATTGAAAGGAAAAATAAAATTTTGCAAGAAATGGCAAGATCAGTGCTATATGAAAACTCTCTTCCAAAATATTTTTAGGTTGAAGCTGTGAATATAGCATGCTACATTGTTAACCGTGTTTTGCTAAGACCTTTTTTAAGAAAAAGACCATTTGAACTTATGTTTGACAAAATTCTATCCATTTCTTATTTTAACGTTTTTTGGTGCAAATGTTTTGTTCTCAACACTTGAGATAATCTTGAAAATTTTGATGGCAAATCGGATGAAGCTATATTTATTGGATACTTTTCCAACAAAAAGGCATATAGAGTGTACAATAAAAGAACTCTATGTATGAAAGAATCCGTATAAGTTGTATTTGATGAATCTAATATATACTTCCCTAGAAAAGAAGATGATGATGTAAGAACCATAAAGGAAAAAGGAAGTGAATAGCATAAAGCTCCATCACTTGGCATCCACACCAAATAAGAAGAATTGGAAGAACAACAAGCTGAAGAAAGTGTGCAAAGAAGTAAAGAGCACACTGATCAAAGCCTACCAAAAGATTGGAAGTACAAAGCTGGATATCAAAAAGAGCAGATTATTAGTGATCCCAGCTGTAGTGTCAAAGCAAGTCAGTACTTAATAGAGAATTTTACCTTACTTTCAAGCATTGAGCCTAACTACATTGACATGAAACTTGTTCCTAGACCACATGATCATTCCGTGATAGGCACCAAGTAGGTTTTTAGAAACAAATTTGATGAGCATGGTATAGTTATTAGAAACAAAGAGAGATTTGTTGCCCAATGATTCAATCAAGAAGAGGGCATTGATTATGACGAGACTTTTGCTCCCATTGCTCGATTAGAGTCTATTGAATGCTACTTGCTTTTGCATCCATCAAAGATTTCATGCTTTATCAAATAGATGTTAAAAGTGCCTTTTTAAATGGTTTTATTGAAGAGGAAGTGTATGTGGAGCAACCCCGGCTTTATTCATGAACATTTTTCTAATCATGTTTTTAAACTTTTCAAAGCTCTTTATGGCTTAAAACAAGGTCTACGTGCTTGGTATGAAAGGCTTAGTAGTTTTCTTCTTTCAAAAAGTTTTTTAAGATGTATGATCGACACTACATTGTTCATTAAATATAAAAATTGTGATGATCTCTAAATTATTCAAATATATGTTGATGACATTATCTTTGGAGCTACTAAGGATTCTTTATGCAAGAAATTTGCAAAGACTATGCAATAAGAATTTGAGATGAGTATGATGGGAGAACTTAACTTCTTTCTCATGCTACAAATCAAGCAAACCAAGGATGAGATCTTCCTAAATCAAGCTAAGTATGCTAAGGAACATCTCAAAAGATTTGGAATGAATGAATCTAAAGAAATCAATACACTTATAAGCACATCATTAAAGCTTGACAAATATGAAAAGGTAAGAAAGCGGATGAATTAAAGTATATAGATATGATTGGAAGTCTTCTATATCTCACTGCTAGTCGACCCAACATTATGTTCTCAGTTTTCCTTTCTACAAGATTTTAATCATGTTCTAAAGAATCCCACCTATGTCTTGTAAAACATATCCTTAGGTACTTGGTTGGAACATATAATTATGGTCTATAGTATCCATGAACTAACTCTTTTAATCTTATAGGATACACGGATGTCGACTATGCCGGATGTAAAGTTGAGAGAAAAAGCACAAGTGGACATTGTCAATTTCTCAGACATTCTCTAGTCTCTTGGTACAACAAGAAGCAAGCATGTGTTTCCCTCTCATCAACCAAAGCAGAATACATAGCAGCAGGAAGTTGTTGTGCACAAATTTTATGGACGAAAAATACTTTACTTGATTTTGGCCTAAATTTTAAGTGCGTGCCTATTTTGTGTGATAATACCAGTGCTTTTAATCTGACCAAAACAATCATGTTCAGCACTTTAGAATTAAGCACATTGAAATTAAGCATAATTTCATTAGAGATCATGTGCTTTAGGGTGATGTTTGTGTGGAATACATTCCAACTAATAATCAACTTGCAGATATATTCACCAAACCACTAGCTGAAGAAAGATTTAATCATCTGTGAAGAGGTTTGGGAATTATTAGATTATATAACTAACGATTTTGCCAAAAATTGGTTGTTTATTCTTGTAAAATTTTTGAAGATGTGTGATTTCGGATGGTGATTTTGGATATAGCATCTTGGAAAAGTGGATCCAAAATCCCTCAACAAAATTATTCTCTAAGCTAAAATTTTCTGTTCTAATCAGATGGACATTTTGGACTAAGTCTAAGTCCAAAATGGCAGCAACCTAGAACCACGTGTGATTCATATCTTTCTACAGATGTATTGGATGAAAATTTTCTCTAACCAAAATCTTCTTTTTGAATTTCAAAATATCCACGCTTTTCACAAAATAGCTTTCTATATCCCTAATGAAATCTACTTTAGAATGTACTTGATGGTGCTTATCCTCTTAAGTACCTAAGAAATCCCAAAAAATCTTTCAAAAAGCTTTTTGAATTTCACTTTCATCTTAAAATCTAGAACTGCCATCAATCCTTCTCTCTCTCTCTCTCTCTCTCTCTCTCTCTCTCTCTCTCTCTCTCTCTCTCTCTCTCTCTCTTCAAATCTTCATCTTCATCTTCATCTTCTTTGCAGAACCAGAAAACCTATATCCTCACCTCTTGACTACCATGGCTAAACTCCCGAAATCCAGCAAAGGAACCGAACCAAAATTGAAGAAGATCAAGAAAAACAAAGCAGCGGTAGAAAAGAAATCAATTGCCGCCACTCAACCTGCTGCAAAAAGAAAAAGGAAAGAGGCTATTGTCGAGGAGCCAGCCCCTCAAACAGACTCATCGAAATAGCTAGAGGAAAGCTTTGACACTCAGGTACCCCGATTCATTGACTCTAAGTGTGAATTTGAGTTCAACGATTGGGTGTCAAGAAATAGAACTGTTGTTGTTGGCTATCGTGTTGACCTTGAAGCCTTTTTGAACTTTAGTAATGTTCTAAATATGTTTGAATCGCTTGGTTGGGGAACTTTATTGTTCGTAAATGAAAAACTCTATACTACCTTAGTCTGGGAATTTTACTCTAATTTAAGGAAAGGGAGACTACAGGAAACTGAGGATGGGTTCATAGTGTAATGGCATCACGGGTAGGATGTGTAAGCTTTGAATTTGATTACCGTATGTTGAATAGAATCATTGCTGTTCGAGATGGAAGAATTCGATTCTTCGAGATGAATAAATTTCCAGAGGAATCTGACTTGTTTGACCTATGAAAATTTGAAAGTAAGTTCACCAGGGAGAAAAGCTTTAAAAATTTGAATGATCGAAACACCAAGTGGTTGAATGGAATATGAAGGATACTACATCACATGGTTTCAACCATGGTGGTACTAAGCTTCTAGCATAAGACCTCCGTAAGCACTATGTAGATGGTATTAAAGTTGGCACTATCAGAAAATAAGCCAATCAGCTTCGGATTTCTAGCTGTAAAATTGATGCTACAATCGCGAAATACCACAAACAAAGCTCTACCCTATGGTAACCTTCTAACCAAAGTTTTCAAACACTTTACGTGGATCTCAGCTCAATTACCCCTGGACACTCCAAAATGAATGTATACAACACTAAATCATATGAGAAAAATAGGGTACATTCAAGTGGACAATTAGTGGATTCTGCTTACAGATGCTATAGAATAAGAAAAAGGAAAGCTAATTAAGATCAAAGTTGAAAGGAAGAAAGCTGTACCTGCTGCCTCGACTGGGACAAAATGCAAAGTTGAAATAGTAGAATAATCCTCAAGTAAAGGTAAGCAGAAAATTGAAGGAAGTGGATTGACACAAAGCATTCTGAATGCTTTGAATATCTTGTATGAAAATTTTGATGGTTTCAGTGCCAAAGTCAAGACTGAATTGCACAATTTGGGTAATCGATTAAGTGATGTGGAAGGGAAGAAAGTAGAAAAAGGTACTAGAGGTGTCTCAAAAGAACAAGCACTACAAAAAAAATGGCTTTTCGCTACACTTTTATTTGTAACATAGCAAAATCGGTGGTAAAAACTTGATTTTTACTTCAGTTTTGAATTTCGTGGTATATAAACTTTTTTTGTAACACTTTATTTTGCCACGACTATGTTTCTGTAGATAAAAGTTTTTATTTTACCATAGATTTAACAATGTGTGGGTAAAAATTACTTTTTGCCATAGAAATTTAAAATTGTTTGTAAAGGAAGTTAATTACCCACAGTTTTACTAAACTGTAGAAAAAGAATACTTTTTCTTCTTTTTATCAAATGTTAAAAATTGTTAACACAAAATGAAAGCTATCATTAGGCACTATGGTTGAGATAATCGTTTATATTCAAGTGATTGTGTGTTCAAATATTTATATTTACTATTTTATTCATTTATATATAATTTTTTGGACCAACTACCTATGCCCACTCTTTGCCTTACTTTATTTAGTTAGAACAAATCAACTTTCTACAATCAAATAAAGAGAAATAAAAATAGAAAGTGGAACTGCATAAACTATAGTATACTCTAATTTGTGATTGTGGTCTAGCAACCATGGTATAGGGAGGAATATTTTTGTTACATTTTAAATTTGCTAAATAAATTATGCATTTTTTATGGGTGCTATGGGTTTAGATAAATGAAAAATATTGTTTTATATTTGTAAAATTTTAATTTTTTTGAAAAAAAATTAACCAAGAGAGAAAAAATAAACAAGATGTGTGTGTGTGTGTGTGTGTGTCGTATATATGAACAACCAACCAAATCCATCAATTATAATTCAAATTGTATTTGATTACTTTCAATTTTGATCATAATACTTTTTCCAGTAATTTTAACAAATCTAACGAGTGGATCATTAATTTGATATGCTTATATTTATAAAATCGTTAGATTTTGGTCTCTTATATAGAGATTACGGTACATTATATAGCAAAATATATCCGATTATATTTAAATTTGGTCATAATACTTTTTTTAATAATTTCAACGAATCTAATGGTTGGATCGTTAATTTGATACGGTTATCTTTATAAATGCGTTAGGTTGTGGGCTTTTATATAGAGATTATGCCAGATTATGATGTGAAAAAATATGTCTAATTACCTTCAAATTTGACCATAACACTTTTTTTTTTTTTAGTGATTTTAACAAATCTAACGGTTGGATCATTAATTTGATATATTTATATTTAAAAATATGTTAGGTTATGGTTTTTTTTATAGAGATTATACTATATTATATAGTAAAATATATCCAATTACCTTTAAATTTGGCCATAATATTTTTTTTAGCAATTTTAACAATTCTAACAATTAGATCATTAATTTGATGCGCTTATCTTTGTAAATGTGTAATGTTATAGGTTTTTTTTTTATATATAAAAATTGTACTAGATTATGTGGCAAAATATATCTGATTATCTTCAAATTTGGTCATTTGATTTTTTTAAAGATTTTAACAAACTTAACGGTTGAATCTTCAATTTGATATGCTTATGTTTAAAAGTGTACAATTTTTAGGCTTTTATATAGAGATTGTATTAGATTATATGGCAAAATATGTTCGATTACCTTCAAATTTAGTCATAATATATTTTTTATAGTTGTAACAAATATAACGGTTGGATAATTAATTTGATATGCTTATGTTTAAGAATGTGTTAGGTTTTGGGGCTTTTATATAGAGATTATGCATGATTATGCTGCAAAATATATCCAATTACATTTAAATTTGATCATAATACTTTTTTTTAATAGTAATTTTAACAAATCTAACGATTGGATAGTTAATTTGATACGCTTATCTTTGCAAATGCGTTAGGTTATGGGCTTTTATACAGAGATTATGCTAGATTGTGTGAGAAAATATATCCAATTACATTTAAATTTGGTCATAATACATTTTTTTAGCATTTTCCACAAATTTAACGGTTGGATTGTTAATTTGATATAATTACATTTACGAATGTACTATAAGTTCTAACTATTGTGTTCACACACACACACACACACACACACACACACACACACACACACACACACACACACACACACACACACACACACACACATATATATATATATATATATATATAGACACATACACACACACACACACATGTAAATATTTGTCGAGTGGAGTCACTATAAAAAAAAAAATGATTTTCGTGATATAGTGTTAATGACATATTTTTTCAATATTAAAGTAAACATTTATTATGAAATTTATTTTACAACACATATTACAAATATAGCTAAATATTGTAGTTTTGGAACAATTTAAAGTTAAATGTAACAATTAATATGTTTAATAATATTTATTATGTGTTATAATATATTCATAACTTAAGTGTAATTTCACAAAAAAAAAAAAAGCTAAGTATAATTTATATTTAGAAGAATAAAATACTAAAGGAAAAAAATTTTAACTCTAATTTTATTAATTTTAAAAAAATGAAAAGTTAAAGGCACCAAAATAGATGCTAAAATGAGGATAATGTTATAAAATTTGGGTAGTGTTAGAATAAAATCTACACACTACACACTAAGAAAATATTAACTATTTTTTGCACAATAATTTCTTCAAACTTCTCTCTTTCTTTTTCTCACAATTTTCTCACAATTCTTTTACAAAATGATGGTGTATTTCAAGTTTAGAGAATAGTTCTATTTATAGAGCTCTTAATTAGTGGAATACATCATCTTCCACTAATCTTAATTAGTGGTGTCTCCATTAAATGGTGGACATCCATAAAAATTCATAATTAGTGGAACTTCCACTAATTCCCTAATAATTCACATAAATCCATAATTAGTGGAACTTCCACTAATTCAACATATTTACAACACTCCCCCTTGGATATCTATCCATTAAATAAAGAATATGCCACATTAAAACCTTACTAGATAAAAATCCAGTGGGAAAAAAATCTAGTGAAGGAAAAAGAGTACACTATTCTATGTGTCTGTTTATTACTCCCCTTGATGAGATGATTCTTTTAAATCTTTGAATCGACGCATACCAATTTTATATCTCAACTTTTCAAATGTTGCAGTCGGTAAAGTCTTCGTGAAAATATCTGCGAGGTTGTCACATGACCAAATTTGTAGCACATCAATTTCACCTTTCTTTTGAAGTTCATGAGTAAAGAAGAATTTTGGTGAAATATGTTTTGTCCGATCTCCTTTAATATATCCTCCTCGTAATTGAGCTATGTAAGCTGCATTGTCTTCATAAAGAGGAGTTGGAATATCTCTGATAGATGATAATCCACAACTTTCTCGGATATAATGAATCATTGATCGTAATCATACACATTCTTGACTTGCTTCATAAATGGCTATAATTTCAGCATGATTTGAAGAAGTAGCTGCTATAGATTGTTTTGTAGAACGCCATGATATAGCAGTATTTCCACATGTAAAAAGATAACCCGTTTAAGAACATGCTTTATGTGGATTAGATAAATAACCAGCATCTGCATAACCTATCAATGTTGGGCTGGTTTTATTTGAATAAAATAATCTGAGATCTATTGTACCTTGGAGATATCGAAGGACTTGTTTAATTTCATTCCAATGTCGTCGTGTTGGTAAAGAACTAAATCTTGCTAATAAATTGTCAGTAAAGGCAATATCAGGTCGTGTATTATTAGCAAGATACATCAATGCACCAATTGCACTGAGATATGATACTTCAAGACCAAGGAGTTCTTCATCATCTTCTTGAGGTCGGAAAGGATCTTTATTTACATCTAATGACTGGACGATTATTGAAATACTCAACGGATATGCTTTGTCCATGTAAAATCTTTTTAGAACTTTTGCTGTATATGTTGATTGATAAATAAATGTTCCACTTTCCAAATGTTCAATTTGTAAACCAAGGCAAAATTTGATTTTACCAAAATCCTTGATTTCAAATTCTCTTTTTAACTAATAAATTATTTCTTGGAGCTCTTCAGGAGTTCTAATAAGATTAATATCATCAACATATATAGCTAATATCACAAATTTAGAACCAGATTTCTTAATAAAAAAACATGGACATACTTGGTCATTTTTAATCTCGCTTTCAATAAATATTCACTAAGACGATTGAACTACATGCGCCCAGATTGCTTCAGGCCATATAATGATTTTTGCAACTTGATGGAGTAATTTTCATGAGGATAATGTTTATATGCTTCAGGCATATGAAATCCTTTGGGGATTTTCATGTAAACATCATTTTTTAAATTTCCATACAAATAAGCAGTGACAACATCTAATAGACGCATATCTATCTTTTCATGTACTGCCAAACTGATAAGATATCGGAGTGTAATAGCATCAACAACAGGAGAATAAGTTTCATCATAATCAATACCTGGTCTTTGTGAAAAACCTTAGGCTACTAACCGTGCTGTATAGCGTACGATTTCATTATTTTCATTACGCTTTCGCACAAATATCTATTTGTAGCCAACAGGTTTTACACCTTCTGGTGTTCAAACTGCAGGTCCGAAGACTTCACGTTTTGTTAGTGCATTTAACTCCGATTGAATCGCATCTTTCCATTGTAGCCAATCTTTTCTATGCCAACATTCATCAACTGATATTGGTTCAGAATCATCACTATCCTGTATAACATCAAGAGATATATTGTATGCAAATATATTATCAATAATTGTTTCTATCCGATTCTAACTTCTATCGGAAGTGGTATAATTGATAGAAATTTCAGTGTTACTTTCATCAACTTCTGGTTCTTTGTCATCAGTTTTCTCTTGGTCTTTATCATTCTTTTCTTCAATATGATCTTCTGGATCATTTAATCCTCTTTTCTTTCGATGATTTTTATCTTTAAAACCAAGAGGTCGGCCACGCTTCTGGCGTGCTTTTGACTCGGCAGCTATAGGTATTTTCTTTTGTTCTGTTGGAACTTCAATTCAAATAGGAGTATTTATAGCTAGAATATGCAATTTTGTAACTCTTCTGAAGTCAACAAAAGCGTTTGGCATTTGATTTGCAATACTTTGCAAATAAATTATCTTTTGAACTTCAAGTTCACATGCGCTTGTGCGCGGTTCAAGATAAATTAATGATGTTGTCCAAGTAAGATCTTTCTTATGCTGTTTATGTTCTCCCCCTAATGTAAGGAATAATGATTCATCAAAATGACAATAAGCAAATCTTGTTGTGAATACATCTCCTATCAGGGGTTTAACATACCTGATAATAGAGGGAGATTCATATCTAACGCATATTGTAACACCCTGCTACCTAGGCCCGCCAGGGTCGGGGATGTCGCCCCGTCTAAAGGACAAGGGGTCTTTATAACTAGGTCACACAGATAAAATTGCGGAATAAAAATAATACTTTAACTTTAAAATTTATTACAAAAAAAAAAAAACTCCAAGAATAAATCCATGAATTCCCAAAATAAAACCATAAATAAAATTATCCACTCTTGTCTTCTCAAAGCAATACATTGAATTAAATGCCAACAATCTCTTCCAAGGCAGATACTACTAGCTACTCATCTCTACAGTAGGATCGACCTAAAATCATGGTAAAAAGGTGATGAGACAGAAATCTCAGTAAGTCCGTATATGCTTAAGTGACGGGAGAAAACAGTTCATGAATGTAGAGTATAAAAATTCTTTATAAAAGATCACTGGCAAGCAATAAATATTAGTCAAAAGTAAGAGTAGTGTTTTGGCTTTTCCAACCGTAAATAATTAGTAAGATCAACCACTCAATAAAATGGTCATGGGTTACCACACATTGGGCCCCACAACCGAATGGTCAGCATACCACACTTTGTGCATACCGCCGGCCAGAATGCCACACTTTGTGTAGACTGACAAAAGTAGGTGATCGGCCTACTGGGCAAGATACTCCTCCTTCTCTATACCCCAAACAACAACCGGGTGTCCATTCCGGCACAATACAGTTACTTGACTGAAAATAAACTGCTAGCTCGGATCGGTATGACTCACTGGATTGACATCTTATCCGGGAAGGACTCACCCCTCAGAGGTGGCCTCCTACTGAGGGACTTACCCTAACCCTTCCAAGACTAGTCCTAGTAGTCCACCCTTATTGAGTACTCAACGACGTTTCCCTCTTAGGATAAAATGAACAAAACATGATTCCACATGCAACTGGCAATTTAGGGATCTCCAAAGTCGTGATCAAAATCAGTTTTAGAAAGTATTTTGAGTTTGAGTAAAACTGCTTAATAATTCAATTGTTTGAAATAAGGAAGAATTCCACTCTCAATTGCCTTTATATACATGAGCGTACATACACTCTACATTTGACTTGCCATAAAGAAAACGCTTCACATCAGTCCGGTTTTATGCAGGAGCTTACCTGATTCTTACTCACAAATAAAAGGTCTCCAACAGCTGATACAAATCGCAATCAATTTCAAGCCACAAATCACTTCCTCAATTTTAAGTCAACACAACTTACTACTACCATGATCCTAGTGTCCCAAGCTTTAAGGTTAAACAATAAGTAAATAGATTTAAGAGTTGAGCCTAGAGTGATATTTAAAATAATTAATGGTTTGGGAAATAAATTTAAATAAGTTGAAAGCTTAAATCTTGTTAAGGAAAATTTAGAGTTTATTTGATCAAGAGTCCTAAGTAGTTTTAGGTAAACTAATGATTTATTAATAATTTAGTTGTTAGAAAATAATTGATAGCTAAAATTAGTTGAAAATGAATTTAATGAGTCTTGCTTGAAAAATAATAAATAAATTCTTATTGGGTTTTGATTAAAAGATAATAATTAAATTTGTAGTAATAAATATTTCACTAATCATAATTATTTCCATAAAAGGCTTTAATTGATTTCATTATTTTAAATAATATATATATATATATATATATTATTTTTCTAGCAAAGCTATTATTTATTTGACTAAAATATCCTTATTGTTTATAATAGTCCAAATCTACCCTTCCTAGGGTTTTTTTCAAAAATACAAAAAAAAAATTATTTTATTAAATATTTTATTCAAGAAGTAAAATTAGTTTAGGGACAACTAGATCATGATTCAAATTCATATGGCTAACCACAATCAAGAACATGCACAATCCTTCAATTCATCAAATCGACCAAATCTTTCATATAAGAATAGATCTAAATTTATCAAGACATGATCTAACCTCTACTAGCATAAATATGATCATGGCTTTACCAATCCATCATGAATAAAAATCCTATTCACCAATGGTGACATAATCTCTAGCATGCTTTGACACAAATACTACCTATGACATGCATCAAACCTCAATTCCACATACAACCAACCAATATAATCCTTCCATGCATAAATCCCTTCTCCTTCACAATCATACATATACTCATGCTTCAAGCACAACAACACATACTCAAATCCCATCGCCATCTACCTTCTAACAACATCATCCTAGAGACATGATTCTAGAGTTCAAAAAGGAAGATTGAAGGTACTTACTTGATTGATGAAAGCCTTGAAGGAGTTTAGAGTAGATCTCAACTCCTAGATGTCTAACTTTGTCCAAGGGAGATGGCGAGAGCATGATTATGGAAGAAGAAGTCATCCGGCCAAGGGAGAGTGATTTCGGCCATGAGAGAGAAGAAGAAGAGATTATTAGTATGTTTATTCACATAGGTTTTCACTAGAGATCAAGTTTGGAGAAGATAAAGTTGATAGAGTAAATTTACCTTGAAGATGTTCTTGTCCTTCACAGAAATTTTCTGGTTTTGATCCGAAGTAGCAAGATGATTTGAGGAGTTTGATGTTAAGAATGGTGTCGATGGACTCAAAGTAGTAAGTAGGTCAAATCTAGAGATTTTAGTGAAGTTTTGAAGTGATTTGGAGGGGTATTAGGTGAAAGAAAGTAGTAGGTGTTCTTGGTGTAGTGTGTGTGTTCTTGGAGATTGAAGGGAATTGAGAGATTGTAGTGTTACTGCCGAAAATTCTAAGGGAATTAGGTTGGCCGAATTTCTGTAGGGTTTAGGGAGTTGTTTCTCTGATTTGGAAGGGAAAAAGAAAGGTTAGTTGTTACAATCCTTGAAGAATATTTTTAGGAAGTGAATTTGGAAACTAAATATGTCTAGAATATCTTGATAATTGAAGAGCTTTGAAGGTCTCCTATGGCCAACTGGTTGAGCAGTTTTTCTGAGGAATTAAAGCTGGTTCAAGATGGCTTCGGGTGGCTGAAATTAAGGTGCACAATGATGAAGAAGAAGTCTGGTCAATTGAGTAACATATTATGGAAGGTTGCTAAACAAAAGTGGCTAGAATTTTGGAAACCAATCAAGCAAAATTGTAGGGATTTGGTGGAGGGATTTTCGGACAGCCATTGCTGAATTTCATGCAGAAGCTTAAGGGGAACAATGGAGCTCTATTACTGGAGGTTTAAGGAAGGTTTTTTCAGAATAAGGCTGGTGTTTCGGTTGGGAGAAAAATAGAAAACAAAATTGGAACTTGGACTACCCAGAATTTTTGCTGGGCAGAATTTTTCTGGGCAAATTTTCTGCTGCCATTTCCAGCCGACTTGCAGAGGGTTTGAAGGGGGACTTCAGGGGTATTCAAGGCTGGTTTCTAGCCTTCTTCATAGAGGAAAAACATGGCTAAAGTACTGAACAAAATCTGGAAGAAAACAGCTTGGTTTTGGACTTTCAAAGCTGTGATTTGTACAGGAATTTTCCTGCTTTTGCTCCAGCTTTAAGCAGTCCGAAAATGGCTAAGAATTTCATATTACAAACTGATCCTAAAGACCATTTTTCTGGCAGCATTTGAGGGGGAATGCTAGCTAAGAAACTCGACATTTGAAGGCACAACAAGCTGGAAAATTTTCAGCTCATTCCAATAAAAAAGATGAACTAGCTAGAGAGAATTTTCAGCAAACTCACTAGAGGGATTTTTCCCCTTAGAACTTCCCACAACTCTTCCACATTTTTTAGACCATAAGAAGTCTTTTACTAAGACATTTTGATCCTACAAGGTCACAACACTTTACTGAAATTTCTGGAAAGAAAATGGCTAGATTCTCTTGATCAAACTAATGAGTTGAGAATTAAGGAAAAATCAAAGATCAAGGAAAAATGAATTCCCTTTGGGAAATTCGAGTAGGTAAGGGTGTAGAATGAGGTTGCTCCTAACATGTCTCTCTTAGGACATCATCCCTACCTTACTCCAAGCTCATAAGGCCGAAATTACTCTTCCCCAAGCAAAAATAAAATTTAATCAAGCTAAAGCTTCCATGATGGAATTTGAACCCTAGACTTCCATAATTAATTCTAAGGCTCTAACCACTAAATCACATCTACTCTTGTTGATATTTTCACTAGAAAAAATATTTTCTATTCAATCCACAAGCTATTTCCCTATTTTCACCTCAGGAAAAAATTACCATTTTGCCCCTCTCACACAATACTCATCAACAAGACTTCAAGAGAATAAAACTCCAATCCAAAGCACATAAAAATCATATAAAAATACATTTAATCATGAAATGAAATATAATATGCATCCCAACCCCCTTATTCTAAGGTTGGTTTTGACTGGGGTTTCACATATATCCCATTTCTTCTTTGAGGACCCATCTTTGTACGTTGGTTTGGTACAATTGGAACATATACTGCACACCATTCTTAAATGAGCAATATTTGGTTTTGAACCAAAAGCCAATTGTAAAGGAGAGAATTTATAATGACTAGTTAGCCTTATACGTACAAATGCTGCAGCATGTAAAATAGCATGTCCCCAGGTAGATGTTGGGAGATTTGTTTTTATTAATAATGGTCTAGTAATTAATTATAATCTTTTAATAAAAGATTCAGCAAAACCATTTTGTGTATGAACATGAGTGTAGGATGTTCAACATTAATCCCAATTGACATGCAATATGCATCAAAAGCATGTGATGAAAATTCATCAGCATTATCCAAACGGATATTTTTAATGTGATGGTCAGGAAATTGTGCTCGTTATTTAATTATTTGAGCAAATAATCTCACAAACGCCAGGTTGTGAGTAGATAATAAATACACATGTGCCCATCGGGATGATGCATCAATTAATACCATAAAATATTTGAACGGTCTACATGGTAGATCAATAGGTCCACAAATGTCTCTGTGAATCCGTTCAAGAAATGTAGGACTTTCAGCTCCTACTTTTACTGGTGATGGTCTAACAATTAATTTTCCTAGAGAACATGCAGCACATGAGAATTTTTCTGATGTCAATATCTTTTTATTTTTTAATGGATGACTATGTGTATTCTCAATTATTCTTCTCATCATGATAGATCCCGGATGACCCAACCGGTTATGCCAAATGCAAAAAGTAGTAGGATAAGTAAACTTCTGATTTACGAGATGATGAATTTCAATTGTATGTATTTTTGCAAAATATAGGCCAGTAGAAAAAGACGACAGTTTTTTTAATACAGATTTCTTACCCAAATTAATTTGAGTAATATAAAAATGTTTAATACCATTTTCCTCATTTGTTTCAACATGATACCCATTTCTGCGGATATCTTTAAAGCTCAATAAATTTCTTTTGGATTTTGAGGAAAATAGTGCCTTATCAATAGTAATTATTGTTCCTTCAGGCAACAATATACTAGCTCTTTTGGAGCCTTCAATCACATTTGTACTACCGTTTATCGTATAAATTTTTATTTCTCCAATTTTGAGATCAGAAAAATATTTCTCATTTTTTAGTGTGGTGTGTGTAGTTCCACTATCAAAATACATACATCATCATTAACAACAGCCATCTGAACAATATATATATATATATATATATATATGCAAACATAAATATTATTAAAATATAATGAAAAGTCAAACATATTAGGGTGAGGCATTAATTTTTCTGGACACTGCCATCACAAATTAAATGGTTTATCCTACCGTCTGGGTATTCAAAAAAATTCGATACATCCATATGGGTAATATTGATATTAAAATCTTTAGGATTAATATCATCATCCTCAGCATCATTCACTGGATGTTGAGAAAAATTTGCTTCAACATTTTTATTATTCTTTTTCAGTGAAGCTTGATATAACTCCACTAAATGCCTGACCGTACAGCAGTTACGTGGCCAATGACCTTTCATGCCACATCTATAACATGTATCCTCATAATTTTCTTCCATTTCTTTTTCTTTTCCCTTATTATCTTTTCTGTTCCACTTCAGATGGCCAGCATTTCTCACAACTTGATTATGACTGTGATAAGGGAAATATCGAGCGTGTCCACGACCAGGCCACGGCCACGGCCATAGCTACGGCCACGATTATAATGATGGCTTCTGCTAGAGCTAATAGCATTCACTTCTGGGAGTGTTGTTGAGCCAGTTGGTCTGGCTTCATGATTTCTCAATAATAAATCATTATTTTTCTCTGTAATGAGGAGGGCAGTAATTAAATCTGTAAATTTTGTATACCCTTTTTCGCGATATTGTTACTGCAGGACAATATTCGAGGCATAAAAGGTGGAGAATGTTTTCTCCAGCATATCTTCATCAGTAACTTTTTCTCCGCATAATTTTAACTAAGAAGTAATTTTATACATTGCGGAGCTATATTCATTCACGGTTTTAAAATCTTGCAACCTCAGGTGCAACCATTCATACCGTGCAGTGGGTAGTACGACCATATTCAGGTGGTTAAATCTTTCTTTTAAATTTATCTACAGGAAATATGGATCATTTTCGATACGATATTCTATTTTTAAATTTTCGTCAATATGACGATGGATAAAAATCAAAGCTTTGGCCTTTTATTATGCAGATGCACTATCGTTTTCTTGAATAGTTTCACTAAGGCCTTCAGCATTTAGATACATTTCTACATCAAGAACCCATGACATATAATTTTTTCCAGAAATATCAAGGGCTACAAATTCGAGTTTAGTAAGGTTAGCCATAGGGATCAATAAATGCATACCTATCTTCTGGCTTATGTAACGGTAGAGACTCGTGCTTTATTCTTCTGGCTTTTGTAATGGCAGAGACTCATGCTGATAACATGTTATAAAATTTAGGTAGTGTTAGAATAAAATCTACACACTAAGAAAACTCTAACTATTTGTTGCACAAGAATTTCTTCAAACTTCTCTCTTTCTTTTTCTCCCAATTATTTCATAAATGATGGTATATTTCAAGCTTAGAGAATAACTCTATTTATAAAGCTCTTAATTAGTGGAATACATCATCTTCCACTAATCTTAATAGTGGTGTCTCCACTAAATGGTGGACATCCATAAAAATTCATAATTAATGGAGCTTCCATTAATTAGTGGAGCTTCCACTAATTTTCTAATAATTCACATAAATCCATAATTAGTGGAGCTTCCACTAATTCAACATATTTACAACAGATAAAATTTTTCCCCAAAATATTTTTGCATCAAATTGAACTTTCCCTTTCTTATCCCAACTTCATCGTTCCCTTCTTCTGATCTCCAAATTCGAGCTTGAAGTGGTAGGAATTTACTCGTGTCTCTCGGTCATAGTCACAGCTGAGTGAAGACAGATGATGCTTGAGTCAGAGTTACAACTGATTGAAGTTTGATAATCAGAGTGCAAATCAAACAATGTCGAGGATTTTCCAATTCTTGAATCTCCTCGACTGCATAATTCAATCCTTGGCAGTTCTTTGCAATTCATTTTCACCAAAAAACCCCCCAGTTCACAAAGTTTGGTTCTGTTGGATGATTTCATTGTTAAATCTTCCCAATCCCTCTTAGCTGAATGTAGTAAGTAGTTGAGGAGTACGTTGGGTAGTTGTGGAACTGACATGAAGAAATCGAATGTTTTGAGGTTTATTACAGATGCTTTTGGGGGCATCCATGGTGGAACCCTGGTTGGCCACTCATAGTGATCGTTCAAGGTAAATTTTTTATTAAATCCATCGTCTAACTTTAGATTCATTCTCAATTTTCTCTCATAGATTAAATGGAGGATTTAGTCCATTCTTGTTTTGATTGCATTATTTCTTTTATTTGATCTATGTATTCGTTGCATTTGTAGCTTGGATGAGTGGGTGAAATCAATTGATGTGCTATCCATATTTAAATTAGAAATGAAGTAGTTGATATCTTCATTTCTCTAACTTGTTTTTGCATGCAAAGTTGACTTTTTTATCCATTAGTCTAGCTGTTTGTACCTAAATGACTAGTTACTTTCTTCTTCCTTCAGGCTAGCGAACATAGTTTCCCTTTAAAATTAGCATTTTTTTTAAGGCATGTGAAGCAGTATCAGATTTTTTTAAAGCTTATGCATTTAGAAGTCATTCAAACTTATTTTAGTGCATATTTAACCAAACTAAAATGACAGAATAATATTAATCTGTCATTGCTTTGTCGATTTCATGCTTCAGCATGGTAATATCTTAACCTATATATAGCATTTTCTGTTTATTGAGATTTTACAGTGCATGGATTGGTAGATACTTGTTTTTTATAATATAGAACTGATTTGCAATTAATTTCTTATAGGGTTGCTCTAGTGAATTTTATAGTACGATACGCATAACAATTTATCCTATGATTATGGCATCAAAAGTTGTATGAAGAAAAGAATTGGGGAGTTTAAGAGCATATGGTAGAATTAGTGATGGACAATTCTCCATTTGGATGTAGCATTAAAGGTCTAAAATTGTAGAGGCATTGGGCAAAAGTGAATAGTCCGGTATTTCTCCAAAGAGGTGAATAATCCATATTAATATTTTTGTTTCATTTTTAGCGTATTCTTAGGTTGGAATTTGTTCATGAAAATCAGACTTTACTAACTAAAAGAAATTGTCTTGTGAAGCTATTTGTAGTCATAAGTTGTTGAAGAATTGAAAAGAGGAGGATAAGAAAAGAAAGGGAAGAAAAAGAGTTACAAAAGCCTTCATATGAGTCCAGGGACTCAGACTTTGAGCAAGTTCTCTATTCTTGATTTAAGGATACCATGAAACTGATAGTTTACACGGGATAACTGATCCATACATGTTGTGGTTCTGAACTCATGAAGATCATCCTTCCTTTTCCATGTTTGTTCAAAACATCAAGAGCATAAGTGATTTTGTTAGAGAACAAACATGGAGAAGACACTAGGGAACTCTTGAATAGATAACACAATTAACTTGAGTCATGCCATGGCACTGTTGTTATGGACTATTTCAAGATAACCAAAATGTCCCTAGGATAAAACGAGGCTTGCCTACCCAGATATAGGAATATAGTAGAAAATATGTGTAAACATTTCTCTGTGTGTGTGTGTGTGTGTATTTTTTTTTTTTTTTTTACTTTCTCTAAACAATTTAGTTATAGCTGAAAAATATTATATATGTAGATATGGCCTTTAAAATAAACACTACCCAACATTCCAGTGGGTGGAATCTGGAGTTACTACAAATCATAGAGTTCTTAAGGTGGGGATCTAATAGTCAAATATTTTCAAATCAAAACCTTTTAGAAAAAAATATAGAAAGGGATAAAAACCTTTTGAAATATTTAATTAGATCCCAACAAACTCTCCAAAAACATTGACCACAACTTTTACATTACAACGAGAAATAAAAACTTCACCTTGCAGTATGCAATGCAGCTTATTCTCTAATGTAATTTATACATCTAGATATTACTTTTAGAAAGCAACATAATTCAAAGAAGAGTGTTCTGACATTTCCTCAGACAGTTTCAATTTAAGAAACTGAAAAGAATAAGAGAGCGATCTTATTGGGTTCATTTTCCTAGTATGATGTTATTATGCTTATTGATTCTGCTTTTGTACTGTCTTATTTTAGGTTTCATTTGACAAGAAAAAAGAAGTATTATTTGAGATGGTGAGAATAACTATCTTGTACTAGTAGTATTTGAAAAAAGAAACTCTATACTAGTGATCTTGGATACATTCCATTTGACTTATGTTCTGGTTTTTACAGGCAAGCAATCCTGCATGGTTCATTGTGGATACCAAGCTTAGAACCTTGCATGTGCATTTGGATACACCGCAATGTTTTTTAGCTGAGATGTATTCTGCTGACTTGACCATTACTAAAAAACTTAAGGATGACAAGGTATGTGTAATGGACTTTTCCCGTTGATATTATTCTTTTATGGGAAGTTTCTCATAGTGCCTCCCCACTGTATTTTTTTTCTGTTACTGATGGTCATCAGCTCCAATAGTTCTTTTCTTTTTATTTTTTATCCAGTCCATTGATCCCAAGTTCTCTATATGATTTTGTGCGATTTATGTTCATTTTGTCCTTTTGTGAACAAATGTAATATCAAATTATCATGCATAATAAATTATAAGAATTTGAGGTTTAATAGGTGGAATCTTAATGGCGTTTCTCCAATAAAAGTTGAGAAACAAGTGTACATTTTAGAAACTGCAAAGAAAAAATGTCTGCACGTTTAATATTTTCTCATGGTAGTTATTGGCAAATCTAAATTCCTTATGTGCGCGCGCATGCATGTTAGTACATGTATGTTTGGACCAGCAATTTGATGTAAATTGAATATTATATATGTAGATATGGCCTTTAAGATAAACACTACCCAACATTCCAGTGGGTGGAATCTGGAGTTACTACAAATCATAGAGTTCTTAAGGTGGGGATCTAATAGTCAAATATTTTCAAATCAAAACCTTTTAGAAAAAAATATAGAAAGGGATAAAAACCTTTTGAAATATTTAATTAGATCCCAACAAACTCTCCAAAAACATTGACCACAACTTTTACATTACAACGAGAAATAAAAACTTCACCTTGCAGTATGCAATGCAGCTTATTCTCTAATGTAATTTATACATCTAGATATTACTTTTAGAAAGCAACATAATTCAAAGAAGAGTGTTCTGACATTTCCTCAGACAGTTTCAATTTAAGAAACTGAAAAGAATAAAAGAGAGATCTTATTGGGTTCATTTTCCTAGTATGATGTTATTATGCTTATTGATTCTGCTTTTGTACTGTCTTATTTTAGGTTTCATTTGACAAGAAAAAAGAAGTATTATTTGAGATGGTGAGAATAACTATCTTGTACTAGTAGTATTTGAAAAAAGAAACTCTATACTAGTGATCTTGGATACATTCCATTTGACTTATGTTCTGGTTTTTACAGGCAAGCATTCCTGCATGGTTCATTGTGGATACCAAGCTTAGAAACTTGCCTGTGCATTTGGATACACCGCAATGTTTTTTAGCTGAGATGTATTCTGCTGACTTGACCATTACTCAAAAACTTAAGGATGACAAGGTATGTGCAATGGACTTTTCCCGTTGATATTATTCTTTTATGGGAAGTTTCTCATAGTGCCTCCCCACTGTATTTTTTTTTCTATTACTGATGGTCATCAGCTCCAATAGTTCTTTTCTTTTTATTTTTTATCCAGTCCGTTGATCCCAAGTTCTCTATATGATTTTGTGCGATTTATGTTCATTTTGTCCTTTTGTGAACAAATGTAATATCAAATTATCATGCATAATAAATTATAAGAATTTGAGGTTTAATAGGTGGAATCTTAATGGTGTTTCTCCAATAAAAGTTGAGAAACAAGTGTACATTTTAGAAACTGCAAAGAAAAAATGTCTGCACGTTTAATATTTTCTCATGGTAGTTATTGGCAAATCTAAATTCCTTATGTGCGCGCGCATGCATGTTAGTACATGTATGTTTGGACCAGCAATTTGATGTAAATTGAAAATCTAGCATTTCATAATAATATTGGATAATATTATTGAAATGCCCCCCACCTTGTAACACCCCACTACCTAGGCCCGCCAGGGCCGGGGATGTCGCCCTGTCCAAATGATAAGGGGTTTTTATAACCAGGTCACACAAATAAAATTACGGAATAAAAATAATACTTTAACTTAAAATTTATTACAACACAAGAATAAATCCAAGAATACTAAAAACAAATCAATAATAAAATTTATTCACTCTTATCTCCCCAAAGCACTACACAAAACAAATTATCAGAAAATCTTCCAAGGGAGGTAATATCTAGCTACTCATCCCCACAGCAGGATCGACCTGAAATCATGGTAAAAATGGTGATGAGACAAAAATCTCACTAAGTCCGTGTGTGCTTTGAGTGTCCAGTGAAAACAGTTCGTGAATGCAAAGTATAAAATCTTTATAAGAGAAATATTAGCAAGCAATAAACATTAGTTAAAATCAAGAGTGGTGTTTTAGCTTTTCCAACCATACATAATCAATAAAATCAACCACTCAAAAGAAATGATCATGGGTTACCACACGTTGGGCCCCATAACTGGTCAGAATGCCGACACTTTGTGCAGACTGACAAAAAAGGTAGGTGATCAGCCTACCGGGCAAGATACTCCTCATTCTCTATACCTAAACAACAACCGGGTGTCCATTCCGGCAAAAAACAGTCACTTGACTGAAAAATAAAATGCTAGCTCAGACCGGCATGACCTACTGGACTGACATGTTATCTAGGCAGGACTCACCCCTCAGAAGTGGCCACCTACTGAGAGACTTACCCTAGCCCCTCAAAGACTAGCCCTAGCAATCCACCCTTATTGAATACTTAACGTAACATATCCCACATGGGAAAAATGAACCAAACACAATTCTACTTGAAAATGGCAATTAAGAGTTTCCAAAATCTTTGTCAAAATCAATTTTAGAAAGAGTTTTAAGTTTGAGTAAATCTGCTTATTAGTTTTCAAATAATTCATTTGTCTGAAATAAGTAAGAAGTCAATCCTCAATTGCCTTTACAGAAATGAGTGTCCATGCACTCTACATTTGGCTTGCCAAAATAAATATTTTACATCAATTAGGTTTTATGCAGGAGCTTACCTGATTCTTAGCTCGAGATAAAATAAAGGTCCTCAACAGTTGACCTAACCTCGCCTGGGATAAATATAAACCACAATCAAACTCAAGCCAGCATCCACTTTTATAAATAAAACTAGCTCAACTCACTACTACCATGATCCTAATGTCCCAAGCTTTAAGGCCAAATAATAAATAAAAAGGTTTATAAGCTAAGTCTAATTTGATATTTAAAATAATTAATGTTTTGGGAAATAGGTATTAATAAGTTGAAGGTTTAAATCTTGCTAAGAATAATTTAGAGTTTGTTTGATAAAGAGTCCTAGGTGGTATTAGGTAAAATAATGATTTATTAATAATTAATTATTTAAAAATAATTGATAACTAAAATTAGTTGAAAATAAATTTTAATGGATTTTGATTGAAAGCTAATAAATAAATTTTAATAGGTTTTGTTTAAAAGATAATAATTGAAAGGTGATATTTATGAATATAAAACTTACAAAATTAATATTTTTACTTATTATGATTATTTTCATAAAAGGCTTTATTTGATATTATCATTTTATATAATATCTATATATTTTTTATTTTCTAGTAAAGCTATTATTTATTTGACTAAAATATCCTTATTATATATATAATAATCCAAATCTACCATTCCTAGGGTTTTTTCGAAATTACTAGCAAAGTTCAAAATATTAAACATTTTATTGAAGAAATAAAATTTAGCTTAGGGACAACTAGGTCATGATCATAATTCCACTTGCTAACTATAATCATGAACATATACTCCACTTCAATTCATCAAAATCATCCAAATCATGAATAAAAGCATAAATCTAAATTTATCAAGGCATGATCCAACCTCTACTAGCATAAACATAATCATGGCTTCAATAATCATACATGAATATAAATTCTATTCATCATAGATGACATAATCTCTAGTATACTTGATCACAAATACTATCTATGATATGGAGACATGCATTAAACCCTAAAAACACCATACAATCAACCAAGATAATCAACTCATGCATAAATCTCATCTCCATCATAAACACACATTTATTCATGCCTCAATTTCTACTCATCACAAAAATACATGCTCAAGTCCTATTCATAATCCATCTCCTACCAATATCATCCTAGAGACATGAATCTAGAATTTAAAAGGAGGGTTGAAAAGGCTTACTTGATTGATGAGCATCTTGAAGGAGTTTCAAATGGATCTCAACTCCTAGATGTCTAAATCCGTCCAAGGAAGATGAAGAAAGCATGGCCATTGGTGAAGAACCATTCAGCCAAGAAGAAGAGAGTGTTCGGCAAAGAGAGAGAGAGAGAGAGAGAGAGAGAGAGAGAGAGAGAGAGAGAGAGAGAGAGAGAGAGAAAGAGAAGAAGAGAGTCCATTAGCATGCTTATTCATATATATATATTCATTAGAGATCAAAGATTAGTGAAAGTGAAGATGAAGTTGTTTGAACAAATCTACCTTGAAGGTGTTCTTGAGCCTTCACAAAATTTTTTATTTTTGGTCCAAAAGAGTAAGTTGGATTTTGGAGTTTGATGTTAAAAATGGTATGGATGGACTCACGGCAGTGAGTAGATGAAATCTGAAATTTTTGAAAGAAGTTTGAAATGGTTTGGAGAGGTATTAGGCGAAAGAAATGAGTAGGTGTTCTTGGTGTTCTATGTGTGCTTGAATGTTAAAGAGAATGGAGGGATTTTGGGTTTGTGGCTGCCGAAATTGTGTGTGTGTGCAGTGGCCGAATTGTTTGTGTAGTTTAGGAAGATGATTTTTCTGGTTTGAAAGGAAAAGGAAAGGCTGGTTGTTGAAATCCTAAAAGAATATTTTTGGGGATCAAATTTGGAAACAAAATATAGTAAGAATATATTTGTTCAATGGAAGCTTTTTGGAAGCTGCTATAGCCGAATTATTGCTCTGTGTTTCTGCTGGATGAAAGCTGGTTGAAGAAGGTTAATGGTGGCCGAAAAGAATGAGTGTAATGGTGAAGGGAAGGTCTGATTGTTTGAGGGACATTTTATGGAAGGTTGCTAAATTAAGTTTGCTAGAATTTTGGTATCCAATCAAGGTATGATTGCAGTGATTTGTTGAGATATTTTCGGGCAGCCATGACTAATTTTCATGCAGAATGCTGGAAAAGACAATGGAGTTCAGTTCATGGCTGTTCAAGAGAAGTTTGTGCAGAAAAATTGTAAAGGTTTCGGACAAGGCTGAAGGAGAACAAAGCTGGAAATTGTGTTCAGCGATTTCGCAAGTTTGAAGGAAAATTCTAGGCAGATTTTTCTGTCATTGTTCAGTTAGTTTGTAGAGGGTTTGAGGGAGTATTCAGAGGTCTTTTAAGGTTGGTTTCCAGCCTTCTTCATGGAGGAAAAAGGTGGCTAAGGAGTTGGAGAAAAACTGGAAGAAAACAATTTGGTTTGAACTTACCTATGCTATGATTTTGCCCAGAAAATTTTCTGGTTTTGCACAGTATTTGTGCAGTCCGAAATTGGCTAGAAAATTCCAGGTTTCAAGCTGATCAAGAGGACCATTTTCTGGCAGCATTTGGAAGGGAATAATGGCTTAGAATTTCGACTCTTTTCATGCACAAGAAGCTAGGAAAAAAAAAATTCTTGAACACTTCATGAAGGAAATGAACCTAGCTAGAGTAGAGTTTTGAAGGTTCACTAGGGGAATTAATTCTCTTGGAACCTTCCCCAACTCTTCCACATTTTCAGACCATAAGATGTCTTTTCCTTAGACATTTTGAGCCTTCAAAGCCACAGCACTTTACTGAATTCTAGAATGAAATTGGCTAGAACAAATTGACCAACCTAATGAATTGAGAAGTAACAAAAATTAAGGATCAAGAAGGGATGAATTCCCTTAGGAATTTTTGTGTAGGGCACAAGAATAGGATTAGAATACTCCTATCATGTTTCCCCTAGGACAACACCTCTATCCTACTCTAAAGCACCTAAGGCCGAAAATATAACCTTCCCAAACAAAAATAAAATTTAATCATGCTAAAGCTCCAATGATGGAATTTGAACCCAAGACATTAATAATTAATTCCAAAGCTCTAACCACTACACCACAACAACTCTTGTTCTTATTTTATCTCTAAAATATTTTTCCTATTTAATCCTCAAGTTATCGCCCTATTTTTACCTCAGGCAAAAATTACCATTTTGCCCTTCTTACTCAATAACCATAAGCAAGCTCTCTAGACTATAAAACCCAAATCCAAAGCACATAAAATTATCTAAAAATATATTTAATCATGCAATAAAGTATGATATGCATCCCAATCTCCCTTACTCTAAGGTTGGTTCCGACTGGGGTTTCCCCCACCCCTACCCAATTTTTTTTTTTTTTAAAAAAGATTTGTCTTAAAACAGTTTTTGATTTTGGTAGCTGGGCTAAATTTTGATTGATGCTAGGCCTAGCATTCAACTTCAATTAGACTCTTATTGATAAAATTAGTTACAATTTCCATTTTTGTAGGATGACGGATTTATAGGTTTTTTTTTATGGTGTTTTTATTTATATTATCTGTGTTTACTGTCACTATACAAGTGAATAAGACATTGAGAAGAAACTTGGTTGTGGAAACATATACAAGATGATAAGAAATTTACCAATAGCCTACAAATTTATTTTTACTTATGCTTTAATTGCCTCTCTCTGAAGAGATTTCTGACATTTCCTAAATTTTGGACTAAGTTCCATAGTGAATTTTTTGGTTTGAAGATACCTTCTAACTAAAAGATTATACAACTAACAAAATTGAGGCTTAAAATATAGAAATTTTCTCTCAGTTGTAGTACTTGTTAATGTGATTAAAATTTTAGACTATTCAGTGGTTGTCCTCTAGTAAATTTATTTGCCGTTGATGGGATCCTAGTCTTGGCTTGCTTACTTGGTATTCTGCTTTTCTCTCCACCATGGAAGAATTGATTCGCACAATCAACAAATCAGTAGCAGATATCTTAGGCCAGTAAAAATGCCTGAAAAAATTAATGGAATGTAAGACTTTGGTTGTATAATTCTTTAGCAACATCACCACCTTTCTCCCACTCCAATTCACTGTCATCATTCATGACTCTATTTGCCCCAAGCAGTTTGCAATCAACTTTGATGTCATCACCTAAGGTACCACCTTCCTCCCACTCATATTCTAAAATAGAAACTAAATGTGCTTAATTGTGCATATGTTGAGTAGTGATGCTAAAACTACTGAGTAGTAAGATTTTTATCTTTGGAACTTTGAGATGCTGAAAATGTGGAATACCAAATGTTGAGTAGTGATGTGTTGTGGTGCTTTTTTCACATTTTTAATGGAATAGTCTATGAAATGCTGAGTATTGATGTACTGGGGTGCATTTATTAGAATTAGTCAGTCTCTAAATTTTTATGGTGCTGTGAAAAGGGTGCAGATGGTGTTTGGCATTGAATGTTGTATCCATTAGATGTTTCAGGTGCAAACTTGGCTATATTAGATGAAATTGACTCTGGTTTAGATGTTGATGCACTTGTGTAATTTTATGCTAAAACATGGTATGATTCTGTAGTTTTGTATTAGAATTTTGTCTTCTGCCATTGTTTTGTCTTCTACAGTTCAGATGTTAATACAGGCTCAACTATATTACAATTGTTGTTGTTCCCTGTTCATTTTGATTAATTTTTGAAATTTTTTTCCATGAACTTAAAATCTCTCTTCCTTTTACAAAAGTGATAAAATAATTTCAGTATTATAGAGCTCAAAACTTGTTAAACTTCTACTGTAATTTAACTTAATAGAGCTTAGTTGCTTATAGCTATACTCTACTTTTTGACTTGTTTTGGGCGTTTAAAAGAAAATGACCTTATGAGTGGTTTAGGTATATTCTTGCCTCACTTGAAAGTTGGATTTTATGTACGTAATCTGGTTTCTTGAGAAACAATTTCTTGTGGATTATGTAGCCAACAACACTTGCTTGAATATGTCTGTTGAAATATGATGGCATATCTGTGCATCTTTTGTCTTCCACTGACAATCAACAAGATTTATATACTTTGCATAAGTAAAATGAGATTAGTGGAGCAGGCATAAAATTTTTTGTTGCATTTGATTACTGTTTGTTCTTTAATTGCAATTGAAGTTGGAATTCTGGGTTCTTATTCTTCCATGTTCTACTCTCACTTCAGGCTATCTTGCTTCTCTTTATATGTACTTACTTAGAAACAACTCATATTCTATAGTTTCTTTTGAATGGTTTAGTAGTGAGTTTAATTTATGCAGGATGAAAAATAGATTTTTATGAGATTTATTAAAAAGTAATCTTGTCCTTTTTTTCTTAATGACAGGATAAATGAAGATCAAGGTGGTTGAAGATTCATTTAACTATGGCATTGTTTTTTGTCCTCAATGAATTTTTATGACTTCTGATGGATGTCATGGTTAGAATTGTGATTTTGTTTTGAACTATTTTGAATTAATATCAAAGATTAGATTCATGTTACACATCAAACTCCATATAGTTTTTTTTGTGTATATTAAGTTCTTATTAATGGAAGATGGCATTTTGAATGTTCAATCAATGGATGATAGTTAATTGTTAATATTGATGGTTTTCATGGTTCTATACGTATAGTAGATAATGATATTGTTAAAATAGAGGGAAAAAAATTTAATATTTTCACTTCAATTTTTCATTTTATGATAGATAATTTCAAATAAGGTTATTAGGATAAATACAATATCATTACGGATTTGCATTTTTAGTGAAAAAAAATTAATATATAACAATACAAAAAAAAAATTGTGACAAATGATTTTTCTGATATTAAGAATTCTGTGGTAAAAAGTTTTAATTACAACAGCAAGGAAATCGTAGAAACTGGGCATTGCCCACGGTTATGTTAATTTGGAAAAGAGCTGTGACAAAAAGTGTTATTTTTGACTGAAACTTAATTGTAACAAATAATATTCACCACAATTGTGAAAATGTTGGAAAAATTGTGACAAAAAATTGAAATATTTGCCCACAGTTAATAACCGTTGGGAAAAACTGTAGTAATAAATTCATGAACAAATACCACACTTTATTTACAACGGCCCCAAAACTGTGGTAAATCTTTGGCAAAAAGTATTCCCCACAATTACATAACAGTGGCAAACTTTTTGCAATGGCTGTAATAGCCATGCCTTGAAAACTATGGCATTTTTGTGGCAAAAATATATTTGCTACAATTTTGGTCAATTTGGCCACACTTTCTCTGGCATTTCCAAACGTCACTTTTTTTGTAGTGAAGACACTCCACAATAGCAAGAGAATGAGCCTGTCATTCCTTCTCTCGAAAAGGATCCTAGAAAACCTATTGCTGCCGAGAAAACCACTGCTGATGAGATTCCAGCTCCACCAACTACAGAACCCACAGTTGATGCAATTCCGTCTCAGCCTACTGAACCTTCTGCTGACCCAGTTGTCCTTACGAAAGACAAACTACTTTCACCTGGTAGCTCATCAGGTCATAGACGAAGCATGTTGTAGTCAAAAGGAAGTTAAACAGAATTACTAGACAACACACAAAGAAGGGTGCCAGTGCTAAGCCAGAGACTATCCTCATTCCATAAGCTGTGGCACATGAAGACAGTTGACTGATGACTTCTTCTGACCAATTTTATTCTGATGGCACATGGACCTTTACTCTGTTTGATGTTTTTTGCACTATATTCACATGAACAATTTTCTTTTGGTTTTAGACTGATAATGCTATTGGTATTTTGTTGCCTCTGTTTTGCTTACTTTTGGTTGTTTCTCTACTGCTTATTGCTATTTTTGATTGATGACAAAGGGGGAGAAATTTTTTTATTATATATATATATATATATGATATGGATTGTAACTATATGGCCATATGATTAGCCAAGTTAACTGCAAAGTGTTATGTTGTGTTGAAAATGAAAATGAAAAGTGTTGGATAATGAAAAGCATACCTAATTTTTGTGATTGTGTGAAATAGGATAGGGATATTTGAGCGGATGCTCATGGCAATTGTGTTGTAATGATTTTATTAGCTGAATAGTGAAAAATGGTAGGACTGTTCTATGAATCTTCCGATTGGTTCTGTTAAAATGGTGATCTATCTTTGGAAAAATCTCTTTTTGACCCTGCACAGACATAAGGGGAGTTTTTTACCCTCAAAATCTTTTTCTTTGATCCAAAACACCAGTCCAAAAAAATGCTCTTTAAAGAAGTTATCTTCTACCTTATTTTAACCTATTTTGAATGTATGCTTTGGAAGTCCAAAATATCAAATCCCAAATTAGTTTCTAACGCACCCCAACATTAGCATCTTTCTATCTACTACTTATATGTAAATACATAGGGGAAGTATTATTTTATATGTTCCATCTTCTACACCTTCACTTGTACATTTTGATACACTTAAGTTTCACGCTTTTTTGTGAGCAATCACTATTTGATTATTTCCTTGTTGAATAGTCTTCTTAATGAAGGAAGGAGGATATCGATATTGGTTGAGCCATAGGCTTATTGAGCCTTGTTTATGAGACTATGCTTGAATTTTTACTCTAAACTCATAAACACTTTTTGAGTCTTATGATAAGAGATAGTATTTAAATTGATCATAACTTTCTCTATCTCTTGATCTTACATGATTCATACAAGCTTACATTGTTCTTCCTATCACAATCTATCAAGTTTGTCATCACTCAAAAAGGGAGAAATTGTTAGCCAAAAGGGCATTTTCCTGTATTTTGATTTATGATAAACATTGATGTGAACTAACATGTGTATTTATATATGATAGGATTTTTGGATATGACATATATAACTCGGTTCTTCAAAGTCTTGAAAATAGGATTGCTAAGTAACTCGTAGTCAATAAAGCTTGAGAAGGATGATCGAAAGAGGAATCCAATCCAAAGAAGTTGCACACCATGAAGATTTTGAAGAATCTTAGATTAGGAAATTGTGGATAAGGTATCAATTATATTTCCTATATCTCTTTACCTCGGTTCAATTTATTTCATATTGAAGAATATACAAATGATTTCAAAAAATAGGTGTTTTCAATTCAGATTTTTTATATAAAAACTTGGTTGAGTGATTTTGGACAGATCACTGAATCCAAAATGCCCATCCAAGCATCTATAGGTGTTCAAAATATACTGTTGCATAAAGTTGTGCTTTGGACTCACCTTTCGGATGCATAATTTTCGATCTTGTGAATCCAAAATTTTGGAAAAGTCTGACAACGAAAAATAGTCGTTACTAGCCATTGGCATATTGCTTTTTGCCCCAATAAAAGCCTTTTAAACACGATTTTTTTAGTGTGATTTGTGCTAATACTTTTAGAAACACTCTAAGACTTTTGAAAAACAAATATCCCTCACCTATATTGTGCTTCAAAGTGAAATCTATTGTTCCGAAGGTAAAAAGGTAAAAGAACTCCACCAAGTGTATATCTACTCAATCTGTGATTTCAACATTTTCTCTATGATTTGTTTTGTATCAAGATTTGGAAAGTAAAACCCAATTGGGATGAACCTTGATTGATGTGTGTAAAAGAGGTTGGGTGTAAAACCAGGTGTGGTGACCCTCTTGTTTAAGATTAGTGTTGCCTACTACCACTGATTTGGGAAAAAGGTTTTAGTGGTTGTGTTGAAATCCTTAAGCGTGTGTTTAAGGTAGTGGATATAGATTAATTGAGGATCGAACCACTATAAATCCTTTGGTCTATTCTCTTGCATTTAAATTTGAAAGTCATGGCTGCATTTTTTGTTATTCATCATATCAGAAAAACACTGCACCTTTCTTTTCAATCGATGATATAATTTAAGTCTTTTATGTATCATAGTGAGTCAGTCTTTAATCTCTTAACTACCCATCTTAAATTTGATTTGTCTACACTTCACTTAGTGCAGCTTTGAAAGATCCCTGACTAGATACTAAAAGCTGCTCAGTGAATTTCTTTTTAAACACATATGTTTTCAGCCCTTTCTCACAAGTCATTAAAAGAATTTGAAAATTTGCGTTTGTTTTACATAAATCTTATTCACTCCCCCTCTCTGGATTATCATAAATGTTTTTCGGTATTTGAACACTTCTATTCTTTTCAAATATTTTCTTTATAATATGGCACAAATAATATATTATGTGTTTTGTATTTAAATCTTTCTATCTTTTAATATGCATAGTCATATTTTATATAGTTGACCATGTATTATTACGTGTGGGTACAAATGAAAAAAGGTAAATTGACGGGTTTTATCCCTAAACATTTTTATTTTGGTATGGTTGATCCTTATTATTTATTTTTAACTTTTTAAGTCCTCTATAAATTTTGGTGCAAATTATTTTGTCATTCTGATCCAATTCTGCCAAGTTAACTAGTCAACTTAGGCATTGATTATTTAAGGAAGAGCAAATTTATCATTTTAATGTACACTTACCTTAAAAAAATAAGATAATTTGGTGAGTTTAGTCCCTGAACCTTTTGTTTTAGCATCATTGGTCTCTATTCCTTTTTTAAACTTTATAGGTCATCTATCTTTTTTCTTTTGACACATTAGGTCCTTCCGACCAATTAAGTGATAATAAAAATCTATTATCAAACCCACTTTAATTAATTAAATACTTAATATTATTTTTTATCAAACACAGTTAATAAAATAAGTAATTAATTAATTAATTTTAAGTGATTAAGTATATCACAATGTAGCTTTCTAACTCCATAAAATTTTTTATAAAAATTTAAAATCATACTTATATGTTTTATTTATAAAATTATATTATAAATTTAATCTAAGTATACTATTAAGGCAAGGATAAATTTTGAATTTGAAATTAAAAGATAGAATTTGAAAAGTAAATTAAGTATAATTCATTTTTACACTATATTTATAAAATATAGATTAAATATAAAATAAAAACAATAATTAGATATAATTCAAACTTTAATAACTTTCATTTTACTTAATGCATTTGATAATAAATTCTTATTATTACTTAATTGATTAACATATACTAATCGTATTGTAAATTTTAAGTGAAATAAAAATTATTTAAGTTCGAAATCTAAATATATTATATGCTATCTAATTATTATTCTTTTTGTATTTAATTTATATTATAACAAAATATAATGTAAAAATAAATTATAATTAATAAAATATTTTTATTATATTTTTAATTTTCAATATTTAAGTATTTAAAGTTTGATATTCAAACTTCACTACAAATAGATCCTGAATTAGGGTTCATTTGATAAAATTAAAAGTTGTAATTTGAATATTTAAGTAATAAACTTTAAAAATTGAAGTTTAAAGATTGAATTATGAAATTTGAGGTTTGAATATGAAGTTTGAATTATTTATAATTCATTTTTACATTATATTTTAGATTAAATATAAAAGAATATTAATAATTAGATGAGTATTTAACTTATTTAGACTTCAAAAATAAGTAAATTTTAGTTCACTTAAAATTTATAATAGGATTTCAGTACGTCTTAATCAATGAAGTGACAACAAAAATCATTATTAAATGAACTTAAGTAATTAAGTATCTTAATATTTTAATATTTTAACTTTAAAAGTGGTCGGACAGACCTAGTGTGTCAAAAGAAAAAAATAGAGGACCTATAAAGTTAAAAAAAATAATAGGGACCAATCATGCCAAAACGAAAAAGTTTAGGGATTGAAGTCATCAATTTAGCTTATTTTTTTAGGTGAGTGTACAGTAAAATGATAAAATTACCCTTTCTTAAATAGTCAACATCGGAATTGAATAGTTGACTTGCCGGAATTAGGTCGAAAGGACCAAATAATTTGAACGAAAATTCATGGAGGATTTAAAAAGTTAAAATAAAGAATAATGACTAATCGTGTAAAAAAAAATGTTTAAAAATGAAATCCGTCAATTTACCAAGAAAAAATGCATATAATCTTTATTACGCAAGAAAAGAGTTGAAAATGAAATATCAATCAATGCTTCGAAATTTATAGAATAAAGGAACAAAAACAAAAATATGCCCTTCATTTATATATATACTTTAACTTTATTTATCATACCCAAGATTTTCTAATATAAAAGAGATATATCACAATAGCAATGAAATATGAAACAAAAATTTTTCAAGTAGCAATCGAGGGGGAAAAAAAATAATATCTAAGTGTAAAACACATTAATGCTATATGATTCTTAAACCTTCAATCAATGAATCAACTTATACCAATTTAAAAGTGAATTATTCCTTTTTTGCGAGTAGATGTTGCTACATATACCATAATACTTTATAATAGAATTAATAAATTAAGATAATTAGAGAATTCATCCGTATATATAGGCGTACAACAATTACCCAACTAAAAATCTAATTTATTATCTCATTTTAATTAATTTCATTAAAGCAATAACCTCCTTGTGGAGTTGAATTACAATTAATAAATTAATTGCAACAATATTCTGTGTATTATTATTATTCTTTATATGACTAAAATTTTACTTTTGTATATCAATGGCTTAAAATTCAATGACTACTCCTAAGCAATTGATATAAAATAATTTATTATAATAAAAATTTAAAATGTTTAATTAAACAATCAACTTGACTTAGTATTGACGAATTATTATATGATCGATCATACATATAATATAAGTTACACAATATTTATTTTGATAATTAATCACTAAAATTTATGTGATAAAAAGTCCTTAACATAAATTATTATTCAACCAATAAATCGTATGTGATTGAATTTTACTCATATGTTATATGCTTAATATATTTTGGGTACTCTTAATCATATGACATATTAATACGTGTTGCCTTATAAATGCCATTACTTATCTTTATATTGACAAAATAGTATATATAACAAGATGTGGTGTATAATATTAACCACCAAATATTATATGATTAAAATAACGTCAAAGTACTTAGGATGTTATAGTTAATTCTAAATGTATAACATAATAATATTTTATAAAAGCAATACTAAAAAGCCAACTCGTTTTTTGTTGACACCACAAATAATATAATTAATAAAATTAATAAATATGTCTCTAGATTTATTTCATACCTTATAGATGTCATTGTTTAATTATTAAAAGTTTCATATTATTGAAATCTTAATATGTTAAAATATTTTAGATGTTATGGCTCTTCTCAAATATTTGACGTTAAAAGAGATTTTTAATGACATTACAAATTTTAATAAAAAAAATCAACTTATCTAAATGTTTGACTAATATAAAATCGTCTTAGAACATTAATTATAACTATATAATATTCAATACGATGACAAAATATTTTCTGCTATAAGTATAATTCAGAAAATACATAGTAATGTTATTTTGCTAAATACAAAATAAATTAATGTTTCAAGTATAAAGAAACTTTGTAGAGATATTATTAGTATCTTCATATAGTCAACTAATCTGAATATTGACTAAAATGAACATATTAATATGCAATTGAAAAGTCGAATTGTCCTTAATGTATGACGACTTTAATACCCAAAAAAAAAAAAATCTTTATTTTTAAATCTGTATAAAAATTCTAGTGTAAATATGAACCCATGAACTAAGAAATTTAGCCTTACCATTACAGAATTAAAAACAAAAATTGAGACTGGAAATATGAGAACTAAATGTCTCATTAACAAACAACTACAAAAAGACAAAACAAAAATATAAAAGAACAACAAGATTGGTTAAAGCATGATCGATAGAATAAAACCGAAATTGGAGTATATAGTCCAAATAATAATTTTCCTAACAAAATGACCAAATAAATTGACTCATAAAAGAATTTAGTTTTTAGGCTATACCAAAAGGTCCCAAATTCGTTATTTTGTTTTGATTTGCTTATTATAGAAAACAAAACTAACTAATTTGGACTCATGGTGGCAACATAAGCAAACTTGATCCATTAATGGGGAGACAAAACAAATACAATATATATATATATATATATATATATATATATATATATATATATATATAGGATAAGATTTATGATGTCCAAATATACTGAGGCACACGAAGAAACAAGCTTTAACATGGGGATGAAAAATAGGAATTGTTAAGACTCTTTTAATTGTGCGAATTCAAATCCAATTAACTTCATCAATTGTGAAGGTTCCACAAGAAAATTCACGTAGTATTGTTTTTTTTTTTTTTTCCATAGTTTGAAATTTTAAGTATTCTAAAAATACTATTGACAGTCTCTGATATCACATGTAAAAAAATTAACATATATAAATCAAATTTATGTCTTATAGCGCAAAGAAAATAATAGAGAAACGTATCTAATGGTTCAAGTAACTATAGAGTAGCTTAACTTCCATGAAATCCTCTTGTTAGCAACCAGTTAACTTTTCAAGCCTATACCTGTCAGAATAACACTAGATCAATAGAAGTCACAAATGAATATATTCTTAGGTTAGGGATCATTAGGTTACAGATCCAAGATTCCATTGAATCCTCTTGTCAGTAATCAATTAACTCCTCAGGGGGTCTTTAAACTATAGTTATCAGAATAAAGCCAGATTGATGAAAGTCACAAGTGAATACATAGTTAGGTTAGGAATCCAAAAGTATTGTATATATGTGTTGATGTCAACTTTGTCGAGCCGACACAACGATTACTTTGAGCCGATACCAATTCGATAAGTTTGGACGAACTGATAAAGTCAACGTTTCAAGCAGCCGACAGTCATGGCCAACATCGGCAGCACGAAATCGATAAAAAGAAAAACAAACCCTTGATCTTTCGGTGCAAGAATCCTACACGACCGTTGGGAGCACTCTTCGACCGGAAGAAACTCCACTATCTGTTAGTGGTTCGATTGCAGCAAGTATAAAGTGGGAGTATCGCCCAGAACCAAAAAATCATCAATGATCAACCAACAACATTCAATTTCAATTTCTTCTACTTGGTCATCTTTTACAGCTTTTTAGTTTAGAATTTCAATTTCTTACAGCTTTCTTACCGCTTTGTTATAGTTTTCCTTTACAGCTTTATTTCTAATTTTTCCTTACAGCTTGCTGTTCTTCTTTAAAGTGTTAGACCTTTTCTTTAGCAAGTTAATACAAGTATCAGTCTGTTGCCCCAAAAAAGTCCTTCCATTGAACATTTTCAGCTGACTTTCTTGAACCCTTTCTATAGTAAGTTCAAGAAACCCGGTCCCTGATTCAAAAGAGATCTGATATCATTTTCTGTTTCACCATATCGGATCATTTGTGTTTATCGAAAAAGAAGCCGATCCCCGTCTGCATCGGCTCCTTATTTTGACAACAACACAGATTAGCATGCCCAGTGGGACCAGAGGTCAGTGTTCGCATACTATTGCGGTCAGGACGATTGATGGCAAACAATTCACAACAACCACCGGCACCGGATTCATCCGAGAGACCCCTAGTCTGTGTTCTCCGGGGAGTTTTTTATCCTTCGGTTACTACTACCAGTTGTACTCAGGGTACTTCAGTAGAGCAAGGGCGTCAGTCCTCGCCCCCACCACCGGTGTCTCAGTTGATGTCCACCTCATTGACGGCCATTCGACATACTATGGAACAATGTACTGGCGAACTCTTACAGGGTCTTATACCACAATTTGCTACTATTTTTTACCTCCGCTTCAGAATGAGCTTCAACAATTTGCGCAGAGGCAAAATATGCAAACCTTTACTCAGCCATTGGGTTACCCCACACAAGGGACAAACCTGGCACCTGCATACCCCATGCCATCGGCTGATGGTGCACCTTCTCACGGTTTAGTGCATCTCTTGCGGAGAGAAATGTCCTTCCCTGCTACTGGGGGGCATCACGTTCCAGGAATGGTGGCTCAAAACATGTTGCCAGCAGAAATGTTTCCAGGCAGAAGTCCGATCCCAACGACAGGATTCCCAATGACTTATGAAACAGCTCCAACCTTTGTTAGGGAAAACATGCCACCTTTTGGGGGACAGCCAAATTACTCTATTCCTTACCCTCCTTTACATACGGCAATCACAGCGGCTAACTCAGGGCAGGGGATCGGAAGTACTGAGCCTTCCACGGGGTAAGGTCCGCGACCTATCATGCAAAATCCTTCACCTCAGTTTCAATAGCTGTACCAGCCAGTTGATATGATAACGGAAACATTCTGTCGGCAGTCACGGGATCGACTCGTATACTAAAAACCTTACCCTGAGTGGGTGGATTCCATGGCAGTACTCCCTCGAGGCTACAAACTGCCAGAGTTCTCAACATTTTCTGGTGAAGATAATAAGTCCACCATAGAGCACATCGGAAGATTCACAGCACAGTGCGGTGAGTTAGGAAACAATGAATGGCATAAATTACAACTGTTTTCATTGTCTTTGACAGGAGCAGCATTCACATGGTATGCCAATCTAGTTCCTAATTCTATATACTCATGGGCTGACATGGAAAGAATGTTTCACCAACATTTCTTTAAGCCGGTATCGGAAGTTTCCATCGCTGATCTTTTGGCAATAAAACAAAAGGGATCAGAAGATGTTACAGATTTTATTGAACATTTCCGGCAAGCTAAGTCCAAGTGTACAACCCAGTTGCCTGAAACAGAGTGTGCCAGAATTGCTATTAGCAGGATGCATCCGCAGCTCAAAGAATGGCTCATACTCCAAGACTTCTCGGATTTATCCCGACTATTGTCTCATGCTGTCAGAATAGAAGAGATGATCAAGTAGAAAGAGAAGAGGCATTCCATTAGAGAAGAGGCGTTCCATTAAGCTCTCTCATGGCCAGACAATGATATCCGTTATAGATGATACTAATGAGGACGACGAGGAGCAAGCTATAAAGGTAATGGCAGCAAAACTGGTAAAGGGCGCATCCTATATGTGTCCTCAGTTGAAACCCGGCAAGGGAAAGGAGGAAATTACCGCATCAGGGCCTACCTATTCGCTTGACGTCTCAAAAGCTGAACAAATCTTTGACCAACTGGTGGCAGATAAGCAGATTCGTCTAGCTTATGGACACAGGATTCCAAGCCAGGAAGAGTTGAAAGGAAAACGGTACTGTAAATGGCATAATTCTTTCTAGCATAGTACTAACAGTTGTATTGTTTTTAGAAATATCATTCAAAAGGCCATCCAGGATGGAAGATTGAAGTTTGCAGATAAAAAGAAAGAGACTTTGGTAGACACAGATCCATTCCCATTAGTCGATGCACACATACTGCAAACAATGATTGGGAAGTAGGAAGAACATGCAGGAAACAACAAGCCTGGGGGGATAGGAAAAGCACTCCAGAGATTGGATGTGCAGGTACCCTAAGAGGGGACATTTCTGCATGACCTCTATTCCCGACCGTCAAAGCCTCAAAAAAGACGAGAATAGTGGAAGTGGGCACAACAAAGGCGGCTATTTAATACCTGGGTTGAAGAACAATTAGCCCTGATCATGGCCAGAACATGCTCAGCATCTTACCATCAAGTTTCTGAGCCACCTCTCGTCGAGAGTCCATGGAAGAGGATTTTCATGCGGAAGAAAGAGCTGCAGTAGAGTTGGTTGACGTCAAAATTCCCCCAGAGGGGAGGCTCTTTCCCATTCTGACAACCCAAAGTGCTAACCACCTCAGGCCGCTGTACATCAAAGAACATATTAACGGTAAGCCACTTACTCGGATTTTTGTTGATGGTGGAGCTGTCTTAAACGTAATGCCTTTCTCTACCTTGAAATGGCTGGGAAAGGATAAGCTGGATTTGTCCCCCACCGATGTACAAATGGTTAACTTCATTGGAGAAGCAACTGCGTCAGAAGGCGTTATCACCTGTGAAGTCACAGTCGGGTCCAAAACTAGTAAAACGGTCTTTTTTATAATTGATGCGAAGCCAGCTTATTCTGTTTTATTGGGCAAAGATTAGATTCATGCAAACCGTTGCGTACTATCCACTTTACACCAGATGATGCTGATCTGGGATGGAGAACGGGTAGAGCAAATCCCAGCCGATCCTAATCCGTTTTCAACCGAAATCCACATGAACGAAGCTCTGTTTTATCATCCGACCTTTGATCTAAGCCAATATGCCAAGCTAACGATGGCCCATAACTTGATTACAACTGAGGAACCAAACGACCTACGACCAGAAGATTCAGAGGTCTGATAAGCTCCTGGCTTCGTTGCTCAAGACCCGTTAATGGAAGTAAACATAGGAGAAGCGGGGGAGAACAGAACAGCCAAGGTAAGTTTACATTTGACTATTGAGCAAAGAGATAAGTTAACCTGTCTAATCCGCAAGTACAAGGATTGCTTTGCATGGGACTATCACGAGATGCCAGGCTTGGGCTGAAGTATTGTGGAACATCGCCAACCTGTCAAAGAAGGCTTTAAACCCCATAAACAACCGGCAAGACGTTTTAATCCTACATTGCTACCTAGGATCAAGGAGGAGATAGAAAGGTTACTTCGATGTGGGTTTATCCATGCGTACCAATATGCAAAATGGATATCTAACATCGTGCCGGTCATTATGAAGAACGGTCAACTACGTGTCTGCATAGACTTCAGAAACGTGAACCTAGCCACTCCGAAGGATGAGTATGCTATGCCAATGGTAGATATGTTAGTGGATTCTTCTACGGGCAACCAGTTTTTAAGCTTCATGGATGGTTACTCAGGGTATAACCAGATATTCATAGCTGAAGAGGATACACACAAAACGGCATTCCGTTGCCCGGGATCTATCGACTTATTCGAATGGGTAGTCATGCTATTCGGTTTGAAGAACGCTGGGGCCACTTTTCAACGGGCCATGAACCTCATCTTCCATGATCTTATCGGCACCACCATGGAGGTCTACATAGACGATTTGGTCATAAAATCCCCCGTATTCCTACAACACTTAGTAGAATAGGAACAAGCGTTCCTCCGGATGCGTCAGCACCATTTGAAGATCAATCCGGCTAAGTGTGCCTTTGGAGTTACGGCTTGGAATTTCCTTGGGTTTCTAGTACATCAGATGGGGATTGAGATAGATTAGAATAAGGCCAGGGATATTCTACAAGCAAGACCGCCCCAGAAAAGGAGCTACAAAGTTTCTTGGGGAAGATCAATTTTTACGGAGTTTTTTGGCAAACGCCGCAAGTAAACATAAGGTTTTTTCTTCTCTGTTATGATTAAAGTTATCTCAAGAATTTATCTGGCAGCCTGAACATCAGGTAGCATTTGATCAAATAAAGGTAGCTTTATCGCATCTACCGGTGTTAGCTCCTCCACATAACCAGTCTCCCATGAAGTTATATATCTCAGCTACGGAAGGATCTATCGGTAGTTTATTGGCTCAGGATGACCAACGAGGGATAGAAATAGCAGTATACTACCTTAGTCAGAATCTATCGAATACGGAGACTAGGTACACTCCTATTGAAAAGTTATGCTTATCTCTCCACTATGCATGCAGAAAGTTGGAGCATTACTTGTTATTTAGGGAAGTACATATCTTATGTAAGATAGATTTAATCAAACTCTTGTTGAATCGCCCTTTACTGAATGGGTGGCTTATGAAATGGGCGGTCAAATTACATGCTTTTTCTCTAACTTATGTGCCACTGAGGGCTGTAAAAGGACTGGCTATTGCAGATTTTTTAGCTGAACATCCTTCTCTAGAGATACCGAAAATGGATAGAAACAAGCCACAGAGGTACGTTTCTTTGAAGCCATGGGTTTTACAATTTGATGTCTCAAGTACCCAATAGAAGGCTGGTATTGTTCTGGTTATTGAATCTCCAAATGGACAATGTGGTAAGGTCTACTTTGAGTTAAAGAAGGGGACAACTAATAATCAGGCAGAATATGACGCCCTTTTGTTAGGATTACAGATTCTGAAAGCACTGGAGGCTCGAGTAGTCAGAATTGTAGGAGATTCTCAAGTGGTTATCCGACAAGTATTAGGAAATTATAAATGTGCTAACCCATTTCTGTCGGATAGGCTACAGGAGGTAAAGGGGCTACTTCAGCATTTTCAAGAGGTTATTCTAACTCATGTTCCCATATCGAAAAATCAAAATGCTTATGATTTAGCTCAGTTGGCTTCAAGTTTTAGGAAAGTAGTAATGTGCCAACAGATAGCGGAGACAGAGTATTAGGAGGATTGGCGACAAGAGATTGTTACTTATTTAAGAAACCCGATTGGACAAGCGTCTAGCGATGTGAAACGAAAGGCCCTCAGCTTTATGTTGATAGGCAATGTTTTGTTCTAGTGGAGTCACACCAAAGTTCTTTTAAAGTGTCTATCCAAGGAAGAAACCTTGCGAGCTATGGCAGAGGTGCACAAAGGCTTTTGTGGAGCACATCAAGTGGGCCTGAAACTAAAATGGACACTTCAATGTCATGGTTTCTTTTGGCCATCAATGACTATAGATTGTAATGCTTATGTGGTTGGCTGTGAAGCTTGCTAAAAGTATGGCCCTTTGTTGCACGCTCCTTCCACGGAATTGCATTCGATCATTAAACCATGGCCTTTCCGTGGATGGGCCCTGGACATTATCAGAAAGATTTATCTACCATCAGCAAAAAGGCACACATTCATATTGGTGGCAACGGATTACTTTACCAAGTGGGTAGAGGCGCAACCATTGACTAAAGTGACACAAACAGTAGTCATCAACTTTCTCCAACAAAATATTGTATTCCGATTTGGAATCCCAGAGACAATAACAACGGATCGAGGAACAGTGTTTACAGGGGATCAGGTATGTAAATTCCTAACATAGTTTAAAGTTAAGTTGCTGCACTCTTCTCTTTATTATGCACAGGCAAACAGACAAGCAGAGGCAACGAACAAAACCTTAATCGGCATGATCCGTAAGGCAGTAGAAGGCAATCCAAGAAGATGGCACGAGATATTACAAGAAGTGTTTTGGGCCCATCGGAATGCTTCTAAAACTGCTACTGGCTTTACCCCGTTCAGACTAACTTATGGGCAGGATGCTATGTTGCCTGTTGAGATATCATTGCAATCAACCCGAATAGCCTACCAGCATGGTCTAACAACTAAAGATTATCAGACAGCTTTAGCCCTGAACTTAGATCAAGTTGAGATGGACTGTCGGGTTGCCCTGGAGAATTTAAAACAACACAAAGAGAAAGTAGCAATGGCGTACAATCGGAAAGTCCGTGAAAGAAGTTTTCAAGAAGGAGATATGGTATAGAAGACGATTCTCCCCATTGCACCAAAAGATCCGAGGTACGGCAAGTGGTCCGCATCCTGGGAAGGCCCATTCTTAGCAACACAAGTTTTTTATGGAGCAACTTATCGCCTAATGACACCCGATGGAAAGGAAGTAGGTAAAGCAATTAAAGATAACCATAAACGTCATTACAAAAGAAATCAACTATCATCAGAAGGGGTGTTGGGCAACAGCATTGGCCGATAAGGAACAATCGTAGCCGATTAGGGTCTTCTGATTCAGATGCTTAGCTAGCCATCATAGTAGTTTCCGTTAGCTGTGGATCAGGAACTGGAAGCTCTGTTCTAGCCATCTCAGCCTCAGTTTCTGTTCCTCTCTCGAGGGGCAGGGCCAACTCGTCAGCGGATATCTTTGGAACCCCTGTTTCGGCCATCGAAATGGTAGTTTCTTCAGTTTGAGTTCCGAAAAGACCTGCTTCGTCAGTAGTCGAAGGATGTAGAACCTTGTTCAGCTCGGCCACAAAGCGGTCCCATCTGGACTTCATCTTATTCAGTAGGGTGGTTGAGTTTGATAGTTCAGCTTCGAGCAATTCCTCTTCCGCTTCCAGCATTAGCCATTCGTCATTATGCTTAAGAAGGGAGTCGTCAATGGCTTTGACTATTTCCTAGAGCCCTTTCTCTGATTCAAGCTGCTGCTCTAAGGCCTTTTTCTCAGAGGCAATTTTTTCCTGGAGTTTTGATAACTGATGTTCCAGCCGTTTAATCTTCCCTATTCCCTCCGCAATATAAGCTCGCAAAAGCGTAAAATGATCCATGGATTCCCGGCAGTCTTTTTCTGCAAACGCTGCATTTTCTCAATGCAGTTTTAGAAGCTCTAACTAGTCATGAGCTTCATCTCGACGACGCTGCGTGTCAAAGAGGAAGCGACCAGTGAAGCACATTTGTCCCAAGCATCCAATTACCAAGTCCCAAAACGTAGGGGGCATGTCCGGGTCGGTTGATTGCACAATCTGCAGAAAAACATGACTCATGTTGTCGAGGGTGGACCTCTCAGCAGGTAGGGAAGCCCCAATGAGGCCATCAAGAATGTCCAGCGCCGAGGCTAACGTCAGCATCGGTAGAGGAGTAGCAGCCTTTGCAGTTCCCTGGCTGGGGGGAGGTGGAGGTGTTTCGATGACAGCGGCCACTGGCTCTTTTTCAGGCCTTGGCGTGGCAAAGGATGGACTTTTTGGAGTCGGTATTTCAACCGATGGGAGGTCTGCCATTGGGAGAACTAATACGTCAGCCATCGGAAGAGGAGCATAGCCTCCACCGACGGGGTGTCTACCGCTGGGAGAACCGATACGTCAACCATCGGAAGAAGAGTAGTAGCCTCCACCGACGGGGTGTCTGTCGCTGGGAGAATAGTTCTACCAGTGGCCCTTTCCGCTAGAGATCGAAGCAGAATGTCTTCCTCTGAATCAGAAAAAGTGTCGATGATAACAGGACGACCTACCCCTTATTTGCGCTTCTGCAGAAAAGATTATGCTGATAGTTAGACAAAGATTGAGCATTAGGGAAGCCGAGCAAAACTAGAAGGGACAGAAGTAAACCTTGGAAAGAGCAGGAGTCAATGTTTCATGTTTCCTCTTTGATCAACGGAGCAGGGACAGGACCTTGACCTCTTATTCCTCCTCCTCCGGGACAACGGGAACAACAACAATAGTTTTCTGCACCAAGGGAGTATGTAAGGCCAACATTATTATAGGACTTATAGGATGTTTTACCCGTTTTCCTTTCTTAGTAGATGATGGTTCAGGCAAAGAGGTGGTCGGCCCAGGAATTCGCAAAAGCCAGACGCCTATGGGGGCAAAGAACAGGGCCCCACTCAGTAGCCTCCAACATAAATTGAAGTTCGGAGAAGTCTCCAATACTACCTGGAAGGATTTAAATTCAAAAGACCTCAGGATGACCTGGGTGCTTTCAGCTAAGGTTTGTACGTCTTCAGCCGATAGCACCGGTTTCACGGAGAAAGAAGAAATGTGCCCCGAATCTACAGGGATGTCTTGTATCAGCCCAAGTTGGTGGGAGAAGCAGTGGGGGTTGTACCTCTCATAAGAGGTCTTAACACTCCGAGCTCCAGACTTGGCCCCCAAAAGAATTTCTCGAGGACACAGAATTTAGGCCCATAAAGTTTCTTGCGTTGCTTCGGGGCTTTCTGATAAGCCTTTCAACCAGAGGGGGCCTTTTTGGCAAGCAGCATACGGAAAGAAAATAGCAACATGGAAGTCTCGACATTGATAAAGATACGAGACGATGGTTTCAGCAGAAGCGGTGTTTATAAGGACCCGAAGCAGCCGATAGCCAGTCGCTCGATTGAAAGGGTCCGCCTGGGCTCCTGTGATTCGAGTAATGCCAAAGTTAGGCAGATACTAGTACAGCCAAAGTTAGGCAATCCAATGCGGGCCCCAAGGTTGGTCGGATCTTCCCCAGCAGCAAGGGCAGTCATCAGCTGATTAATGTTGCTATAGACCAAGGCAAGGACCAGCAAGGCCAGGTCACAAAGCTTTTTGTTCCGTAAGAGAGCCGATACATAATATCGGTACTCGTTGCTGACACCAACAGAATGGGAGCAGATAATATACTTACATAACCAAAGCCATAGGAAGGCCGCTTGTTCTTGGTTTGAAGGAGTATCCTCCACCCCTCTTTGAGCGTTGATGAAATTGCCATCGCAATGTTGTCTTTTTTTCCGAAAGGGAATTTACAGTTCACAGGAAGTTATGGCGAAAAGATAAAAGATCGATGAATCACTCAAGTAATAGAATTCTGAAAAAGATAGAAGTCGTAGGAAGTGAGGAGTTCCGATTGGGGACTACTGCTATTTATAAGGAAATTTGAAATTGGGCCGTTCGCGGGTTCTAAGGCCGAGGCATCACAAATACTCCGCAACGTTCAGGACGTTTCGATTTTGTTAGAAAAAGAATGGCTGCTATTAATAGTTGTATGATTCCCATCGTTTCGCTGACTCTCACCCACTGAAACAACGGGACTTGGGGAGGCATGTGTTGACATCAACTTTGCCGAGCCGACACAACAGTTACTTTGAGCCGATGCCGATTCGATAAGTTTGGACGAGCTGATAAAGTCAATGTTTCAAGCAGCCGACAGTCATGGTCAACATCAGCACCACAAAGCCGATAAAAAGAAAAATAAACCCTTGATCTTTCGGCGCAAGAATCCTGCACAACCACTCTTCGACCACAAGAAACTCCATGATCTGTTAGTGGTTCGATTGCCGCAAGTATAAAGTGGGAGCATCACCCGGAACAAAAAAAATCATCAACGATCAACCAACAACATTCAATTTCAATTTCTTCTACTTGGTTATCATTTACAACTTTTTAGTCTAGGATTTCAATTTCTTACAGCTTTCTTACCACTTTGTTATAGTTTTCCTTTACAGATTTATTTCTAATTTTTCCTTACAGCTTGCTATTCTTCCTTCAAGTGTTAGACCTTTTCTTTAGCAATTTAATACAAGTATCAGTCTTTTGCCCTAGAAAAGTCCTTCCGTTGAGCATTTTCAGCTGATTTTCTTGAACTCTTTCTATAGTAAGTTCAAGGAACCTAGTCCCCGATTCAAAAGAGATCTGATATCATTTTCTGTTTCACCATATTGAATCGTTTGTGTTTATCAAAAAAGAAGCTGATCCCCGTCTGCATCGGCTCCTTATTTTGACAACAACAATATGCAACTATTTTTTTTTTCCATCAAAGAAATTCATAATTAGATAGCATAACCACTCAATTATCTAATCTAAATATATTTGGTAGATAGGCTAATCTGAAAATTTTAAGAGATATCTTATCACCTAATTGATTTATGTTAATAGTGTATGGTCACATAATATATATGATATTTTATAAGAATGCATTGAAAGCTGTACAACTTTTATACGGATTCTAGGTAAGGAGTATAACGGCCCACATATCTATGTTGTAGTGGGCTTTGACTTTGTGGGAAGTCGCCCTATCTGATCTCTCAGAGAAAGGGTCTTTATAACGAATCATTAGCTTAATTAGCAGCGGAATCACACTATAACTTCAAAACAAGAATTTATTCATGGAAAAAATCCTTAGTACATGGTCTTCAATTCTTTCATACAATATTCTATAAATATTATGCCATAGATTATTTTCCCTTATTTATATTCCATCATGCTTCTGCTATGCACTCTGATCACCATCCTATACAATAACTACCTAAAGCATGTAGAAAAATGTGTAAGTGCAAAAACACCCAGTGAGTCCCATGTGTGTTCGAGATTTTTAGATAAAACAATTTCAAGGTATTTTTCAGCAAGACAACTTGTCAACAACACATGAGATCTCATATTTGACACGTAATAAATAGTTTCTTCACTTGGAGATTAATAATCCCACTATCTTTCATAATTCACATCACAATAACCATCGGAAGGAACATTAGTCCAACCGGTACCATTCCATTAATACCATAGGAACATTAGTCCTATGAACATAACCATAACAAATTTCAGAATGAAAATGAATTTAGTGGGACACATAATATCCATGCTTCATAAAATACTCATTCCCATTTATTTTACGAAAATCAGAGGTTATCGATTTGGGAGATATAAGTGGTATAAGAGATTTTAGGCAAATGATTTCGGGAATATAATTGGTATTAGAGTATTTTATAAATTTTGGAGATATTGATCTTGTGGTTGTCGATGTGGTCAAAGGAAATGATTGATAGAAGAAAAGTGCTTAAATTTTTTGTTTTTGGAAACACTATCGATTAGTGATTTTGAAGAAATTAATGTTGAAGAAACTATTATTAGTTTATCTTTTGAGGATATCGTACGTACTTGAGTCATACTTTCAAATTTATGATTAATGAACAATATATTCATTTAAGGTTTTAGAATGATTCTGCTATGTTAAGTTTATTGATTTGTTATAAACACCTCTTGTTAGGGAGTTCAGACGGGGTGACATTTGTATTGCCCCACTACCTACGTACTCCAAAAAGGATGGGGATATCACCTTAACCAAAGGATAAGGAGACTTTATAACGAGGTAAATAAATAACTCATCCAAAATAATACTTCAGAAAAAACTTAACTGTAATACAACTCAAGTAAAGCTCAACCAGAGCCTCAAAAACTAAGAATAATAAAGCATTGTCTCTATGCAAAAACAACTAAAATGTTAAGTATAAGATCTTGAACTCTAGCTCTGACCTTGTCAGTAGTGTTGCACGGCTTGAAAACATGCACAAAAATTGTGAGAAATAAATTTCTCAGTAACTCCTATGTGTGTGAGATTGTACATTTGAAATAATTTTGTAATATACAATTTTTAAATACCAAAATAGCAATTGCAATCAAAATCAACATTTTTAAACACAAGAGTAGTGTTTTCAATTTGTATTTTCAGTAAATAACCTAATTTTATGGAAATTAACCACTTAACAATAATGTGGACTATGAAACCTTGTATCATAGTCCTAAGTCATAAAACCTTACATCATGACTATGCATTATGAAACCTTGCATCATAGTATGATGGGTGATTGACCCTCGGGTAGGGATATTCCTTCTTCTCCCAGATCCCTCTAACTTACCAGTTGTCCATTTCGGAAAAATACAATCCCACCTGGAACTGGTTGCTAGCTCGGACCAGCCTGATTCCCTAAGACTATCGCCTAATCAGAAACAAGTTTGTTTCCCAGAGGTGGCCACCTACTGAAAGACTAGCTCACTCCTTCTTAAACTACTGTTAGTAGCCTACCCTTATTAAGTACTCAACGGTTTTGAAACAAAGAAACTCATTAGCATCAAATAGTAGCCAAAAAGAAAATATCTAGCATGACTTGGTAACCCTTGTTCAAACAATTAGCGTGAAAAACCAAATGAGTCGTTTTGAAAATCCTTTTGTTTAAGAAATCAGTGTGTAGGTGGAAATAAAGTAAGAAATCTAGCCATGCAGCAGAACATTTTATCACAACATACTATGTTTCCTTTGCTAACACATTACATTTAACAACTTGTAATCGTATTGTTTTACAAACAGTCTTAATGCAAAAACTTACCTGATCTATTTGTATCACAAATATTAGATTCTTTCAATGGCCTGATCAGTGGATTCTAGTCCTGTCTAGAGAAAATACAAAGAACATGTCACAAACTTCCCTATAACCCTTATATTGCCGTAGTATCCAAAACTAACTCAACTTCTAACATCGAGTCATCACATAATATAGACCAACTATCAACTCCATTTCAAACATAGCAGGCTAAAAATGAAATATTGCATACTAACAATTTAATGTATACTATGAGAATTGCTAAATAAATGATAAGCTCACATATAGATAAGAAGACAAACGACTGAGAAACTATATAGTTATATAATTAATTAAAATAAAAGTTGCTCGTGAGGGTTAATAAATAATTAAATAATTATGTTAGTTAATGTAACCAAAGAACTAAGTAAATAGCTAATTATTTAATTATTTGCTTAGCTAATTAAGTACTATTTGTTCGTAACAATACAAAAATAAATAAGTAGATATATTAATTAATGAGTAGGTAATTTGATGAGTATTAAATAGTTGTAAAAATAATAATTATGACAATATTAATAATATTAGTGATGATAATATTGGTAACTTTTAATAATTATAACAACAAACAACAACAAATTAAACCTTAGTCCCAAGAAACTTGGAGTCGGCTATATGAACTAATACCAGGCTACGTATAGTCATCCACATGAATCATCTCTCCCCACTTTCTTCTATCAACCGTCATACTTTCATCCAAATCTAATAAAGACATATCTCTCCTAATCTCTTTTATCCATGTCATTTTAGGCTTGCCTCTACCTTGGTCTAACTTATCCTGCCTAACTCCCTCGATCCTCCTAGTATGCACATCCCTCGGTCTTTTTTGTATATGTCCAAATCAACGCAAGCAGCTTTCTCTCATCTTCTTCTCAATAGGTGCCACTCCCACCTTTTTCCTAATGGTCTCATTTATGACTCTACCTTTCTAGTATATCTACACATCCACCATAACATACGCATCTCAACTACTTTCATTTTGTAATAATAAAATGATAATAGCATTAATAATATTGATAAGAGTAATAATAATAAAAAAAATGGTACTATTAGTATTGATAACATTAAATCCACTATTACATCATAACATTGAAATACACAATTATTCCACAAAAGGAACACATATAAATTAATAATAGGAAGGTTCCTTCAAAATTCCTAAGTTGAAAACAATTTCCAACTTGAGTGACACTTTTTCCTAGTAGCATCATACGTGTGAAAACACTTCGGATTGATCTCAATGTTTACAGAAACATACCCTAACACGTATAGAATATATTACAAGTGGCCTTGCACAAAAATTAGGCCTTAATTATGCTTAGAAAGTTATTTTTCTCTACCATAGTGTTCTGCCCAAAACAGACTAGCGTTCAAGAAAAATATGTAACTTTCAATTATCAGAAAATTATAAAATTTTATAGTTAATGTCTACACACATAAAGATACATTTTATCTTTTTAGACTACTTCCAAGTTCAGAATTTATCACACTGAAATAACAGATTCAAACAGATTGTACAATAAACTCTGTTTTTTCCTTCCTCTGTTTTTCTGAAAATTTACCAAGATTAATCCCAGGGTTTTCTTGCATGATTGTAAACATAAATAACATCCTAAACATTTCAAGTAAACAATATCAAAAGGCCTTACAATAATAAATTACTTTACTATTTTATTTCGAGCCAAAACAAGCAATTGTCACAGATTTACAAAAATTCCAGCAAGCATGTAATTTGTTCTAGACTTCAAGAAGCTAACTTATTGGTCTTAGTAATTCAAGAGAACACATCCCTAGGGTACTCTAGATGAGGCAGCACAAACCTTAGCATATAACATCTAGATCTTTCAAGAACACATCAAGAAGTCATCTTTTCTTAAGAAAAAAATTCTAGTTTTTTATGTAAAAAACAATTTAAGAGGAAAGGTATTTTCTTTTGTATAAACTCTTTGAAAGAAAGTTTCATTTTCCAAGAAATATGATTCTCAAACATAATTCTTTGATCATCTTTTGTCTAGAAAAAAAAAAAATCACTTTAGCAACTTATACCACAAGAACCCTAATTTTCCCAAAAACTTCAGCACTAGGGTTTAAAAAGAAAAGAAAGGCTTTTGATATTACATCTTGCTACAAAAACCTTGATCACTCTTATGGAAGAGAGAAGATGTTTTATAGCCTGTAAATCCCCTTAAATCTTCAATTTTTCAATCCAAGGATGCTGCTCCAATGGTGTGGCTACATTCAGAATTTTCCTTAAGCAAGGAAACAATTAATTCTTAATAGCAGGGGAAGGAAGAATCTCATGCGTTGTGGAGGGAGAGAGTGTGGGATGGCTAAAGGAGAGTTTAGGGCTTCAAAAATCTGATTTAGTAGCCTTTTATAGATGAATTATGTTAGGTTTAGGACATTAGAAGAAAAAAGAGCAAAATTAAGGGTAAATCCTATTTACTCTAGGTTTTATTTAATAAAAGGCTTATAATAATCATTTAATCACAATCCTAAGGGGTTTTGAACTCAAGGTGGCCGGCCCTAATGAGAATGAGTGGTGGCACAATAGAGAAGGAAAATGAAAGAATTTTCTCCAAGCTTTTCCTAAGCATTAAAGGTTTTGGAAATTAATAAATCCTCCAAGATATTTTCCTAATGGTATAAGAATTAGGTTTCTCCTCTTCCTCTCTCCCTAATGGCGGCATAAGGCTTCTAGAAGGCTAGGTTTCTTCTTTAAAATATTTACTTAGCTAGAATAAATATTTAAAATATGAAAATTCAAATTTTCCTCCAAAAAAAAAATAATAATAATAGAGAAGTTTTACTAGACTAAAATTTAAATACCTCCTGAATTAATACATACAAAAATAAATAAAATAAACCTATATTGAATATTTAGTAAATATATTACAAATATACAAGTATATAATAAATATGTGTGTGTGTGTGTGCGTGTGTGTGTGTGTAAGTAATAAATAGTTACTTATATTATTATTTATTATTATTTTTAATTAATAGCTACTCAATAAATAAATACACAAATTTACCATTAGCTGTATATATATTCATATATCTATTTCTATCCCCAATTAATAGTGTTATGCAAAAATATTCGATCCATTATTAATTCAAGTAGTGATTTCTCAATCATTACCAAAGCACAACAATCCTTCCACAATCATACTCAAACAAATTCATTCATACCATGCCAAATATGTTTATATGCAAAAATGCTCATACCATATGTTCCCTATATTTCCCCATTTTCTAGGGGCATTTATGGTGGAGTATCATATTCTTCCTCTTTTAAGAGAATTTCACTCTGAAATTTTTTATTATGTAATATCTCAAAGTAATTATGGATATTTCCGCCTCACTCATTCCTCGGTTTCCCAAGAAGCATCTTGTGTATCATAATGATCCCACAAAACCTTCACCATAGGAATCTTCTTATTTGAAAGCGTCTTAATACTTCTGTTCAAAATCTATACCGGCTTCTCAAAATAACTCAAATTGGGTTGTAGAGTTATTGGTTCTTCGTTAGCACATGATGCAGATCAGGTTTATATTCTACAACTAAGGTACGTGGAACATGTCATGTATCTCAATTAAATCATTCAGTAGAACAAATCACAAACCTAACTAAGGGATGCTATGATCCCAAAACACAAGCCCTGACGGGGATGATGCTATACCGATTCCAGAGTATGAAGATAATTGAACCAGCAGATAATTATCTCCATTATGAAGATAATTGAACTAGCAAATAATTATCTCTATTTCTTGTAATCAACACCTTGTAATAGTTGTTCTGCAGTTTTCCTTAGTGGTTTTAGTAACTTGTAACTTTGTAGTAATATGAATTATTTTGATAAGATCGTTTGCTATTGTCTAGACCTTTATTCATTTGATTTCTGCTCATCGGCACACAAGTAATAACATCCTTCATGACATACTCCTACTTCTACTGGGCTATAGATAATGGTTGGAGTATTCTAGTGAGTCTCTTATGCTCAGCTCTCACTTTCCTATGAGTCAAGTCAATATATAGTGTGCAATTTTTCATTCTTTACTCTTGCCCAACAATTCATCATCTTCTCATTAGTTGTATATTTTTTTTTCTTCTGGAACCATAGTGCAATGGCTTTTCGTGTGCTGCCTTCAAAATGTTTCTTCTTCAAATCTTCTTTATCATGTACGTTTAATTGATCTTGAGAATGCATCAGCTTATTGGCATCTACTTTGAAGTCTTGATTTCTTCCTTTCATTTTCTTCGTGTTCAAGGCTTGAAATTCTAGATTATTCAGTTGAGTATTAATGACTCCTTATTTTAGCTCAGTGCGATGCTCACATTCTTCTAACGAATCTCTACCGTTTCAAACACAAATCTCGTTAAGTAAAGTCAAGCTTTGGGTTTTTATAATTCGCAATATCTCATATGTCTTTTTTTCGTTAATGTAGACACGACTATTACCAGCTTTAAATGATAAGCAGAATAGTCAATGTTGTGTAACTAAAGTTTTTCTGTGAAATATAAGCTATAAGTCTCAATCTCTTGCACATGCCATTTCTAAAGGCAAATTTGTGAGTTCGAAGAGAATAATGTGAGTTTGAAGAAAATATAGGAATGAAGTGTAGGCCAAATTTAAGGCCATGAGATGATTAATAATTTAAGGAAACATAAATGAGTAAAATGATAAGATTGAAACAATTGATTGTTAAAGAATTTTACTGCAGTTGATGGGAATTAAATACTTCCGATGATTGAATAAGAGAAGTTCTTGGATATTCAAGTCTTAATATAAGAGGTAAATTTAAAGAAGATGTTGAGCACATAAATAAGCACATGAAAGCAATATTACTTGAAGAAGAAAGTTTTGTTAAATAATAAGAACTACAAGAAAATAAAGAGTGAAATGATTGTAACGATTGATTGTCAATGAAATTATTATGATTGAGAAGAATTGAACACTTCTGTTGAGTGATAAGGAAAAGCTCCTTGAATGCTCAACCATTAATAGAAGATTTACAAGGAATAGCAAGAGAATTAGGTAGAGAGATAAGCATATCTAATCAATATCATTTAACAAAGAAAAGAAAGTTTCGAGTATCACAAAGAATTACAAAAATAAAAGAGTGAAAGATTTGTGAAGATGGTGACATTAGGATTTCAAAGATAAGAGGGGTTAACTAGAGAAGACACAAATCAACGTGTTCTCAGTTAAAGAAACAAAATAAAACATAAAATGAAGGGAGTAAATTCAATGGAGCAAAAATAGAAACTCATCGTAGAGACAACATAGAAAGCATTTAGAAGATGGTAGAAAAGTTCGATGAATAATAATGGCAAACATAGACTAGAGTAGCAAAGGTTGCTTTAATCAATTAAATCTGTAGAAGAAAATTCACTACAAATAGAGAAGAAAATAGTTGGTAAGAAATAGCTTGAAAGAGAAAGTACATGATAAATTGTGCAAGTTAAAAGGACGAAGAAGAATAAGAAATAGATGGAATAAGTCCAATGAAATATGGAATAGACAGTCAATATGTAAGTGATATAAAGGAATTGGGTATAATGTAAATGTATTCGTTAAGAAGCAATTTTCTAACAATAAGTAAAGTAGCTAAGGTGGCCTTCTATTATCAATCTTAGAAGAAAGTTCATAACAACAACGATAAGTGAAAGGATATAGTCTATATAAGGAAACTTAGAAGAAAGAGTAAAGAGGCGAGATTAAGTTAAATTGAATCACCACCATAGAAATTCACCGACACGACTTTCCCTTCTTGATTTGATGCATCTGCATATAGCACCTGAAGTACGACAAGTGTAAACTTTGATATTCTCTAAGGCTCTTGAAATTTTTCTCATTCTTCCTCTTTTACAATTGCAATGTACATCTGATAGGGGCTAAATTAGTCATATTTTTCCTAATTATTTGAGGTTCTTTTATAATACATTTTGTTCAATAACTAGTCATATTCCTTCATATTTGAGATTTTACCATTGGAAAGGTATTTTGTTCTTTATTTTAGATTTTTAGGATAAAACAAAACAAAAACGTCTCAAAACAGATGAGAGTCGGCGCCGAATAGGACCCTAGAACTGGCATCGGCCATGCACTGTTGACATGAACTTCGAAACGATGGAAAAATTGTTAAAACAGAACTAAGGCGGCACCGGCTGTGAAGCTGGAACCGGCGCCAGTTGCATTCTGGAACACATTGTGCAAACTTCGAAGAAAAATTGGGGAACGAGTAGAGAAGCAGAACACAACCGACGCCAGCTCCAAGAGCTAAGGCGGCGCCGGTTATGCCCTGAAGATAAGGCGGTGCTTGATTTTTTCTTTGCGATTTTTGGTAATTTGTGGAGTTTTAGTATCTTTCAACTTCTACTCGGCCAAGAACTTTGTACCTACGAGTTTAGACACTTCCTAAGCCTATAAATAGATGAAAAACACAAGGGAAAATGAGAGAATTCATTGATTATCATAGAAGATTACTCAATTAAATGAGGAATTCTTCAAGTTCAAGAAGGGTTGTACAAGAAGGTCTTCAAATGAAGAAGAAGGAGGCTTGTCTATGACTGCTTTCTTTGACTTTGTTTTCTTTTTCTTGACAATGATATGTTAATCATTTTATTGTAATTCGATGTTGTTTAGATATTCATGATCTCTAGAGTTGTTTGATCTTTTGATCAATTCATTATTATTCTTGGTATTCAATTACTTATGCTTATTACGAGATTAGTTGGTTGGTTCTATCTATTGACTTGCTGGACCAAAGGGGTTGATAGTAGTTTCAATTTATTAATATTAGTAATTACGCCCAAGTAATTGAATACCAAGAAGAACAATCAATTAATTAAAAGATCAAATAACTCTAAAAATCATGAATATCTAAAACAATGTCAAATTACAATATAACGATTAACATATCATTGTTCAAGAAAAAGAAAACAAAGTAAAAGAAAGCACTCATAGACAAGGCTCTTTCTTCTTCCTTTGAAGACATTCTTGCACAACTCTCCTTGAATTGAAGAATTTCTCCTTAGATTGAGTGATTTTCTATGATGATCAATGAATTCTCTCCCTTTTCCCATGTGTTTTTCATCTATTTATAAGCTTAAGAAGTGCATAAACTCGTAGGTACAATGTTCTTGGCCGAGTAGAAGTTGAAAGATACTAAAACTCCACAAATTACCAAAAATCGCAAAGAAAAAATCAAGCACCGCCTTATCTTCAGGGCACAACCGGCGCCGCCTTGGCTCTTGGAGCTGGCGCCGGTTGTGTTCTGCTTCTCTACTCGTTTCCCGATTTTGCTCCGAATTTTGCACAATAAAGACCAAAATGCAGCCAGCGCCGCCTTGACTCTTGGAGCCGGCGCCGGTTCCACTCTATTTTGCTCTGTTTCACCAATTTTTTTGTTGCTTCAAAGTTCGTGTAATCCAGTGCATGGCCGACGCAAGTTCTAGAGCCCTAGCCGACACCGCCTCTCATCTGTTTTGTGATGTTTTTACTTCGTTTTACCCTAAAAATCTGTTATAATAAACAAAATACCTTTTCAAGGGTAAAATTTCAAATATGAAGGAATATGACTAGTTATTGAACAAAATATATCACAAAAGAACCTCAAATAACTAGGAAAAACATGACTAATTTAGCCCCTATCACTTTTCATGACATTGTTTAGGTGCTTGTTTTAAACCATATAGGGATTTAACCAATTTATAGACTTTCTACTCATTTACGTTGGCTACAAATCCCTTAATCTAATCCATATATATCTCTTCTTTAAGATCACCGTAAAGAAAAGTTATCTTCATATCCATTTGATAGATAGTAAAACTATATATAGAAGCCAATACAATGAGCATTCGGATTGTAGTCAAATGAGCCACAAGAGAGTAGGTATCAAAATAGTTTATTCCCTTTTTTGTCTGAACCCATTAGCAACTAATTTAGCCTTATACTTATCAATAGTTCCACCTGGTTTAAGTTTCTTCTTAAAAATCCATTTTCATTCAATTATAGTACACCTAGGACGGAGATCAACCAATTCCCATGTCCCATTAGACACTGATGTGTGTTTTTCAGTGTAGAAAATATTACCAACAAAGTCCACAATCAATCAAGGTTTAATTAAAATTCTAACCACTAAAATCATACATAGGGCAAGTATATCCATCATATAGTATAGGGAATAGCAAGTATCCAATCCACAAGAACTTAGGCTCACACCTTACTTTACCCAAATCTTTATTGTTTAGCCAATAGAACAAAAGAATAGAAGTAAATAACCAACTAACCTAATATACTAGAGAAAATCAAGTCACACAAGAAAAGTCACAAGGATAATCAAGGAGTGAGAATAAGGAGAAAAGATATGTAAATGGATAGAAATCCTTAAAGACATAACAATGATTAACTAGCAATTATCACAATTAATTATCATCTCGGCATCATGAAGAAATTAAATTAGATCTACTATGTTTCAATTCCATGGAATCACTATCTTCTAGTTAAATCAGTAAATATATTCTATCTCTACCAATTTACTCAAAAAATGCATTAAAATCAAGCCTCACACAAATCTCTATATTCTAGGTGATTTAAAGTATGAAATTAGCCAATGACTCTATATTCTAGCAATCATCAACTAATATTTGATTACTCAAGTTCTTGACAATTAACCCTTTTTGTAAGAAAGTTAAAAGATAACAAATATGAAATTAATTAAATTGAGACCACTATTAGCCTTTTTGCAAGCAAGTTAATAAGAAGAATCAATCAATCAATTCCTTAATTAAAGAAAATAATCAAATACCAAGAATAATAATAAAATTGATCAAAGAACTAAAAATAACACAAAGCAATGAATCCAAAAGAATATCATCTAAAGATAATTAAAATATTAATCTCAAAGTGTCAATAAATACAAAGAAGAGAAAACAATACCACTCATAGATAAGTAAGCCTTCTTCTTCTTCTTTGAAACCTTCTTAATCAACCTTCACTTTTTCTTGAAGAATTCTCCATGATCCTCCTAAATCTTGGTATTTCTCTAGGAGTTCTATAAAATATTACAATAAAAACTCAAGAACTAGAACTATTTTGTATAATGTTATTCTCTTGTATTTATAGGAGTTTAGATTACCAAAAAGTGCCCACAAGATTGTTTCTCCATAGTTGAAAGAGTTCCCAAAAAAATCTAACTAAAATTACCAAAATCTGCTTGGAAAAGGAAACCTGCTGCCTTAAATCAGTGCACGGTCGGCGCTCTGAGCCAGCGCTGGCTGTGCCTCTGTACTAGCTCAGTTTTCCTAGTGAAAGGCCGGCACTTGTTGTGCTCTATGCGCCTGAAGATTTTACTTTATTTTTTATCACATTTTGCATAAAATCATCAAAATACATTTCTAAAGATAAAATATAAAATATAAAAGAGTATGACTAGTTATTATATCAAAAGTATCACAAAATATCCTCAAATAACTAGGAAAATATAGGTAAATTTAGACCTTATCAATGACAATAGAATCCATCTCACTTTTAACAGCTCCTTTCCAGTGCCCTGCTTCTGAGGAAGCCATAGCATCTGGAAAGGTTAAGTGTTCATTCTCAACATTGTAAGTAACAAAGTCACGTTCAAAGTCCTTGATTACCTTAGCTCTCTTACTCCTTCTAAGTTCTTGTTGGGTATCTCAGGTTTGTATCCTATACGGCGCAGTGGAAAATAAAACGAGATACCATTCCAGGACCCACCTATGTGTGAAAAACAAGACATAAAGATAATAAAGGTAATAGCTTTTTACCTTTGTTTGATTGTCCGAAGAACAAAATTTCTTCTTCAAGTTAAGGCGCGATCCAGCAATCCTCTTGATCCAACTTCACGAGAGTCAAACGTCTAACCACTATAATCACAGTGTGTGATTATCTCTAACAGTAATCCACACAGAAGAATACACAAGCACTAATGATAGAGGCTAAATTAGTCATATTTTTCCTAATTATTTGAGGTTCATTTGTGATACATTTTGTTCAATAACTAGTCATATTCCTTCATATTTGAGATTTTACCCTTGGAAAGATATTTTATTCTTTATTTCAAAATTTTAGGGTAAAACGAAACAAAAACGTTACAAAATAGAGGAGAGGTGGCGCCGACTAGGACCCTAGAACCGACGCCGGCCATGCACTGTTGAAACGAACTTCGAAGAGACAGAAAAATTGTTGAAACAGAGTAGAACAGAACTAAGGTGGCGCCAGCTGTGAAGCTGGAACCGGCGCCGGCTGCATTCTGGAACACATTATGTAAAATTCAGAAAAAAAATCGGTGAACGAGTGGAGGAACAGAACACAACTGGCGCTAGCTCCGAGAGCCAAGGCGGTGCCGGCTATGCCCTGAAGCTAAGGCGATGCTATGATTTTTCTACATGGTTTTTGATAATCTGAGGAGTTTTAGTATCTTCTAACTTTTACTCAGCTAAGAACTTTGTACCTATGAGTTTAGGCACTTCCTAAGCCTATAAATAGATGAAGAACACAAGGAAAAAATGGAGAATTCATTAATCATCACAGAAAATTACTCAATCAAAGGAGGAATTCTTCAAATTCAAGGAGGGTTGTGCAAGAAGGTCTTCAAAGGAAGAAAAATGAGGCTTGTCTATGAGTGCTTTCTTTTACTTTTTTTTTTCTTTTGCTTGACAATGATATTTTAATTGTTTTATTGTAATTCAACGTTGTTTAGATACTCATGATATCTAGAGTTGTTTGATGTTTTGATTAATTAGTTATTATTCTTGGTATTCAATTACTTGTGCGTATTATGAGATTAGTTGGTTGGTTCTATCCATTGACTTGCAGGACCAAATGGGGTTGATTACTTAGAACTAGTAATTGAAGGTTACTTGATGTCTTCCGAGACTAAGAGTTCATTGATTAATTTCATGCTTTGAATTTTTCGAGACCAAGGGATTTTAATTAAAGATTTTGTTTAATTTGTCTTTTGGATGAATTGGTTGATACGGACCAAGTGATTCTAATTTGTCTAGAAGATAGTAATTTCATGGATTGACCATTGAAATGAATCAACTTTAATCCTTCGTGATGCCAAGGGAATAATTAGTTATGATAAAGGTTGGATATTTCAAGATCATGTTTGTCTAACCAATGGCTCGAGTTACATAAACCTACATCCTTGACACGTACATATTTTTATTTTATTTTCTTTTTAATTTGTTTGTGACTTTATCGAGTCGGTTAAACAATGAAAGAAAAGGAATTAGTGTCTACTTGTTCCTGGAGGATCGACACTCATTTGAACCCTATACTCGGTTAATGATGAGTACACTTACTCATATGTGTGATTTGGGGTTAACGTTTTAATATAAACTTGATTAAGAATGTGCTTAGTTTTTGTATGATTTTTTTGCCCAAGTCAAAACACATCAACCAAAATTTCCCTGTGCTAGTAGAAAAAGATGGCAGCTAGGACTGTTTCATGTTTTTAGCAAAACGAGAAAGAGAGAGAAGAACGTTGTTGTTGTTTTTCGTGTGTTAATAATCTAGCTAGGGTTTCATGTATCTCATCTATATGTTACACGAGAAATCCCCTACCAAAGCTGAGAATTCTAATCCTATTAGAATTCCCTAATTATAATTGGAAACATCAAGTTCTCACAATTACAATTTGGACCATAAATTATAACTAATTATAATTTATCTACAACAACTTCTCTTTCTCTCAATTAACCCCACTATGTTATCAAATAACATCTTGAGTATATAATCCTCTATTGTGTGTGACCTATTAGGTTTCCCAGCCAATTGGTAGAGAACATGAATTAATCCAAACGTCCTTGAGATTAATAATCCATAATTAATTAGAATTAATCCAATTAATTCTAATCATGATTGATTTATTAATTCATCAATTAATAAACCCATATTCCCATATCATGAGCGGTATCTAGCAACACATCATAACCACCTAAGAGTCTAGGAAGTCAAGTGGCTTAACATGAAGCCTTCAATAACAAACTTCAGTACAATTAACTCCTTTCACCATACAATATCTCATTTGGTTTGGAGTACGAAATTAGTGCCAACTTCCCCCAGAATTAATTCTGGCCCGAATATAATAGTACTTGTACCAGAAACCCACTACTCTAGATGTGTATCAATTGAAACTATTTCCAATATATAATTGCCTTGGCCAAGGACTTCTCGAGTAATAATTCCTACAAGTGGCCGTGAGATATTCGTCCATACTATTAGGAGTGGTAAATCCTTTATTGACCCTCTCAACTACTTTTGTTTACCTCACAATGTACTCAATATTCATCCCATAGGCGGCCCTCGATCGAGCTTCAGAGATTGGAATTAAAGTACAATGCTCAGCAAACAAAGTACCTTGGAGATCTTAAGTCTAAGGATACTTGCACGTTTGCTATATTGAGATTATATCACTGGCACTAAATAGTTATCCATATGATTATCTCAAAGCTATGTCATCCAATGAACTTGTTCCATTAACAAGCATCCATGTGTTAGTATCTCAATACTCACAGTTATGAGAACCACCGCCTGATCAAATCAGGAAGTCTAACACTTGCTAGTCTTAACGCATTAATGATATCCTGTCTCATTAATACTATGACTAGAGACTATTTAAGTACAAACACCATCCAGTGTAGTTGGAATCTCATATCATGATCTCTATCATGATTTCCTTAACACAGTGTTGTACTAGGGGCTTTATCTAACATTGATATTACATAAAAGTAAACAAAAGAAACTTTAAGATAAATAATGCCTTTTATCAGAATAAAATGTGTCATATACAATGTATAAGTGATTGCCTATAGGGCACAACACTAACAGTTCTTCCAATTCCTCAGTTTGAGTGTTGGAACTACTTAGACCTGCCCTCATATCTCTCACCTTATCTATGTGATCAGGAATGAAGTCAGATACTTAGCCTAAATATAAAGTAGAAACATTTTGAGATAGGCCAGTTTTCATGGGAAACACATTCTCAAAAAATGTAGCATGACAGTATTGAACAGTTGTATTAACATCTATGCTAGATATTTCAACTTAACTACCAAAAACCGTATAGCATAGCTTGTTTCCACATAACCAATAAATATGGCATCAACAGTCTTTGGTCCTAACTTTTTTTTCTTGTGTTTAGGGATTAAAACTTTTGCAAGACAACCCCACACATGTAAATATTTTAAGTTATGTTTCCTACCTTTTCAGACTTTATGTAACACCCCGAAAAACCTAGGCCCGCTAAGGCCGGGGATGTCGCCCCGTCCAAAGGACAAGGGGTCTTTATAACTAGGTCACAAATAAAAATTGCTGGAATAAATAATACTCAAGCTAAAAGAATTTATTACAACCCAAAAATACTTCAACAGTACATCCATGATATTCCAAAAGAAAAACCATAATTAAAATCATCCACACTCGTCTCCCAAAGCAGTACATAAAATCAAAAACACATTCTCTTCCAAAGTAGCTACTCACCCACAACAGGATCAACCTGAAAACATGATAAAAGGTGGTGAGACAGAAATCTCAGTAAGTCGTGTGTGCTTTGAGTGTTTAGCAGAAACAGTTCGGGATGCAAAGTGTGAAATCTTTATAAGAGAAACATTGGCAAGAAATAAACATCAGTCAAAAGTAAGAGTGGCGTTTTGGCTCTTCTAGCCATACATCAGTAATGAAATCAACCACTCGAAAGAAATGGATATGGGTTACCACACATTGGGCCCCATAACTGGTCAGAATGCCTAACACGTTGTGCAGACTGACAAAAGTAGGTGATCGGCCTACTGGGTAAGATACTCCTCCTTCTCTATACCCAAACAACCACCGGGTGTCCATTCCGGCAAAAACACAGTCACTTGACTTAAACAAAATAAACTGCTAGCTCGGACCGGCACGACTCACTAGAACTGGCATCTTATCCGGGAAGGACTCACCTCTCAGAGGTGGCCACCTACTGAGAGACTCACCCTAACCCTTCAAAGACTAGTCCTAGTAGTCCACTCTTATTGAGTACTCAACGACATTTCCCACTTGGGATAAAATGAACAAAGCATTGTGCTTCATGAAAAATGCAATGTGAGGGTTTCCAAAGCTTTGCGAGAAATTAGTTTTAGAAAGAGTTTCAAGTTTGGAAAAATCTGCTCATTAACTTTGGAATAATTTCAGCGTTGGAAATAAAGATGAATTCAACCCTCAATTTCCTTCAAATAAACGAGTGTCCATACACTCCATATTTAGCTTGCCATAAGAAAACATTTCACATCGACAGGTTTTATGCAGGAGCTTACCTGATTCTTGCTCACAATAACGAGGTCTCGGATAGATGACCTAACCCCACATGGCAAATACAAATCTTAATTAGATTCAAGCCACAATCCACTTCCTCAATTTTAAATCAACTCAATTCACCACTACCATGATCCTAGTGTCCCAAGCTTTAAGGCAAAACAATAATTGAATAGGTTTATAAGCTCAGTTTAATTTGTTATTTAAAATAATTAATGGATTAGGAAATGAATTCTAATAAGTTGAAAGTTTAAATCTTGTTAAGGAAAATTTATAGTTTATTTGATCAAGAGCCATAGGTGGTACTAGGTAAAATAGTGATTTAATGATAGCATAGTTGTTAGAAAATAATTGATAGCTAAAACTAGTTAAGATTAAATTTAATAAGTCTTTCTGGGAAAATAATAAGTAAACCCTTAAGGGTTTTGATCTAGTAAATATTTTATTAAGTATAAATCTTTTTCATGAGGGCTTTAATTAATTTTCCTTTTTTTTAACTAATATTTATTTATTTTATTTTCTAGAAAAATCATTATTTATTTTACTAAAATATCCTTTACATATATTATAATTCCTAATCTACCCTTCCTAGGATTTTCGAAATTCTTTAGCAAAAATTATTAGTAAATATTTTTTTTCATGAAATAAAATTTACTTAGGGATAACTAGATCATGATCACGATTCCATGGTCATAATCAATAACATACTCAATCATTCAATTCATCAAATCATCCAAATCTTGCACATAGGCATAGATCTAAATTTATTATTACATGATTTAACCTCTACTAGCATAAACATGATCACGGCTTCAAAATTTAATCATGCCTATAAATCCTATTCACCCATGGTGACATAATCTCTAGCATGCTTCATCACAAATACTACCTATGACATGCATCAAATCTCAACTCATCATTAAATCCACCAATATAATCCTTCCATGCATAAATCCCATCTCCATCTCAATCATACATATACTCATGCTTCAATCAACAACATAACATACACAACCCCATCGCCATTCATCAACCTAGAGACATGATTCTATCTTTTAAAAAGAGGATTGAAGGTACTTACTTGATTGATGAATGACTTGAAGGAGTTTAGAGAAGATCTCAACTCCTAGATGGCTAATCTTGTTCAAGAAGGGTGGCGAAAGCATGATCATGGGAAAAGAGTCCATTCGGCCAAGGGAGGAATTTCGGTCCATGAGAGAGAGAGAGAGAGAAGTCATTAGTGTGATTATTCATATAGGCTTTCATTAGAGATTAAGTTTGAAGAGGATGAAGTTGTTATAATAAGTTTACCTTGAAGATGTTCTTGTCCAGAAATTTTTGCTTTGATCCGAAGTAGCAAGATGTTTGGAGGAGTTTGATGTTAATATTGGTGTTGATGGATTCACAGCAATAAGTAGACTAAATCTGGAGATTTTCGTGAGGGTTTGAGGTAGTTTGGAGGGTTATTAGGTGTAGAGAAGAAGTAGGTGTTCTTGGTGTAGTGTGTGTGTGTGTGTGTGTCCTTGTTGCTTGAAGAAAATCGAGAGAGAGAGGAAGAGTTTGTGCAGCTGCCGATTTTTCTGAGGGAATAGGTCTGGCCGAATTCTAGTAGGGTTTAGGGAGTTGATTCTCTGATTTGGAAGGGAAAAGGAAAGGTTAGTTGTTACAATCCTTGAAGAATATTATTAGGAAGTGAATTTGGAAAGTAGATATCCTAAGAATATCTTGATTTTTCTGGACAGCTTTGAAGTCTGCCATGGTTGATTGTTTGGACAGAATTTCGTGGGATTAATACTGACTTATGGAAGCTTATGGTGGCTGAAAGTAGGGTGTACAATGATGGAGAAGAAGTCTGGTCCATTGAGCAAAATATTATGGAAGGTTGCTAAATAAGATGACTGAAATTTTGGAAACCAATCAAGCTTAATTGCAGGAATTTTGTAGAGAGATTTTCGGACAGCCATTGATGGAATTTCGTGCAAAAGTTCAAGGGTCCCAATGGAGCTCTGTTGGGGGAGGTTTAAGGAAGGTTTTTGCAGAAGTAGCTTGGTGTTTCAGTTGGAAGAAGAAGAGAAAACGAGCTGGACAAAAATCTCCACAAGAATTTTCGTTGTACAGTGAATTGCCTGGCAGATTTTCGTCTGCTACTTCCATGCTGTTTTGCAGCGAATTTTGAAGGGGATTTTAGGGGTATTCAAGACTGGTTTCCAGCCTTCTTTATGGATGAAAAACATGGCTAAGGTGCTGTACAAATTCTAGAAGAAACAGCTTGGTTTTGAGCTCTCAAAACCGATTTTCGTACAGGAATTTTTCCTGCTTTGCTCTAGTTTGTGCAGTCTGAATTTGGGCAAGAAACTTTCAGATTTCAACTGATCCTAAAGACCATTTTTTTTTTTTTTTTTGGTAGCATTTTGGAGGAAATTTGAGCTAGAATTTTTGACCTTTTGAAGGCACAACAAGCTGGAAAATTTCAGCTCATTTCATGAAGATAAATGAACTAAGTTTGAGGAAAAATTTCAGCAAGCTTTCAAGAGTGATTTTCCTCTTGAATTTTCCCACAAATCATTTGCATTTTCCAAACCATGAGAAGCCTTTTACTAGGACATTTTGATCCTAAAAGACCTTAGTCCTCTACTGAATTTTCTGGAAAGGAAAAGGATAGAACACCTCGATCAAACTAAGGAGTTGGAAATTAAGAAAAATTAAAGATCAAGGGAGAATGAATTCCCTTTTGGCATTTCGCGAAGAACAAAAGAGTTAAGTGAGAATTCTCCTACCATGTCTCTCCTAGGACATCATCACCACATTGATCTAGGCCCTCATGGCCGAAACTATCCCTTTCCAAGCAAAATAAAATTTTCTCAAGCTAAAGCTTCTATGATGGACGTTGAACCTTAGACCTCAAGAATTAATTCCAAGGCTCTAACCACTAAATCACAACAACTCTTGTTGCTATTTCTACTAGAAAAATTATTTCCTATTCAATCCACAAGCTATCTCCTTATTTTCACCTCGGGCAAAAATTACCATTTTGCCCCTCTCACACCTCACTCACTAACAAGACTTCAAGATAATAAAAATCAAATTCAAAACACATAGAAATCATATGAAACATATTTAATCATGAAATAAAGCATGATATGCATCCCAACCCCCTTACTCTAAGGTTGGTCTCGACTGGGGTTTCACACTTTAAATGGAGTTACCTCTTTATGTTTGTGAGGGACTCTATTCAGAATATAGAAAGTCATATTCAAAGTCTCACCTTATATATACTTAGGCAATCTAGAATTCAAAAGTAGACTATTAATCATATCTTTAAAAGTTCTATTTTTCTGTTCAACAATCCCATTTGACTGGGAAGAATAAGAGGGTGTCTCCTCATGAATTATACCATTACTTTGGCAATATGCAACAAATGAATTAGATCCATACTCTCCACCTCTATTAAATGTTACTCTTTTAAATTTCTTGCCAGTTTGAGATTCAACTTCATTTTTAAATAAGAGAAATTTTTCAAGTGTTTCATTTTTATGTTTAAGTAAATAAACATGACAATATCTATTGCAATCATCAATAAAAGTAATGAAGTATTTCTTATGATCCCTAGTCAACAAACCATTGAACTCACAAATGTTTGTGTAAATTACATCAAGTATTTCTGAATCCCTTTCAATTGAATGATATAATTTCCTAGTTATTTTAGCTTCCACACACTGGACATTTATTTTTCTTATCAATAGCATGTTTGGGAATCAAGTCTAAATTCATCATCCTTTTAATAGAATTTAAATTTAAATGTCTAAGTCTGCTATGTCAAATATCAGTGGATTCTACAGTATGCACCATAGGACTAACAGAATTCTCAACAGAAGAAACTTTATTCAAATTAGAAGTAAATAGTTTAACTTTTAATTTAAATAAACCATCTGACAAATAGCCTTTGTCAACAAAAGTATTGTAGTGTATAATCACTACTTTATTACATTTGAAAGTAAACTCATAATCCTTCCTAACTAAACATGAACCACTAAGAATATTCTTACGAACTATTGGAATATGATGCACCCTATAAAAAGAAAGAATACGCCATGAAAGAAACTTCAAGTCCACACATCTAATTCCTAACACATTGGCAGCAGTTAAGTTCCCCATTCTCACAGTTTTTCCTACAATTGACTGGTAAGACACAAAAAATAATTTATCAGCACAAACGTGCATATTTGCTCCAATATCAACCAGCCACTCAAAAAGCTCATAAATAGTAAGGACTTCTGGGTTAACAGAAACATACCTTTCTTTAACATTATTAGTAGTGATGCCAGTCTTAGCCTATATAGTACAAATCTTGGCAAGGTGTATACTCAAATCAGTTTCCATTCGACTAGTATCCTCTATCACCACGTTGACTTGTGCTTTAGAATTTGATTCTTGTTTGACTTTGGACTTCTTAGACAGATAGTCTGTAGCTCAATGCCCAACCTGACCACAATTCCAGCAAGGTTTACTTTCCTTTGGTTTCTCTTTGGCCTTGCCTTTTGTCTTATTTATATTTTTAGAGTTAGAATTAATCCTCACATTCTTCTGATTATTGTTCTTCTTTCCAGTAGTCACTACATGGACTTTAAACTCCACAGGTACAGTATGACTATTTTCTATATGTTGTTCTTCAATAGATATTGATTTCATCAGATCATCAAGAGAAATTTTCTCTACTTTATGTTTTAGAGACATACTAAAGTTCTCTCAAGACTTAGAAAATTTTTTATCACTAATATTACTAAAAAATTCTCAAGAAATACCATATCTGCTTCATAGAGAGAGTGAATAATCAACTGTAGCTTTTAAGTCGATTCAGTCACAGATTTGTCCTCAACCATCTGAAATTTTAGGAATTTAGAAACTAATACCTCTCAATGCCTTATTCTTCGATATTGTATTTCCTATTCAATTCATCCCATAACTTATTTGCTGTGTAGGAATCAGAACCGTAGACATCAAATAGAGCATTTGTCAATACTAACAAAATTCCCCCTCTGCCCATATTGTTCTGTTCATCCCACGCAGCAATCTCGGCTACTTTAGGGTGTGTTTCAGTTAGTACTGGAGTGTCAACCTGCACTGCTGACATTAAGCCACTAATGGTCAACCAAATTTTCATATGTTGTTGCCAATGCGTAAAATTCTGCCCTAGACCAAATTTGTCTGATAGACTATTTAGGTCAACCAAAAGCTCATAGGCAGTAGAAGCAGTACCTGACAAATTAGCCATCACAAGTAATCAATAGATAATTGTCGAATAACTTCTTGAAGATTGTTAGCAAAATAAACAACGTCGCAGAGCACAGATAGGCAACTCAATGAAATTCAACAAGTACATCCTATACCCGATTAGGGCTCTAACAAATACAATTATCAAAGAAGCCGATAAGGCTAAATAGTCCAAGTAGGAAACAATAAGCCAGAATAAAGACAGATAAAAAAATCAGCAAACGGATTTCAAAGCGTAAACTGAATACTTATCTATCAAAGCATATAGACTGAATCACTAGTTCAATACTGGTTTGACTTCAAGAAAGTATTTGCCCTATTTACCGGTGCAATAGGTATAACGACTCTTCTTGTAGGATAAGAGAGTCTTATGTCATCGTTGATGCACACCAACAGCGATCACCTCGAAAGCCTCCTTAATTCACTGGCCTCCCAAGTCAAATATATAGAGGAGAAAAGAGGGAGAGAGAGTTGCGAAAAATAGAGAGACAACGTTTTTCTTTCCTAAATCTTTTCTTGCACAAAAAGGAATATATATATATATATATATATATATATATATATACGTAGCCCTAGGAAACCCAAAACTGATTCGGACTAGGATACCTAATCCAATCAGTTAATTGCTTCTACTATTCTCTCAATTTTTTTGTACAAGTTAGAATTAATTAGGACAAAATAAAAGAAGAGAAGTGTGAAACATGACCAAGCCCAAGCCCGAGTCGGGTCGGCCAGGCGGCATGTGCGTGTGGGTGGTAGTGTAAACCACTATCTTGGGCTTTGTTTCAAGTCCATAGAAAACCTTTTAATATATAAAGGCTCCAACAATCCTTAACTTTTCCCATGTGGGACTCATGTATAACATGAGTTCTCAAATGGTTAAATATCCAACTTTAATATGCTTTAATTATAGATTCCCACCATTAAAATAGTTTCTACCATAGTTAAAGATAATCTCTAACATGTGAAGAATAACTCACAAAAATTGTTTTAGACTTACTAATCATGAGTTCGAAAATATGAACTCCTAAAGTTGACATTTTCAATAATCTGTTGCTATTGATGATCAAAGGACTGTGTTTGAACAACTGGAGAAGGAAAAGAACGAAATCAAAAATCGATTTTGAGAACTAAACAATGTCTTCTTTTTCTTTTCTTGCTATCTTGCGCAATTGTTTTCATCTCTATTTGCAACGCTCTCCCCAATTTAAAATTGGTGTTTGGCTTTTTGTCTTGAAAAATAGACCTATTTTGATAGCTTCTCACGAATGAAATTAGATCCTTTCAGAGCCTAAATTATTGATAAAATACTTATGGTAAATGCTTTGGGTAACCTACTTTTGAGGGAAATTATTTAAATACCTATTATTTAGCTGGACTTGCAAGCCAATTTCTTGGGATTTCTTGCTAGTTGCTATGGGAAACCTTTTCTGGGTTATGAGTAGAACAAGCTATAACTAACCAAATTGCTTTTATTCTTTTTAGATTTTGATACCTAGTGCTCTCAGTTTTTGCTATAAGGAACATTGGAATACCAGTTTGCCGAATATATTTTGTGTATATGAAGAAGAAGAAGAAGAAGAAGAAGAAGAAGAAGGAATCGATTTCCTAAGGCTAGTAGAAGTTAAGTTAGAAAAGTAATACTTGAGTAAGTCAGCCATTGCCATTGGGAGTTACCTTTTTTATATTATTCCCATGGGTTTAAGTCTATTAATCCACTCTCTGGACTTTTTTCCTCTAGACGAGTAAAAGTATAAACTTCTGTTAAAAAAAAATAGAAAATAAACTCACGAAGAAATCACCTTAACATTGTACCTAATTAGCCTAAGGTCTGGCCTTTACTGGATCCAAATTGATTTCCCTCTACGAGTTACCAGATCTAATGCACCATTCTTCGGCCTCTTACGAATAGTACCAGTTCATCTTGTGTTTTATCAATCTTTGGTGTGATAGCCAAGTCAACTATTGACACTATGAACAAGAAGATGAATAGTAAAATAACTATTTTACCTTTTATTTTTTAATAGATGGGAGGGTTAACTATTGGTCAACTAAAGAAAGGACAAGACCTGGACATTTAGAAAGTTCAAGGAACCGTTATACGCTGTTTTTTATTGGAGGGCAAAAGGTGATATCCAAAATAGTTGGAATGCCACTAGGATAGTTTGTCCTTTATTTTATTATCTTCAAAGTTTTCAAAATAAATTCTAACTCACAAATTATCCTTATTTATCTATAGGGCCTAGATTACAAGAAAATACACAAGAAAGTCCTATATGGGCTGAGAATCAAATTTCCTCCCATACAAAATATTTTATAAGACATTTTTCAAATAATGACTCCTACAAATTCCAAGTAATAAAATTAAATGCATCACATATTTAAGAAGATTTAAATATTCACATAGTACACAAACAAAAAATTATGAATCCATGAATAATCATAAATCATGCTCATATGCACACATTCCTATGTAGCATGGATGCTATTCTCCTCGAACCTAGGACTAATTAGGATACGTGGTATGCTCTCTTACTCTTAAAAGAATTTTACCCCCAAAATTCCTATAGCTTGATACCTTATAATGTCTCCGGGTATTTCTTCTGCTTCTACTCCACTATCTTACAAGTGGCATCCTAAATGCCATGGTGCTCCCAAAGTACTTTAACCATTGGAATCTTTTTATTTCTTAGTTTCTTAATGTTTCATTTCAAAATTTTTAACGGTCTTTTGATGTAGCTCAAATTAGGATGTAGTTGCAAGAGTTGATCATTAAGCACATGCTTGGGATTTGGTTGATACTTCTTGAGTTGAAACATATAGAATACCTTATGAATTCCTGTTAGTCCATCTAGAAGATCTAGTTGATAAGCTACTATTCCAATCATTTGAATAATGAGGAAAGACCCGATATACCTACGGCTCAACTTTCCTCCCCTTTTGGGTACGTCAAGATTCCTTTACTCAGTATTAGCCTCAGGAAGACCTAGTGTCCAACTTGAAATTTTTGCTCTCTTCTTCTATTGTCTGCATAATTTTTATGTTTATTTTGTGTGCCTTTGAGTCTTTCCTATATTAGATTTACTTTATCAATCATTTCTTGGATACACACTTCTCCTTATTTGCTAATCTACCCATCTTTATTTCATTCATCAAAATAATGCTTGACATTTCCTACCATATAATGCTTCAAAATGTTCCATACCAATAGATATTTGATAACTGTTGTTGTAAGCTAGCTCAGCATATAGGATATTTTTTATCCACTTATCCTAAAAATCTAATATGCAAACTCTAAGCATATCTTCCAAAATCTGTATCACCCTCTCAGATTACTGTCTATTTGAAGGTGTGCATAAATGTTGAACTTTAACATTGTACCCATTAATTCCTGAAACCTTGCCCAAAATCTTGGAGGTAAACCACAAGTCTCAATCAGAGACTATACTTATCGGTACTCTATACAATTTCACAACTTCTTAAATATAAATCTAGGCTAGCTTTTCCATCGAGTACCTCACATTCACAGAGATGAAGTGCGCTATCTTGGTTATTCTATCCACTACTACCCATACTGCATTTTTCTATGAAAAAGTCACTAATAATCTCGTGACGAAATTCATGTTAACTCCTTCTCACTTCCATTGAGGGGTAGGTTAGGGCTCTAATAGGGTTGCTAGTTTCTTATTCTCCATATTTATTTTTTGGCAATTAAAACAAGTAGCCACATACTGAGCAACTTTCTTCTTAATACTAGTCCACCAAAACATCTTCTTTAGGTCTTGGGATATCTTTGTTTCTCTAGGATCTATGAAGTATTGGTTCTTCTGTGCCTCTTTCAAAATTTTCTTCTTTAGATCCTTATCATCTGGTATGCACAATCTTTCCTAGAAATACATAATGCCTTATTCATCTACTCGAAAGTCTTAGCTTTCTCTCCCTATCTTCTTCTCTTTAAAAGTTTGAAATTCTACATCATTCTGTTGTTCCTCAACAAATTCTTGCTTTTGGTCAGGCATTACGCTTAAGTATCTTATCTTGATTCTCTCTTTCTTCATTTCTGCTTCTAGTGGTAACATCTTCTATATGACTCATTCTTTTTACACCTATAATCTGGCCATTGTTACCTTTCAACTTCACACATCTGCTACCATATTCACTTTCCCAAAGTGGCAGGCAGTTAATCAAGTAGCGGTACTTTTCTAGGGACTCTATCCATATTCTTTAACTTAAGTTCAGGTCTTTCTAGGTAACAATGTACCTTAAACATTTGTGGTTAGAGAACACCTCATATTCTGCTCTATATAGATGCTACCTCTACCTTTTCAAAGCGAACATAATTACTGCCAACTCCAGATTGTGGATAAGGTAATTAACTTGATGTAGCTTCAACTTCCAAGATGCATAAGTTATAACTTTGTTTTTATATATCAACACTACTCATAAACCTTCCTTTAATGTATTTGTACATAATGCATAAGGTTTCCATTCCTTAGGTAAACTTAGCACAGGTGTAGTCAAGAGCTTTCTCTATAACTCGCAAAAGCTTTACTCGTACTTTTCATTCTAGACGAATGGTATATCATTTTGTAACAACTGTGCCACTACGAATCTAAGTGTCCCATTGATAAACCTTTGATAGTATCCAGCTGAACCTCAGAAACTACGGATCTCTGTAATGTTCTCTATTTTCTTACAGTTAGCAACTGTAAGCATGTAGCCCAAGAGTGACATCATATCTATCTAAAACTCATACTCACTAAATATAACAAATAACTTGTGCTCCTTCAATTTTTGCAAAACTAACTTCAACTACTCAGCATGCTCTTTAGGGCTTTGAAGTATATCATGATATCACTAATGAAGATAACCACAAACTTATCCAAATAGGGTCTAAAAATCTGGTGCATCTAGTCTATAAAAGTAGTTGGGGGCATTAGTCACCCCAAAAGGTATCACAATGAATTCATAGTGTATGTATCTCATGTTAAAGGCTGTCTTTGGTATATCCTCCTCTTTGATTCCCACCTGGTAATAACCCTACCTCAGGTCCAACTTAGAGTAATAGTAAGATTCTCGTAGTTGATCAAACAACTTATCAATAAAAGGTAGGGAATACTTGTTCTTGATGCTCAGGTTATTCAGTCCTCAGTAGTCTATACACAGCCTTTGTAAAACCTTACCTAGGCCTACCCTAAGCTAGAGGGAAGAGTTTCATTTCATGGCATATTGTATATGCATATGTTTTCTAGATGAAAATTTGAAGGAATTTAAATTTGATTATATGTGTTTTTACTGTGTGTTAGAAATAGTGAGTCTTTTTATTTCAGATTCATGAGAAAGGAATTAGATAACTTTTAGAGCTGGGAGATAGGAGTAATTGAGTTGGAGTAAAGAACATTAGAGTTATTGTGGTCTAGGAGTTAAGGCTTGAGAATTATCTCTTGATGACTTGAGTTCAAATCCCACTTGGTACAAAATTACTTTGGTTTTTAATCTCCTCCTATCTCTTGGGTCGGTTGGAACACCCCAACTAATATTTAAATTCCTTCTTACATTCGATAGACTAAGGAAGAATGTCTTGGGAAGTTTAAATTTAAATCTTCTAACCTTCTTGATCTTGTCTTGAAAAGAATCTGATAGAATTTCAGCTACCCATTTTGTTGCTTATGTCTTAATAGGTTCAAATTTTCAATTCCATTTATTTTTGAATTCTCCTATTCTTATGTTCTTGTCCTAAAGTTTTGAGAGAGTTGCTTGGTCTAAACTTTTAATTTTAGTTGAGCAAGAGCTAGCCGAAATATAGGAAAGAATTAGGAAGAAGAATTTTAAGGAATCTCTAAAATAATGGTTGAGAAATTCTTGCTTATTCAACATTGAACTATCTAATTTATCTCCTAAAGAAACTATATCTTGTTGATTGTTGGTTTAGCTAAAAGCTGGAAAATTCTTTTGTTCATTTCCTTAGGCCACTCGGTTACAACATTCTTTCTTGTGACCAAATGTTTCAACGAGCTTTACATTCTTCATTGTTGATTAGTTTTCTTTAATGTGCATGAAAGCTGAAAATTGTTCTTCATTGATTTTAGCCCTCCAAAGCTGAGATACTTAGGCAGCAAATACAAGTATTTAGTTTCACAAAAATAGTTTTCCTACTATTAGTTTCTTCCATCAAAACACAAAGATTTTGTTAGCATTTATTTTTGCATTCTTCTTCTAAACTAGCTTTGGAATTCTTTAGGCATTAGACATCAAGAATTATCTTCAATTTCACTCTTTGTTCTTCTTCAAGGCAGCCGATCAAGCCTTCATTAGAGTACCTCAAAATACTCCTACTTTTTAGCTACAAAATCTATTCAAAATAGTTTGAATTTTTGCTCAATAACTCCCTAGATTTTCCTATTCAATTGAGCATACATGATCAGAATTTTTACAGCTTTTATAATGTTAGTTCATTAGAATTTTTCCAGCATTTCTCTTCTTCATATTTTTAGCCTTCTTGAAAAATACAAGATGCCATTTTCTTTCTTTCACCATGGCAGTCGAAAAGCATCATTACTATACCTCAAAACTATTAGGTATCTCACGCATATCATATATGGCGCAGCGGAAAAACAAGAATGAGATACCACCCCAAGATCTGCATATGTGTGGAAAACAAGACATAAAGAGAACAAAGGTAATAGCTTTACCTTACTTTGAGCGTCTGAAAAATAAAATTTTTTCTTCTTCGAGTCGAGACGCGATCCAGCAATCCTTAGATCAAACACCAAGAGAATTGAATATCCAATCACTATAATCATAGTGTGTGGTTATCTCTAACAAAAATCCACACGGAGGATCACACTCAAGCACCAAGATGTTTATGTGCTAGCATAAACCAAAGTGGCGGCTAGGGTTAGTCATTTCCTCTTTGCTGAAGAAAAACGAGAGAGAGAGAGGGAGAGGGAGAGGGAGAGAGAGAGAGAGAGAGAGAGAGAGAGAGAGAGAGAGAGAGAGAGAGAGAGAGAGAAGAGAAGGTTGGAAGCTATTGTTTCGTGAATCACCCTTACCATTAGGGTTTCGTGCATATCCCTTATGTGTCACGAAAATCACTGAAAACTGAGAATTCTAAAACAGTTAAAATTCCCTAATTGTAATTGGAAGCATCAAATTCTCACAATTATAATTTGGACCATAAATTATAACTAATTATAATTTATCCACAACAACTTCTCTTTCTCGCAATTAACCCCATTATGTTATCAAATAACATTTTAAGTATATAATCCTCTATTATGTGTGACCTATTAGGTTTCCCAATCAATTGGTAGCAAATATGAATTAATCCAAACATCTTTGAGATTAATAATTCATAATTAATTATAATTAATCCTATTAATTTTAATTAGGATTGCTTTATCAATTCATCAATTAATAAACTCATATTCCCATATCATGAGTGATATCTAGTAACACATCATGGCCACCTAAGAGTCCAGGAAGTCAAGTGGCTTGACATGAACCCTTCAATAACAAACTACAGTGCAATTAACTCCTTTCACCATACAATATCTCATTCGGTCTGGAGTATAAAATTAGTGCCAACTCCATCCAGAATATATATTATTTCTGGTCCGAATATAATAGTACTTGTACCAGGAACCCACTACTCAAGATGTGTATCAATTGGAACTGTTTCCAACACACAGTCACCTTGGCCAAGGACTTCTCGAGTAGTAATTCCTACAAATGGCCGTGAGATATTCGCCCCTGTTATTAGGAGTGGTGAATCCTTTATTGACCCTCTCAACTACTTTCGTTTACCTCACAATATACCCAATATCCATCCAATAGGCGGCCCTCAATCAAGCTCCAGAGATTGGAATCAAAGCACACTGCTCAGCAAACAAAGTACCTTAGAGATCTCAAGTCTAAGGATACTTCCACGTTTGCTATATTGAGATTATATCATTGGCACTAAATAGTTATCTATGTGATTATCTCATAACTAGGTCATCCAATGTATTTGTTCCATTAACAAGTATCCATGTGTTACCTTTGAGTATCTCAATACTCACGGATATGAGAATCACCGCCTGATCAAATTAGGAAGTCTAACACATGCTAGTCTTAATGCATTAATGATGTCCCGTCTCATTAATACTACAACCAAGGACTATTTAAGTACTAACGCTATACAATGTAGTAGGAATCTCATATCATGATCTCCATCATGATTTTCTTAACACAGTGTTGTACTATGGACTTTATCTAACAGTGATATTACATAAAAGTAAACAAAAGAAATTGTAAGATAAATAATGTCTTTCATTAAAATAAAATGTGTCATATACAATGTATAAGTGATTACTTCTAGGGTATAACACTAACAAACTCCCACTTGCACTAGAGCCAATTATTCATGTATCTAATACTGAATGACTCAGCATGCTTATCATGTTTCTTTTAGGATAGTGCTTTTGTAAGCGGGTCAGCTATGTTATCATCTGTGGGAACTCTCTATATCTTTACATCATTCCTATCTATGATCTCTGTGATCAAATGATAGCTTCTGTCGTAGAGTCGGCAATAGTCTCTTGTTTGGAACTCTTCCAACTTATTGCCGCTCCACACAATGCAAACACGTAACCGGATTGTGATTTGAAATCATATTTGTCAGATTGAAAACTGGCATTCGTATACCTGTTTATTTTCAAATTACCTTTTTTATATATTAAGAACACATCCTTAGTTCTTCGTAAGTAATTAAGGATGTTCTTTATAGTCACCCAATGACCCTCACCAGGGTCAGATTAGTATCTGCTCGACAAACTGAGAGCACAAGATACATCCGATCTTGTATATATCATAGTGTACATGATAGATCCAACTACTAAAGCATATGGAATCTTACTTATGTGATCCCTTTCAACTTGTATCTTGGGAGACATCGACTTTGAAAGGCTTACACCATGTGACATGGGTAAGAATCTCTTTTTGGATTGATCCATGCTAAATCTCTTTAGCACTTTGTCTATGTATATAGACTGTGAAAGACCTAGCAACCTTTTAGATCTATCTCTATAGATCCTTATTCCAAGAATATAGGTTGCTTCTCCAAGGTCTTTTATGGAGAATTATTTGGACAACCAAACTTTAACCATTTGCAAGACAGGTATATCGTTTCCTATTAGTAATATGTCATCTATATAAAGTAATAAGAAAATGATTGCGCTCCCACTAACCTTTTTGTATACACAAAGCTCATCCATGTTTTGAATAAAACCAAACTCTTTGATTGTTTCATCAAAATGGGTGTTCCAACTCCTAGAAACTTGCTTAAGTCCATAAATGGACCTTTGCAGCTTACACATCTTTATGCTATCATTGGATGTGAAACCCTCAAGTTGTGTCATATACACTTCCTTAGTCAGATTTCTATTTAGGAAGTTGTTTTCACATCCATTTGCCAAACCTCATAATCATAATGAGCAGCAATGGCTAGGAGTATCCTGATGGATTTTAACATGGCTACGAGCGAGAAGGTTTCATCATAGTCAATACTATGTTGTTAACGATAACCCTTCGCCACTAGTCGTGCTTTATAGGTAACTACATTACCATCCATGTTCATTTTCTTCTTGAAAACCCATTTTCACTAAATAGGTTTAATTCCTTTGGGTGGATCAACCAAAGTCCATACTTGGCTGTCATACATGGAATCCATCCTGACTTCATGGCCTCAAGCCATTTGCTAGATTCTGAACTGTTTAGAACATCCTTGTAGGTAGTAGGCTCATCTTCATCTATGAGTAATACGTCATTGTGGTCACTAATGAGAAATCCATATCTCTCAAGTGCCACACGTTTTCTACTAGACCTACGAGGTTCTTATATAGTAGAAGGTTCATTTATTCTCTCAATAGATGTGGGATCAGACAGTTGATCCTTGTTTGTTTGATCTTCTTAAACTTCACTATGTTTAATTTTACTCACACTGTCCCCTTTGAACATGTGCTCCTTCTCTAAGAAGACGGCATAATTCGAAACAAACACTTTGTTTTCGAAAGGCAGGTAGAAGTAATATCCGAAAGATTCTTTCGGATATCCCAAAAATAAACACTTGTCAGACTTACTATCAAGTTTATCTGATTGTGGCCTTTTGACAAAAGTAGGACAGCCCCATACTCACAAGTGAGATAACTTTGGTCTCTTACCAAAGAACATTTCAAATGGGGTAGAATCAACCATTTTTGTCGGAACTCTGTTTAGTATATAAATAGAAGTCTCTAGTGCATACCCCTAAAATGATTTTGGTAGGTTTTCTCTGTACCATGTCTAGAAGGGTTCGATTCCTTCTCTCAGATACACCGTTATGTTGAGATGTATGTGGTAGAGTCCATTAAGATAATATTCCATTATCTCTAAGATAACTTAGAAACTCTTGGCTCAAGTATTCTCCTCCTCGATCAGATCCTAGAGTCTTAATACTTTTGCCAAGTTGTTTCTCTATTTCATTCTTGAAGTCTTTGAACTTATCAAAGGCCTCAGATTTGTATTTCATTAAATACAAATACCCATATCGTGAGAAATCATTGATAAAGGTTATGAAATAGTTATAACCTCATCTTGCTTGTATTGACATTGGGCCACATACATCAGAATGTATGAGTTCTAATAACTCCTTGGCCCATTCTCCTTTTTTCTGAAAAAGAAGTTTCAGCCATTTTACCTAGTAAACAAGACTCGCATATGCCATATGATTCATAATCAAATGACTCTAAATCACCAAGCTTGCGTACCTTAGAAATACAGTTCTCATTTACATGGCCTAAACGACAATGCCATAAGTAAGAGGTGTTAGAGTTATCTATATTAGGTTTCTTATTGTTTACATTGAGAACTGGATTATCCAAGTCTAGAATATTTAAACCATTAACCAGAGTTGCTGAACCATAATGAATATCATTCAATGAAAAAGAACAATATTTTTCTTAAATATCAAATGAAATACATTTAAGTCTAACCACGCAGCTGAGATAATATTTTTCATTAAAACTGGTACATAATAATAGTTTTGTAATTCTAGAACTAATTCCAAAGGCAGGTTCAGTTCGTATGTCCCCACAGCAAGTGCAACAACCTTTGCCCCATTTGTAATACGTAGGTCCACGTCGCCTTTCTCTAGTGATATGGGCTAATTTGGTTATATTTTGCGTAGTTATCTGAGGCTCTTTTATAATACATTTTGTGCAATAACTAGTCATATTCTCTCATATTTGAGATTTTACCCTTGGAAAGGTATTTTGGTCATTATTTCAAGTTTTTGGGTAAAACGAAGCAAAATCGTCGCGAAACAGAGCAGAGGTGGCACCGGCTGTAAGCCTGGAACCGACGCCGGCTGTACACTAGATGCACGGACTTCAAAACAATGGAAAAATTGGAGAACCAGAGTAGAACAGAGCCTAACCAGCGCCGGCTGTGAGGCTGGAGGCAGTGCCAGCTGCAGTCTGGAACGTATGCGCAAAATTTCGCAAACAAGTGGAGAAACAGAACACAGGCGGCGCCGGTTCTAAAGGACCAAGGCGGCACTGGCTGTGGTCTATTCCTGAGGCAGTGCTGTGATCTTTTGACACGTTTTTGGAAATCTGGGGAGTTTTAGCATCTTCCAACTTCTACTCGGCCAAGAACTTTATACCTACGAGTTTAGGCACTTCTTAAGCCTATAAATAGATGAAAAACACAAGGAAAAATGGGAGAATTTATTAATCATCATAGAAAATCACTCAATCTAATGAGAAATTCTTCAAGTTCAAGGAGGGTTGTACAAGAAGGTTTTCAAAGGAAGAAGAATGAGGCTTGTCTATGAGTTCTTTCTTTTACTTTGTTTTCTTTTTCTTGACAATGATATTTTAATTGTTCTATTGTAATTTGACATTATTTTAGATAATCATGATTCTTGGAGTTATTTGATCTTTTGATTAATTGACTGTTCTTCTTGGTATTTAATTACTTGGGCATATTCCAAGATTAGTTGGTTGTTCCTATTGTTAACTTGCTAGACCAAAGAGGTTGATGATGGTTGCAATTGATTAATTTTCGCATTTATTGGCTGTTAAATTGTTAGACCAAAGAGGTTAATTGCTGAGGATTGAGTAATTAAATGTTAATTGATATTTGCCAGACCAAGGATTCATTGATTAATTTCATGTGTTAAATAATGGAAATTTAATTAAGGATTGTGTTTAATGTATCTTTTGGATGAATTAGTTGAGACAGACCAAGTGATGCTAATTTATCTAGAAGGTAGTAATTAGTTGAGACAGACTAAGTGATGCTAATTTACCTTAATCCTTCATGGTGCCAAAAGAATGATTGATTATGATAATGATTAAGTTCTTGAAGATCATGGTTATCTAATCAATGGTTTGAGTTGCATACTTCTCCATCCTTGACATGTACATATTTTTATTTTATTTTCTTTTTAGTTTTCCTTTTTATTTGATTTTCACTTTGTTGAGTCAGTTAAACAATAAAAGAGGGGTAATTAATGTTTACTTGTTCCTTGAGAATCGACACTCGTTTGAACCCTATGCTCAGTAATGATGAGTACGCTTGCTCATATGTGTGATTTGGGTCCAACATTTTAATTTAAACTTGATTGGGAATGTGCTTAGTTTTTGTATGATTTTTATGCCCAAATCCAAACGCATCATCTAGCCTTCTACTGCTCTTTAGTCCCTGCAAGTTATTACACAAATGAGATCCACATCCGATATCTAATACCTATATCTTATTTCTAAAGACAGTATTTATCTCAATCATAAACATACTCAAAGTAGAAGTAAAAGTGCTTGCAAGCTTCTCCTTCTACTTCTACTTCTACTTCTTGTCCTTAACGGTCTCCAAGTAGGCCTTGTAGTTGTGCCTCCAGTTGCCCATTTTGCCACAATGATGGCATGGGCCCTTGGTGGAAGCGTCCTTCTTCTTCACACCACCTTTGGGCTTCATGGGAGCCTTCTTCTTCTTTTGAACTTTCTTCTTAGAAGAAGAAGATTCTATCATTAAAACTGCATTGGAATCCTTCTTCATGGGGGACTCCGCAGTTTTGAGAAGATTGATCAACTCAGGAATGGTGGACTCAATCTTGTTCATCTGATAATTAATCACAAATTATGAGAAATGATTAGGCAAAAATTGCAGAATTAAGTCAATACTTAAGTCATGGTGCATTGCGAACCCGAGTGATCCAAGCTTCTCTATCAAGCCTAGTATCTTCAGCCCATGAGTGGCCACAGAAGAATCCTTTGCCATTTTGCAACGAAATAGTTACTTCGAGACCTCGTATCTCTCAGTTCTAGCATGAGCATTAAATAGCTCTCGAAGATGTAGTATAATCGATTGAGCATCCATATACTCGTGTTGTTTTTCTAACTCGGAAGTCATGGATGCCAGCATAATACATGATGCTATATCACTATCCTCCTTGTGCCTTTTATGGACAGCATGCTCATCAACATGAGCATCTTGAGCCGGTGGTGGTAGAATAGGAGCATCTAGCACGTAGAGCAACTTTTCCAATTTGAGAACAATTCTCAAATTTCTATACCAGTCGAGGTAGTTTGATTTGTTTAACTTGTTGGTTTCCAAGATGCTACGTAGGTTTAGGTTTGTTGACATGATGCAAGTGTCCAAGATGTAAAGATAGAGAGGATTAACTACTGTATATGCACTTGAAATGCAAATAATTAGGACTTTAATTAAACACATTTTTACTCCACTATTTTACTCAAACCAATAGCCCTCACTACTAATTCAGGAAAGCCCGTTGGAAGCTTTTCTAGTGGACCGGTATCCAAATTCCTCAAGAATAACCTTGGGTTTGCCCAACAAGCCACCCTTAAGTTCATTAGTAGGTATCAAATACCAATTACATCATATGTAACTACCAAATCATTAGGCGATTAACAGCTTTTAATCTTAAAGTCTTTTGTGCTACCCCAACTTTTCCTCTAAATTTCTTTATACTTGAGTTTGCCCAACCGGGATAAAGAATTTAGTTAAACTCGACCCATTAATCAGGAATTTAATTCTATAACTTGAACATGCCCGATGTTTAGTAGGCTTGGGTTTGCCCAACAACCTGGTCTCGAAAAAGGACTCTTGTTCTTACTATATTAATGGAAGGAATTAGATTTAATATTAATTGAGGGATTTGTTCCTTTTAGTGATTTCAATAAATGACATGCATAAAAATCAATAAATCACAAAAATGATAATCATGGTAATAAAGCGATTACGTGATATGGTTATGAACTTTACCCTAAATTAATTTTTTTGAGTCATAAAAGAAATTAATATAATTAACCCTATGTGTTCATGCATGATTTAAGTAGAAGGTCTTACCTTCTCGCTTTGTTTTGGTTGCCATCTCCAAAATAAAATAATTCTACTCCTATCTAACCTATGTAAACTAATTACATAATTTTCTAAAAAGAGAAAACCTCGAGTTACATTCTAGGGGAGTTAGACGAGAGGAGAATTACACAAGAATTCTAGAGAATGCAAGACACGCAGGCCCTATTTCATAAAAAAATCAAAACTGTAAAATGCATGAACAGATATAATTGGTTTTAGTCCATAACCATCCACCATGCCATTAATTATGCTTAAACAAAATAAACATATAATTTTTATTAATCTAAAATCACTATTTTGGAAAAATAAAACAAATTCTAAAATCATTATTTTAGAAAAATACATTAATTTTAAATTTTCAAAATCACTATTTTGAAAAATAAAATTATTTGTCTCAAAACTAATTTTGAGAAAATGCTTTTGGGTCCCATCTCTGATAGCGATAACGGTGGTCCCACTGGCTAGTCAGCGGGCGGGGGTCAAGAGGCCAACGCCCCTTGAAAGAAAATTTATTTTACCACCTCTCATCATATGAGATTTTTCCCTTTCAAAATCCTTTTTTTTTTTTTTTTAACTAGATCATCAAAACAGAGCAGAACCAGCACCGGTTTGGAAGCCAGAGCCGGCGCCAGCTGCGGTCAGTTTTAAAGAAAAAAATTTTTCCAGAAATGATTCCGTAACAAAATGGAACCGGTGCCGGTTTGGAAACCAGAGCCGGCGCCGGCCGTAGTTGGGAAGAGGCGGTGATTTTCAGAAAATTTTCCAAAAATAATTTCTGGAGCCCTTATCTTCTACAATAGTTTAGTGAGAACAATTGTCAGTAGAATTTTCTATTTTGAAGCTCAAAATAACAACCAATTTGTTAGTTTAAACAAAAAAAAAATTGAAAATTAGGATGAAACGGAAGGCAACAACACATGTTCAAGAAAACATTTTTTTGTAAAAACCTTCCAGCACATAAAGAAAATATTTTTCGAAATATGCTGTAACTCTTACACAATCATATTATGCTACGGACCCAACCCATAATGCTCGAAACAATTTCGACTCGAGTGAAAACAATTTTCACAGTGAACAAAGACATACATGATTACATGAAACAACTTTCACAAAAGAAACAATATATGAAAACCACACATAGTAAGGCTCTGATACCACTGTTGGGTATCTCACGCATATCATATATGGCATAGTGAAAAAATAAGAACGAGATACTAACCCAGGATCCGCATATGTGTGGAAAACAAGACATAAAGAGAACAAAGGTAACAGCTTTACCTTACTTTGAGCGTCTGAAAAACAAAATTTTTTCTTCTTCGAGTTGAGGCGCGATCTAGCAATCCTCTTGATCAAACACCACGAGAGTTGAATGTCCAACCACTATAATCACAGTGTGTGATTATCTCTAACAAAAATCCACAAGGAGGATCACACTCAAGCACCAAGATGTTTATGTGCTAGCATAAACCAAAGTGGCGGCTAGGGTTAGTCGCTTCCTCTTCGTTGAAGAAAAACGAGAGAGATAAGAGAAGGTTGGAAGCTATTGTTTCGTGAATCACCCTTACCATTAGGGTTTTGTGCATATCCCCTATATGTCACGAAAATCACTGAAAACTGAGAATTCTAAAACAGTTAGAATTTTCTAATTGTAATTGGAAACATCAAGTTCTCACAATTATAATTTGGACCATAAATTATAACTAATTATAATTTATCCACAACAACTTCTCTTTCTCACAATTAACCTCACTATATTATCAAATAACATCTTGAGTATATAATCCTCTATTATGTGTGACCTATTAGGTTTCCCAGTCAATTGGTAGCGAATATGAATTAATCTAAACATCTTTGAGATTAATAATCCATAGTTAATTAAAATTAATCCTATTAATTCTAATCAAGATTGGTTTATCAATTCATCAATTAATAAACCCATATTCCCAAATCATGAGCGGTATCTAGCAACACATCATGACTATCCAAGAGTCCAGGAAGTCAAGTGACTTGACATGAACCCTTCAATAACAAATTACAATACAATTAACTCATTTCACCATACAATATCTCATTCGGTCTGTAGTACAGAATTAGTGCCAACTCCCTCCAGAATATATATTAATTCTAGTCTGAATATAATAGTACTTGTACCAGAAACCCACTACTCTAGATGTGTATCAATTGAAACTGTTTCCAATACACAGACGCCTTGGCCAAGGACTTCTCGAATAGTAATTCCTATAAGTGGCCATGAGATATTCGCCCCTACTATTAGAAGTAATGAATCCTTTATTGACCCTCTCAACTACTTTCGTTTACCTCACAATGTACCCAATATCCATCCCATAGACGACCCTCGATCTGGCTCCAAAGATTAGAATCAAAACACACTACTCAGCAAACAAAGTACTTTGGAGATCTCAAGTCTAAGGATACTTGCATGTTTGTTATATTGAGATTATATCACTGGCACTAAATAGTTATTCATGTATTTATCTCATAGCAAGGTCATCCAATGTATTTGTTCCATTAACAAGCATCCATGTATTAACTTTGAGTATCTCAATACTCACGGATATGAGAACCACCACCTGATCAAATCAGGAAGTCTAACACATGTTAGTCTTAACGTATTAATGATGTCATGTCTCATTAATACTACGACTATAGACTATTTAAGTACTAATACTATACAGTGTAGTAGGAATCTCATGTCATGATCTCAATCGTGATTTCCTTAACACAGTGTTGTACTAGGGACTTTATCTAACAATGATATTACATAAAAGTAAACAAAAGAAACTGTAAGACAAATAATACCTTTTATCAAAATAAAATATGTCATATACAACATATAAGTGATTACCTCTAGGGCATAACACTAACAAAAACCCTCCTAACTTTACTCCATTCAATCTAGTTTGAATTTGTAAATCAAAAGCCTTGGAATTCTCCTCCAAACAGTAAACTAAATCAACTTAGATTCCATACTAAACAACTATAATTTCAACCTTCATTATCATCTAGTTTTTTGCCAGTACAAGCACTACAGCCCTCCATTCTTTTTCTTCCTTGTTAGTAGTCAAAACTTCACCATTGAAACACCTTAGAGTCCTCCTAAACTCAGTTATAATTCCATCATTTTAGGTCCTTGAAATTTAAAATTCAAACCCTAGCAAACTCCTAGAAAATCTCCATCATTTAGTCTTCTTGTTCTTCACTGAAACTGAGCATCTCACCAACTTCTTTATCAATTTTTTTCTTCTACCATTTCACTTCATTCTTCTTCTCCATTGCTTCTCTATTTTGGTCACCATTACCAGCACCACCACTATAGTTCCACCATTCTCTCAGCATCTTTTCAAGTTTGAAATTTAAACACCTTGATTAACTCCTACAAGCTCTCTACTCTTGGACTGACTGCAACATACCCATATAAACATCTTCTATTTGGCCATCTTCATCTAAAACACTCTTAAATTATTTCACTTTTTTTGTTGTTTTCTCAAGAACACCAAGAAGACTAAGAACACACACTTGCATTCTTCAACTTCTTAACTATTTCTAAGTACTCCAATTCACTCTAAAACCCTCAAAACATCTAGAACACTCTCAATTCTCCTATATATCATATTTTATAACAACAAATCAGCCAAGAACTTTTGCATTCAAAGGTCAAATCAAACCTCTCGGACTAGAAAAGGTTAAGGTAGTATTCAAGGTCATGTACTATCACTGTTTTCTTCTTTTCTTCATTTCCTTTACCTTCTTCTTCTTCTTCTTCTTTTCCTATACTTGACCGGAACTTATGGTTTGTTTTGGTTTGATTTTCCTTCAATCCAATGGTATCCACTCATAGGTGTTTGAGGCTAGACCTTAGAAGCAATTAAGATCTCTTGGACACCAAATCGTCCCTAACAAAAGCGGATCAATCTTCAAAACAAGTAACTCCTAATTTAATTCTTGTTTTCAAAGAACTCAATTTATGTAGATTGATGTTATGATGAGATGTTGAGATGATGTATTTGGGGAGTGATTTATGTCGTATGATGTTACTTGGAGAAGAGAGGATGGTATATGTGATTTCTATAGATGGAGAATGGGAGATATTATATTTGTTAAATGTTGCCTTTATTTTAAAATGTACTAGACGTTTGAGTGAATGATATGATTAAAGTTGTGGTTTTCATGTGAAATCTTTGTTATGATTGATAAAAGTTATGTGATGAGATATCATGCAAAGTATGAAATAGAATGAATAGAATCTATATATCAATACCATCTGTGTTATGATTTAATTGCTACTATGGAAATTATTATTATTATTCAAATGATTAATTTTAGTTTGCTATTATTTATAGCTAGTACTTTAAGTTTATCAATGTAATGTATGTATATCTATATATACATACAAATATACATGTGTGCAATTTTATAAAGCTTTTTGTTTAAAACACTATTGCTATTGGAAAATATTTAACAACTAATATTTTTTTATCATTAGTATTATTATTATTAGTATTATTGTCATGGTTATTATTATTATTATTATTATTATTATTATTATTATTATTATTATTATTATTATTATTATTATTATTATTATTATTATTATTATTATTATTATTATTATTATTATTTTTATTTTTATTATTATTACTGTCATTGTTATACTTAATAATAGTATCAAAACTCTAGTTTAAGTATCAATTAATCATATTTGATCCATTATTTAGCATCAATAAACTACTATTTATTAATATCATGTATTTATTAACTAGTTACTATTTTCTAAAAGAGAATATACACATAGTTTACCAGATATTATATGTGATATGAAGTTTATTATCTATAAAATTAGTATTTATATTATAAAGTACTAATGATTTTTTTATTTGCTAGATTAATCAAATGCACATTATTTATCCATGTTAAACATTGTTGCAGCATGTTATTTAATTGTTATTTGATGTGGCTATCAATAGTAGTTATGATTGCTAGTATGAAATTTTAGGTTTTGGATATATAGTTATGAATTCTCGGTGTTTTGGGATGTGCTTTCATCTTTAACAAGCTGTGATAAGAACAAAGATAGTAGTTGTACTAAATTGATTGTTCACACGCAATTACTAGTTGAACTCTTTTGATGCTATGATACTGTAAGTACTGATGGGGAATTTGTCGAAAGTTAGGTGAAATATGGGAATTAGAGTTAAAATATCTGCTTATGCACTTAAGAAACATGAGTTGTTGTCAAATAGTAACATGTACTTTGTATTTACTCCAGACGGGGCTAAGTTTCTTTAATCCAGATATCGAAAGATTTTATCCATGAGATAAAATAATCAAGTAAGTCCTTACATAAGGTGTTCGCTGAACTAAAGTGCTCCTACAAATCAAATGTGATGTTTACTACAAAGTTATTCTTTAAGTTGCAATTATGGATAATCTACATCTTCTGTCAAAATAAAATAGTTTTAAGCAAGTAAAGGTTTTCTAAAACAAAATATTAAATTTTCTTAAATCAGATTTTAAACTCAGAGTTTTTAGAACCATAATTGTAATTTCAAGGTAATGCACTTTGTTGAATTGCTCCCATATGGGGTAAAGGTAACATTGAGAACTCAATAAGAGTAGGTTGATTAGAGCTAACCTTGGAAGGTTAGGGTAAGTCTCTCGGTGGCGGCCTCCACCGAGGGATAAAACTCTTCCTAGACAAGGTGACAGTTCTAGTTAGTCAAGCCGATCCGTGCTAGCAACTTAGTCCATGTGGACTGTTTATCTCCGAAATGGACAACCAGTAAGTTAGAGAGTAGAGATGGAAGAGTATTTCACCCAGTTGACCGATCACCAACTTATATTGTGATGTAGGATTTTACAATACGTGGTTATGGTACAGGGTTGTATAGTCATGGCTATGATGCAGGGTTTCATAGTTGTTTATATTCGAGTGGTATATTTCTTAATAACGTTGAACTCTTTTATTTGAAATGCTAACAACACCACTTATTGTTCAAATTTATTCATTTGAACTTGCAGACTTTTATTGTGAATTGTTCAAAATTGCATACACAAAATACTTCTTAAATTAACACGAGCACACAAAGGACCTACTAGAAAAATTTTTCTCACCACGTTTTATGACACACTTTTAGGACAGAAGGTTGAGTTGCCTAGAGACTTGAATATCTCAATTTGATTTATTATATTTAAAACTTGGAGAGCTTTGCTTATTTATTTACTATTTTTGAGACTTGTAAAAGTTTTCTTTTGGGTTGTAATAAGTTTTGAAGATTACATTATTTCTTCTTTTCTTTTTACCTAGTTATAAAGACCCCTTGTCCTAAAGATAGGATGACATCCCCGCCCTTTTTGGAGTATATAGGTAGTAGGGTGTTACAGCCTTATGGTCCCATATTTCTTCTTTACAAACAACATCAAAGCTCCCCATAGTGATATACTGGGTTGAATATAACCATGTTTCAAAAGCTCCTCTAGTTGTTCCTTCAATTCCTTTAACTCCATTAGAACCATTCGATAAGGGGTCTTCGAAATAAGCTCTGCTCTCGGTATCAGATCCATAACAAAATCTACTTCTTGAGGTGGGGTAAAATCATCAACTTAGTAGGGAAGACACCCAAAAACTCTTTTACCATTGTAGTTTCTTCTATTGAATTCTGGTCCTTTGGGTTGTTATTGAATAAGTAAGGTATCCTTGACATCCTTTCTTAATTATCTTTTGGGCTTTCACTCCTGAAATCAGATACCTTATTTTCTTCACTCTATTTCCTTTTAATCCTACATATCTCACATACGTCTAACAAATTATACCACTTTACTTTTGCAATTAACCATTGCATGATGTCTTGATAACTAGCCCATGCCTAATATGAGATCGTAGTCTTTAAATGGCATAATGATCAAATCTCTTGATAATTTTTCACAACTGGGTACATATCTGCCAACTTTCACTGATTTCCCTAGAGGGGTACTCATGAACAATGTGTAGGATAACTTTGACCTATACTATCCTAAATGGTATGCATATATTTCGTTGATATAAGAATGCGTAGAATCAGGGTCAATTAAAATATTCATAAGGTAACCTTGCATAATGAACTTACCTTCCACCACTACCGCATTTGCTCCTAAATTTCTCTATTTAATGCAAAAACTTTGGCCTTCACTTGAGGTTTTTGGCTACCACTTCCAGTGGCAACAATTGTATCGGCTCAATTAGCTGGGTAGACAAGTAAGGCGATGTTCCCTAGCTCTTGGCAATTTCGGGGGCAATTTTCGCTCATGTACGAAGGGTCTCCATAATTGAAGTGGAAGCACTTTTTATTTTCTTTCTTAAATGAGTTGTTCCTCTTCATATGTCCTTGCTTGTTATAATAATGATAAGTCACCAGGTTTCTAGTAGTTGCTACTAGGACAGTTCATGGTTGCTTACCCTTGCCTCTCTAGGGTTGTCCTATCGGCCTCTTGCTAGGGAAAGTTTGGTGGTGGTTGGTATCTTGCTAGCAAATCTCTGCTTGTCCTCATTCTCTATACGAGTTGCAGCCTCTATTGCTGCAGTATATGTTATAGGAGGGAAGGGCACCAATGCCTTGCTCAGCTCTTATCTCAGATATTTCATGAACTGTCGAGTATAGTTTTACTTTATGTCCACTAGCTTACCATTATGCTTTCCTATTTCAAATTTTGGAACTCATCTTCCTACTTCTCCACTATCCATTGTAGAATGAATTCTGTCTGAATGCCTCTATAAAATTACTCTAGCTCCACTCCTGCTCATTTATCTCTCACTTTTCCTATACTTGTTGCCACCAATTCTGAGCAGGTCCTCTCAATCGAAAGGCAGTAAACTTGACCATCTTTTCTTCTGACTAATTCAGAGTACAGAAGATATCCTCTATTTGTTTGGTCCAAAGCTCAACTTGATGCTCCTACTCAGCCTCTTTGAAGAATGTAGATGGCTAAAACTTTAAGAATCATCACTCTAACACCTCATCTTCCCCACGTAGGGCTCTCTTTTCGGTTATCGTCTGAAGTATTTCAGCCATCTTGCTAAAAGCTTGTCCTTTAGATATGGTAGTAGATCCTTCAAGCTTTACTTCAGGTTCTTTCTTATCCCCCACTATATTATTTTGAATTGTGTCCTATTCAGGTTCATGCTTCAGGGTTACTAGTTCTAGTTCAAGGACCATACCACTGCAAGTAACCATTTGGCATCTTAGCGCCATCTTCCTATGACAAATGTCACACAATTATTATGTATATATGGAAGAATGCTCTTATACTTATATATCATGTAAATCAACATGATGTTTTGTGCGGCCTATATAATGCATTTCAAAGAAAGTATAACACTTAACACAAAAGATTATTACACATAAATATAGATGATAAGTAAGGAAATTCCAAAAATAATTACTTCTTACTATAATATTTATTACATATATAACTATATAGTTTCTTAGAAGGAAAATTGAGTCTCAGATGTCCTTATTTCATAAATCTTGATTTGTGAAAACTAAAGTTCCAAAACAAATCAACCATAAGCACCAAAATTAATTAAATCATTCGCAATAATATCAACTCCATCATTCCAACTAATTTTCTACCCATCCACATCTACTTATCACTAGGGTC